>JBBHAA010002727.1:0-352699 GCA_037953035.1 Aquarana catesbeiana
TGTCTCCGGGTGTCGGGGGTCTCCATGTATAGAAGTGACGGGTGATCTCTGTGGATTCCTCCTGAGGAAGACCAGTAGAAACGCGCTGAGTGTAGATGTAGAATAATTCCCTGTATGGGGTCTCTCATCACTTTCTGTACTTACCTCACACACTCCATGGTCACTTACTGGAGGGTGTGGTGTGTGTGGGGGGAGGAGTGGTATGGAGAACTGCGGCTCCTCCCCCTTCACAGGGGGGGGCGGGCTCTGTACACTGAGCGGTCACACACAGGAGGGGGCGGGGTTAGGAAGGATGACGCGTAGTGGGCGGGCGGGATAAACAAAGATGGCGGCCGGGCGGTCAGGTGACGCTGCGCCAAGGGCGGGGCGGACTGCGGAGAGAAGCAGGAAAACAAAGATGGCGGAGCGGCGGTGGTGAGAGGACATGTCGGAGGATCGGGAGGAGCCGGCGGCGGCCACTATGGCCTCATCATCGTCCATCCCGGAGAGCGAGGAGGCGGCGAGAGACTCGGAGCATGACTGGCCGCCTAAGAAGCGTCTGAGACCCGATCACCCCGGAGGAGCCGTCCGCCTGGAGGAGAGACTCTACTCCGTCCTCTGCTGTACTGTGTGCCTCGATCTACCCAAGGCCTCCGTCTACCAGGTGACTCACCCCGCCCACTACAGAGAGACCCCGCCCACTCTTCATACATAACCCCGCCCCCTCATACTTCACCTACCCGAGGCCTCCGTCTATCAGGTGACTCACCCCGCCCACTACAGAGAGACCCCGCCCACTCTTCATACATAACCCCGCCCCCCTCATACTTCACCTACCCGAGGCCTCCGTCTATCAGGTGACTCACCCCGCCCACTACAGAGAGACCCCGCCCACTCTTCATACATAACCCCGCCCCCTCATACTTCACCTACCCGAGGCCTCCGTCTATCAGGTGACTCACCCCGCCCACTACAGAGAGACCCCGCCCACTCTTCATACATAACCCCGCCCCCTCATACTTCACCTACCCGAGGCCTCCGTCTATCAGGTGACTCACCCCCGCCCACTACAGAGAGACCCCGCCCACTCTTCATACATAACCCCGCCCCCTCATACTTCACCTACCCGAGGCCTCCGTCTATCAGGTGACTCACCCCGCCCACTACAGAGAGACCCCGCCCACTCTTCATACATAACCCCGCCCCCTCATACTTCACCTACCCGAGGCCTCCGTCTATCAGGTGACTCACCCCGCCCACTACAGAGAGACCCCGCCCACTCTTCATACATAACCCCGCCCCCTCATACTTCACCTACCCGAGGCCTCCGTCTACCAGGTGACTCACCCCGCCCACTACAGAGAGACCCCGCCCACTCTTCATACATAACCCCGCCCCCTCATACTTCACCTACCCGAGGCCTCCGTCTATCAGGTGACTCACCCCGCCCACTACAGAGAGACCCCGCCCACTCTTCATACATAACCCCGCCCCCTCATACTTCACCTACCCGAGGCCTCCGTCTATCAGGTGACTCACCCCGCCCCTCGTCTGACAGACCCCGCCCACTACAGACAGACCCCGCCCCCTCATACTTCACCTACCCGAGGCCTCCGTCTACCAGGTGACTCACCCCGCCCCTCATCTGACAGACCCCGCCCACTACAGAGAGACCCCGCCCACTCTTCATACATAACCCCGCCCCCTCATACTTCACCTACCCGAGGCCTCCGTCTATCAGGTGACTCACCCCGCCCACTACAGACAGACCCCGCCCACTCTTCATACATAACCCTGCCCCCTCATACTTCACCTACCCGAGGCCTCCGTCTACCAGGTGACTCACCCCGCCCACTACAGAGAGACCCCGCCCACTACAGACAGACCCCGCCCCCTCATACTTCACCTACCCGAGGCCTCCGTCTACCAGGTGACTCACCCCGCCCCTCGTCTGACAGACCCCGCCCACTACAGGGGAGACCCCGCCCCCTCATACTTCACCTACCCGAGGCCTCCGTCTACCAGGTGACTCACCCCGCCCCTCGTCTGACAGACCCCGCCCACTACAGACAGACCCCGCCCACTCTTCATACATAACCCCGCCCCCTCATACTTCACCTACCCGAGGCCTCCGTCTATCAGGTGACTCACCCCGCCCCTCGTCTGACAGACCCCGCCCACTACAGACAGACCCCGCCCCCTCATACTTCACCTACCCGAGGCCTCCGTCTATCAGGTGACTCACCCCGCCCCTCGTCTGACAGACCCCGCCCACTACAGAGAGACCCCGCCCACTCTTCATACATAACCCCGCCCCCTCATACTTCACCTACCCGAGGCCTCCGTCTACCAGGTGACTCACCCCGCCCCTCATCTGACAGACCCCGCCCACTACAGACAGACCCCGCCCACTCTTCATACATAACCCCGCCCCCTCATACTTCACCTACCCGAGGCCTCCGTCTACCAGGTGACTCACCCCGCCCCTCATCTGACAGACCCCGCCCACTACAGACAGACCCCGCCCACTCTTCATACATAACCCCGCCCCCTCATACTTCACCTACCCGAGGCCTCCGTCTACCAGGTGACTCACCCCGCCCACTACAGAGAGACCCCGCCCACTCTTCATACATAACCCCGCCCCCTCATACTTCACCTACCCGAGGCCTCCGTCTATCAGGTGACTCACCCCGCCCCTTGTCTGACAGACCCCGCCCACTACAGACAGACCCCGCCCCCTCATACTTCACCTACCCGAGGCCTCCGTCTATCAGGTGACTCACCCCGCCCCTCGTCTGACAGACCCCGCCCACTACAGACAGACCCCGCCCCCTCATACTTCACCTACCCGAGGCCTCCGTCTATCAGGTGACTCACCCCGCCCCTCGTCTGACAGACCCCGCCCACTACAGACAGACCCCGCCCCCTCATACTTCACCTACCCGAGGCCTCCGTCTATCAGGTAACTCACCCCGCCCACTACAGAGAGACCCCGCCCACTCTTCATACATAACCCCGCCCCCTCATACTTCACCTACCCAAGGCCTCCGTCTATCAGGTGACTCACCCCGCCCACTACAGAGAGACCCCGCCCACTCTTCATACATAACCCCGCCCCCTCATACTTCACCTACCCGAGGCCTCCGTCTATCAGGTGACTCACCCCGCCCACTACAGAGAGACCCCGCCCACTCTTCATACATAACCCCGCCCCCTCATACTTCACCTACCCAAGGCCTCCGTCTATCAGGTGACTCACCCCGCCCCTCATCTGACAGACCCCGCCCACTACAGACAGACCCCGCCCACTCTTCATACATAACCCCGCCCCCCTCATACTTCACCTACCCGAGGCCTCCGTCTATCAGGTGACTCACCCCGCCCACTACAGACAGACCCCGCCCCCTCATACTTCACCTACCCGAGGCCTCCGTCTATCAGGTGACTCACCCCGCCCACTACAGAGAGAACCCGCCCACTCTTCATACATAACCCCGCCCCCTCATACTTCACCTACCCGAGGCCTCCGTCTATCAGGTGACTCACCCCGCCCACTACAGAGAGACCCCGCCCACTCTTCATACATAACCCCGCCCCCTCATACTTCACCTACCCGAGGCCTCCGTCTATCAGGTGACTCACCCCGCCCACTACAGAGAGACCCCGCCCACTCTTCATACATAACCCCGCCCCCTCATACTTCACCTACCCGAGGCCTCCGTCTATCAGGTGACTCACCCCGCCCACTACAGAGAGACCCCGCCCACTCTTCATACATAACCCCGCCCCCTCATACTTCACCTACCCGAGGCCTCCGTCTACCAGGTGACTCACCCCGCCCACTACAGAGAGACCCCGCCCACTCTTCATACATAACCCCGCCCCCTCATACTTCACCTACCCGAGGCCTCCGTCTATCAGGTGACTCACCCCGCCCACTACAGAGAGACCCCGCCCACTCTTCATACATAACCCCGCCCCCTCATACTTCACCTACCCGAGGCCTCCGTCTATCAGGTGACTCACCCCGCCCACTACAGAGAGACCCCGCCCACTCTTCATACATAACCCCGCCCCCTCATACTTCACCTACCCGAGGCCTCCGTCTATCAGGTGACTCACCCCGCCCACTACAGAGAGACCCCGCCCACTCTTCATACATAACCCCGCCCCCCTCATACTTCACCTACCCGAGGCCTCCGTCTACCAGGTGACTCACCCCGCCCACTACAGAGAGACCCCGCCCACTCTTCATACATAACCCCGCCCCCTCATACTTCACCTACCCGAGGCCTCCGTCTATCAGGTGACTCACCCCGCCCCTTGTCTGACAGACCCCGCCCACTACAGACAGACCCCGCCCCCTCATACTTCACCTACCCGAGGCCTCCGTCTACCAGGTGACTCACCCCGCCCACTACAGAGAGACCCCGCCCACTCTTCATACATAACCCCGCCCCCTCATACTTCACCTACCCGAGGCCTCCGTCTATCAGGTGACTCACCCCGCCCCTTGTCTGACAGACCCCGCCCACTACAGACAGACCCCGCCCCCTCATACTTCACCTACCCGAGGCCTCCGTCTACCAGGTGACTCACCCCGCCCACTACAGAGAGACCCCGCCCACTTTTCATACATAACCCCGCCCCCTCATACTTCACCTACCCGAGGCCTCCGTCTATCAGGTGACTCACCCCGCCCCTTGTCTGACAGACCCCGCCCACTACAGACAGACCCCGCCCCCTCATACTTCACCTACCCGAGGCCTCCGTCTACCAGGTGACTCACCCCGCCCACTACAGAGAGACCCCGCCCACTCTTCATACATAACCCCGCCCCCTCATACTTCACCTACCCGAGGCCTCCGTCTATCAGGTGACTCACCCCGCCCACTACAGAGAGACCCCGCCCACTCTTCATACATAACCCCGCCCCCTCATACTTCACCTACCCGAGGCCTCCGTCTATCAGGTGACTCACCCCGCCCACTACAGAGAGACCCCGCCCACTCTTCATACATAACCCCGCCCCCTCATACTTCACCTACCCGAGGCCTCCGTCTATCAGGTGACTCACCCCGCCCACTACAGAGAGACCCCGCCCACTCTTCATACATAACCCCGCCCCCTCATACTTCACCTACCCGAGGCCTCCGTCTATCAGGTGACTCACCCCGCCCCTCGTCTGACAGACCCCGCCCACTACAGACAGACCCCGCCCCCTCATACTTCACCTACCCGAGGCCTCCGTCTACCAGGTGACTCACCCCGCCCCTCATCTGACAGACCCCGCCCACTACAGAGAGACCCCGCCCACTCTTCATACATAACCCCGCCCCCTCATACTTCACCTACCCAAGGCCTCCGTCTACCAGGTGACTCACCCCGCCCACTACAGAGAGACCCCGCCCACTCTTCATACATAACCCTGCCCCCTCATACTTCACCTACCCGAGGCCTCCGTCTACCAGGTGACTCACCCCGCCCACTACAGAGAGACCCCGCCCACTACAGACAGACCCCGCCCCCTCATACTTCACCTACCCGAGGCCTCCGTCTACCAGGTGACTCACCCCGCCCCTCGTCTGACAGACCCCGCCCACTACAGGGGAGACCCCGCCCCCTCATACTTCACCTACCCGAGGCCTCCGTCTACCAGGTGACTCACCCCGCCCCTCGTCTGACAGACCCCGCCCACTACAGACAGACCCCGCCCACTCTTCATACATAACCCCGCCCCCTCATACTTCACCTACCCGAGGCCTCCGTCTATCAGGTGACTCACCCCGCCCCTCGTCTGACAGACCCCGCCCACTACAGACAGACCCCGCCCACTCTTCATACATAACCCCGCCCCCTCATACTTCACCTACCCGAGGCCTCTGTCTATCAGGTGACTCACCCCGCCCACTACAGAGAGACCCTGCCCACTCTTCATACATAACCCCGCCCCCTCATACTTCACCTACCCGAGGCCTCCGTCTATCAGGTGACTCACCCCGCCCACTACAGAGAGACCCCGCCCACTCTTCATACATAACCCCGCCCCCTCATACTTCACCTACCCGAGGCCTCCGTCTACCAGGTGACTCACCCCGCCCACTACAGAGAGACCCCGCCCACTCTTCATACATAACCCCGCCCCCTCATACTTCACCTGCCCGAGGCCTCCGTCTATCAGGTGACTCACCCCGCCCACTACTGACAGGAGACCCCGCCCACTACAGACAGACCCCCGCCCCCTCATACTTCACCTACCCGAGGCCTCCGTCTATCAGGTGACTCACCCCGCCCCTCGTCTGACAGACCCCGCCCACTACAGACAGACCCCGCCCACTACAGACAGACCCCGCCCCCTCATACTTCACCTACCCGAGGCCTCCGTCTATCAGGTGACTCACCCCGCCCCTCATCTGACAGACCCCACCCACTACAGACGGACCCCGCCCCCTCATACTTCACCTACCCGAGGCCTCCGTCTATCAGGTGACTCACCCCGCCCCTCGTCTGACAGACCCCGCCCACTACAGACAGACCCCGCCCCCTCATACTTCACCTACCCGAGGCCTCCGTCTACCAGGTGACTCACCCCGCCCCTCATCTGACAGGAGACCCCGCCCACTACTGACAGGAGACCCCGCCCACTACAGACAGACCCCGCCCCCTCATACTTCACCTACCCAAGGCCTCCGTCTACCAGGTGACACACCCCGCCCCTCATCTGACAGACCCCACCCACTCTTCATACATAACCCCGCCCACTACACACAGGAGACCACGCCCACTACAGAGAGACCCCGCCCCCTCATACCTCACCTACCTGAGGCCTCCGTCTACCAGGTGACTCACCCCGCCCACTACAGAGAGACCCCGCCCACTCTGCATACATGACCCCGCCCACTCATACATGACCCCGCCCCCTCATATCTCACCTACCCGAGGCCTCCGTTTACCAGGTGACTCACCCCGCCCACTACTGACAGGAGACCCCGCCCACTACAGAGAGACCCCGCCCCCTCATACTTCACCTACCCGAGGACTCCGTCTACCAGGTGACTCACCCCGCCCCTCATCTAACAGACCCCGCCCACTCTTCATATATAACCCCACCCCCTCATACCTCACCTACCCAAGGCCTCCGTCTACCAGGTGACTCACCCCGCCCCTCATCTGACAGACCCCGCCCACTACAGACAGACCCGCCCCCTCATACTTCACCTACCCGAGGCCTCCGTCTACCAGGTGACTCACCCCGCCCCTCATCTGACAGACCCCGCCCACTACAGGGGAGACCCCGCCCCCTCATACTTTACCTACCCAAGGCCTCCGTCTATCAGGTGACTCACCCCGCCCCTCATCTGACAGGAGACCCCGCCCACTACAGACAGACCCCGCCCCCTCATACTTCACCTACCCGAGGCCTCCGTCTACCAGGTGACTCACCCCACCCCTCGTCTGACAGACCCCACCCACTACAGACAGACCCCCGCCCCCTCATACTTCACCTACCCGAGGCCTCCGTCTGCCAGGAGACCCCGCCCACTCTTCATACATAACCCCGCCCCCTCATACTTCACCTACCCAAGGCCTCCGTCTACCAGGTGACACACCCCGCCCCTCATCTGACAGACCCCGCCCACTCTTCATACATAACCCCGCCCACTACACACACAGGAGACCACGCCCACTACAGAGAGACCCCGCCCCCTCATACCTCACCTACCTGAGGCCTCTGTCTACCAGGTGACTCACCCTGCCCACTACAGAGAGACCCCGCCCACTCTTCATACATGACCCCACCCACTCATACATGACCCCGCCCCCTCATATCTCACCTACCCAAGGCCTCCGTCTACCAGGTGACTCACCCCGCCCACTACTGAGACCCCGCCCACTCATACCTCACCTACCCAAGGCCTCCGTTTACCAGGTGACTCACCCCGCCCCTCATCTGACAGGAGACCCACCCCACTACAGACAGACCCCGCCCCCTCATATCTCACCTACCCAAGGCCTCCGTCTACCAGGTGACTCACCCCGCCCACTACTGACAGGAGACCCGCCCACTACAGAGACTCCGCCCACTACTCATACTTCACCTACCCGAGGCCTCCGTCTATCAGGTGACTCACCCCGCCCCTCATCTGACAGACCCCGCCCACTACAGGGGAGACCCCGCCCCCTCATACTTCACCTACCCAAGGCCTCCGTCTACCAGGTGACTCACCCCGCCCACTACTGACAGGAGACCCGCCCACTACAGAGACTCCGCTCACTACTCATACATAACCCCGCCCCCTCATACTTCACCTACCCGAGGCCTCTGTCTATCAGGTGACTTACCCCGCCCACTACTGACAGGAGACCCCGCCCCCTCATACTTCACCTACCCGAGGTCTCCGTCTACCAGGTGACTCACCCCGCCCACTACTGAAGGAGACCCCGCCCACTACAGACAGACCCCACCCCCTCATACTTCACCTACCCGAGGCCTCCGTCTACCAGGTGGCTCACCCCGCCCACTACTGACAGGAGACCCCGCCCACTACAGGGGAGACCCCGCCCCCTCATACTTCACCTACCCGAGGCCTCCGTCTACCAGGTGACTCACCCCGCCCCTCATCTGACAGACCCCGCCCACTCTTCATACATAACCCCGCCCCCTCATACCTCACCTACCCAAGGCCTCCGTCTACCAGGTGACTCACCCCGCCCCTCATCTGACAGACCCCACCCACTACAGACAGACCCCGCCCCCTCATACTTCACCTACCCAAGGCCTCCGTCTACCAGGTGACTCACCCCGCCCCTCATCTGACAGACCCCACCCACTACAGACAGACCCCGCCCCCTCATACTTCACCTACCCGAGGCCTCTGTCTACCAGGTGACTCACCCCGCCCACTACTGACAGGAGACCCCGCCCACTACAGACAGACCCCGCCCACTCATACTTCACCTACCCAAGGCCTCCGTCTACCAGGTGACTCACCCCGCCCCTCGTCTGACAGACCCCGCCCCCTCATATCTCACCTACCCGAGGCCTCCGTCTACCAGGTGATTCACCCTGCCCACTACAGAGACCCCGCCCACTACTCATACATGACCCCGCCCCCTCATACCTCACCTACCCGAGGCCTCCGTCTACCAGGTGACTCACCCTGCCCACTACAGAGACTCCGCCCACTACTCATACATAACCCCGCCCACTCATACCTCACCTACCCAAGGCCTCCGTCTACCAGGTGACTCACCCCGCCCACTGCAGACAGACCCCACCCACTACTCATACATAACCCTGCCCCCTCATACTGCACCTACCCGAGGCCTCCATCTACCAGGTGACTCACCCTGCCCACTACAGAGAGACCCTGCCCACTCCTCATACATAACCCCTCCCCCTCATATCTCACCTACCCGAGGCCTCCGTCTACCAGGTGACTCACCCCGCTCCTCATCTGACAGACCCCGCCCACTCCTCATAGATGACCCCGCCCCCTCATATCTCACCTACCCAAGGCCTCTGTCTACCAGGTGACTCACCCCGCTAAATAAAAGACAGGAGACCCCGCCGACTACAGAGAGACCCCGCCCCCTCATACCTCACCTACCTGAGGCCTCCGTCTACCAGGTGACTCACCCTGCCCACTACAGAGAGACCCCGCCCACTCTTCATACATGACCCCGCCCACTCCTCATACATGACCCCGCCCCCTCACATCTCTCCTACCAAGGCCTCCGTCTACCAGGTGACTCACCCCGCCCACTACTGAGACCCCGCCCACTCATACCTCACCTACCCAAGGCCTCCGTTTACCAGGTGACTCACCCTGCCCACTACAGAGAGACCCCGCCCACTACAGAGAGACCCCGCCCCCTCATATCTCACCTACCCGAGGCCTCCGTCTACCAGGTGACTCACCCCGCCTACTACTGAAAGGAGACCCCGCCCACTACAGAGACCCCGCCCCCTCATATCTCACCTATCCAAGGCCTCCGTCTACCAGGTGACTCACCCCGCCCACTACTGAGACCCCGCCCACTACATAAAGACCCCGCCCCCTCATAGCTCATCTACCCAAGGCCTCCGTCTACCAGGTGACTCACCCTGCCCCCTCCTCTGACAGACCCCGCCTACTACTCATAGATAACCCCTCCCCCTCATATCTCACCTACCCAAGGCCTCCGTCTACCAGGTGACTCACCCTGCCCACTACAGAGACCCCGCCCCCTCATATCTCACCTACCCAACGCCTCCGTCTACCAGGTGACTCACCCTGCCCACTACAGAGACTCCACCCACTCATATGACAGGAGACCCCTCCCCCTCACATCTCACTTACCCAAGCCTTCGTCTACCAGGTGACTCACCCCGCCTCCTCCTCTGACAGACCCCGCCCACTACAGAGAGACCCCGCCCCCTCATATCTCACCTACCCAAGGCCTCCGTCTACCAGGTGACTCACCCCGCCCACTACTGACACGAGACCCCGCCTACTACAGACAGACCCCGCCCACCACTCACAGGGGAGACCCCACCCACTCCTCATCTGACAGGAGACCCCGCCCACTCCTCATACATAACCCCTCCCCCTCATAGCTCACCTACCCAAGGCCTCCGTCTACCAGGTGACTCACCCCTCCCACTACAGACAGACCCCTCCCACTACAGACAGACCCCTCCCACTACAGACAGACCCCTCCCACTACAGGCAGACCCCGCCCACTACAGGCAGACCCCGCCCACTCATATCTCACCTACCCAAGGCCTCCGTCTACCAGGTGACTCACCCGCCCACTACTGAGACCCTGCCCACTCACCTGACTGACCCACCTACTATTGACAGGATACCCCGCCCACGCCTCACCTGACAGACCCCGCCCACAAATCTGACAGGAGATCCCGCCCACTACTGTCAGACCCTGCCCACTTCTGACGTGTACCAGGTGACTGACCGCCGGACCCGCCCATTGCTCATACATAACCCCGCCCCCTCCTCTGACAAGGAAGACCCCGCCCTCTCATAACTGACCCCGCCCTATCCCTCTTACCTGACAACTTGCCCCTCCCCCTCTTACCTGACAGCTGGCCCCTTCTACCTGACCCCTCCCCCTCCTACCTGACAGCTGGCCCCTCCCCCTCTTACCTGACCCCTCCCACTCATATCTGACAGCTGACCCTTCCCCCTCCTAATACCTGACAGCTGGCCCCTCCCCCTCCTAATATCTGACAGCTGACCCTCCCCCTCCTACCTATTAGTTGACCCCTCCTCATATGTGACAGTTGACCCCCTCATAGCTGACCCCTCCCCCTCCTATTTCCTGACAGCTTACCCCTCCCCTTCCTACCTCACAGCTGACCCCTCCCCCTCTTCATACCTGACAGCTGACCCCTCCCCCCTCATACCTGACAGCTGACCCCTCCCCTCTTCATACCTGACAGCTGACCCCTCCCCTCTTCATACCTGACAGCTGACCCCTCCCCTCTTCATACCTGACAGCTGACCCCTCCCCCTCTTCATACCTGACAGCTGACCCCTCCCCCTCTTCATACCTGACAGCTGACCCCTCCCCTCTTCATACCTGACAGCTGACCCCTCCCCTCTTCATACCTGACAGCTGACCCCTCCCCTCTTCATACCTGACAGCTGACCCCTCCCCTCTTCATACCTGACAGCTGACCCCTCCCCCTCTTTATACCTGACAGCTGCCCCCTCCCCCTCTTCATACCTGACAGCAGACCCCTCCCCCCTTCATACCTGACAGCTGACCCCTCCCCCCCTTCATACCTGACAGCTGACCCCTCCCCCTCTTTATACCTGACCCCTCCCCCTCTTTATACCTGACAGCTGACCCCTCCCCCTCTTTATACCTGACAGCTGACCCCTCCCCCTCTTTATACCTGACCCCTCCCCCTCTTCATACCTGACAGCTGACCCCTCCCCCTCTTCATACCTGACAGCTGACCCCTCCCCCTCTTCATACCTGACAGCTGACCCCTCCCCCTCTTCATACCTGACAGCTGACCCCTCCCCCTCTTCATACCTGACAGCTGACCCCTCCCCCTCTTCATACCTGACAGCTGACCCCTCCCCCTCTTCATACTTGACACCTGACACCTGTCCATCCTCCTACCTGGCATTTTACCCCTCCCCCTTATACCTGACAGCTGACTCCTCCCCCTCATCTCTGACCCAACCCCTCTTCATACTTGACACCTGACCCCTCCTAATACCTGGCATTTGGCCCCTCCCCCTCGTACCTGACCCCTCCCCCTCATAATACCTGACAGCTGACTCCTCCCCCTCCTATCTGACAGCTGGCCCCTCCCTCTCTGAATACCTGACAGCTGAACCCTCCCCCTCTTACCTGATAGCTGACCCCTCCTGATAGTTGACCCCTCCCCCTCATATGTGACAGTTGATCCCTCTCATAGCTGACCCCTCCCCCTCCTATTACCTGACAGCTGACCCCTCCCCTTCCTACCTAACAGCTGACCCCTCCCCTCTTCATACCTGACAGCCAACCCCTCCCTCTAATAGCTGACCCATCCCCCTTATCTATGACCCCTCCTCCTTTTATACCTGACAGCTGACCCCTCCCCCCTCATACCTGACAGCTGACCCCTCCTCCCTTAAACCTGACCCTCCCCCTCATCTCTGACCCCTCCCCCTCTTCATACTTGACACCTGACACCTCTCCATCCTCCTACCTGGCATTTGACCCCTCCCCCTCATATCTGACCCCTCCCCCTTATAATTCCTGACCCCTCCCCCTCATATCTGACCCCTTATCCTCATACCTGATAGATGACTCCTCCCCCCTCATACCTGACAGCCAACACCTCCCCCTTGTCCCTGACCCCTCCCCCTTTTTATATCTGACAGCTGACCCCTCCCAACCTCATTACCTGACTCCTCCCCCTTATAACCACCTAAAGACACCTGACACCTCCCCTCCTGACCCCTACATACACCTTAACCCTCCTTCATACACCTGGCCCCTACAGTATCTCACAAAAGTAAGTACACCCCTCAGTGACATGTAAATCTTTTCTTCTATCTTTTCATGTGACAACACTGAAGAAATGACACTTGTCTACAATGTAAAGTAGTGAGTGTACAGCTTGTATAACAGTGTAAATTTACTGTCCTCTCAAAATAACTCAACACACAGCCATTAATGTCTAAACCGCTGGCAACAAAAGTCAGTACACCCCTAAGTGAAAATCTCCAAATTGGGCCCAAAGTGTCAATATTTTGTGTGGCCTCCATTATTTTCCAGCACTGCCTTAACCCTCTTGGGCATGGAGGTCACCAGAGCTTCACAGGTTGTCACTGGAGTCCTCTTCCCCTCCTCCATGATGACATCACAGAGCTGGTGGATGTTAGAGACCTTGCGCTCCTCCACCTTCCGTTTGAGGATGTCCCACAGATGATCAATAGGGTTTAGGTCTGGAGACATGCTTGGCCAGTCCATCACCTTTACCCTCAGCTTCTTTATCAAGGCAGTGGTGGTCTTGGAGGTGTGTTTGGGGTGGTTATCATGTTGGAATACTGCCCTGCGGTCCAGTCTCTGAAGGGAGGGGATCATGCTCTGCTTCAGTATGTCACAGTACATGTTGGCATTCATGGTTCCCTCAATGAATTGTAGCTCCCCAGTGCCGGCAGCACTCCCCAGTGCCACTTGTACTCAGGCAAATGCTCCAATGCCAAATCCGATACCTGGACAGTCAGGGATGATCGGTGGGGGGAATTACAATCACCGATCTCCCTGTATAGATTTCATTAAAGCAGTTGACAGCCCCTTCTCCCCTCCTCCTCCTCTCCCCCCACTAAAATCTATACAGGGAGATCGTGATTGTAACTCCCCCACCACTGCACCGATCATCCCTGACTGTCCCCCATATCCTCCTCCGGTCTTCCTCCAGTGCTCCTCCAGTCCCCCTCCGTGCTCCTCTGGTCCCCCTCCGTGCTCCTCTGGTCCCCCTCCGTGCTCCTCTGGTCCCCCTCCGTGCTCCTCTGGTCCCCCTCCGTGCTCCTCTGGTCCCCCTCCGTGCTCCTCTGGTCCCCCTCCGTGCTCCTCTGGCCCCCCTCTATGCTCCTCTGGCCCCCCTCCGTGCTCCTCTGGCCCCCCTCCGTGCTCCTCTGGCCCCCCTCCGTGCTCCTCGGTGCAGTCCCCCTCCGTGCTCCTCCGGTCCCGCTCCGTGCTCCTCGGTGCGGTCCCCCTCGGTGCGGTCCTCCTCCGTGCTCCTCGGTGCGGTCCCCCTCCGTGCTCCTCGGTGCGGTCCCCCTCCGTGCTCCTCGGTGCGGTCCCCCTCCGTGCTCCTCGGTGCGGTCCCCCTCCGTGCTCCTCGGTGCGGTCCCCCTCCGTGCTCCTCGGTGCGGTCCCCCTCCGTGCTCCTCGGTGCGGTCCCCCTCCGTGTTCCTCGGTGCGGTCCCCCTCCGTGTTCCTCGGTGCGGTCCCCCTCCGTGTTCCTCGGTGCGGTCCCCCTCCGTGTTCCTCGGTGCGGTCCCCCTCCGTGTTCCTCGGTGCGGTCCCCCTCCGTGTTCCTCGGTGCGGTCCCCCTCCGTGTTCCTCGGTGCGGTCCCCCTCCGTGTTCCTCGGTGAGGTCCCCCTCCGTGCTCCTCGGTGAGGTCCCCCTCCGTGCTCCTCGGTGAGGTCCCCCTCCGTGCTCCTCGGTGAGGTCCCCCTCCGTGCTCCTCGGTGAGGTCCCCCTCCGTGCTCCTCGGTGAGGTCCCCCTCCGTGCTCCTCGGTGAGGTCCCCCTCCGTGCTCCTCGGTGAGGTCCCCCTCCGTGCTCCTCGGTGAGGTCCCCCTCCGTGCTCCTCGGTGAGGTCCCCCTGCATGCTCCTTGGTGAGGTCCCCCTCCATGCTCCTCTGGTCCTCCTCCATACTCTTCAGTCCCCCTCAATCAGGTCCCCCTCCATGCTCCTCGGTGCAGTCCCCCTCCGTGCTCCTCCGGTCCCCCTCCATGCTCCTCTGGTCCTCCTCCATGCTCTTCAGTCCCCCTCCATGCTCCTCGATGCGGTCCCCCTCCGTGCTCATCGATGCGGTCCCCCTCCATGCTCCTCGATGCGGTCCCCCTCTGTGCTCCTCGGTGAGGTCCCCCTCCGTGCTCCTCCGGTGCGATCCCCCTCCGTGCTCCTCCGTGCGATCCCCCTCCGTGCTCCTCGGTGCGGTCCCCCTCCGTGCTCCTCGGTGCGGTCCCCCTCCGTGCTCCTCGGTGCGGTCCCCCTCCGTGCTCCTTGGTGAGGTCCCCCTCCGTGCTCCTTGGTGATTTCCCCCTCTATGCGCCTCTGGTCCCCCTCTATGCGCCTCTGGTCCCCCTCTATGCGCCTCTGGTCCCCCTCTATGCGCCTCTGGTCCCCCTCTATGCGCCTCTGGTCCCCCTCCATGCGCCTCTGGTCCCCCTCCATGCGCCTCTGGTCCCCCTCCATGCTCCTTGGTGAGGTCCCCCTCCATGCTCCTTGGTGAGGTCCCCCTCCATGCTCCTTGGTGAGGTCCCCCTCCATGCTCCTTGGTGAGGTCCCCCTCCATGCTCCTCTGGTCCCCCTCCATGCTCCTCTGGTCCTCCTCCATACTCTTCAGTCCCCCTCAATCAGGTCCCCCTCCATGCTCCTCGGTGCAGTCCCCCTCCGTGCTCCTCCGGTCCCCCTCCATGCTCCTCTGGTCCTCCTCCATGCTCTTCAGTCCCCCTCCATGCTCCTCGATGCAGTCCCCCTCCGTGCTCCTCGGTGAGGTCCCCCTCCGTGCTCCTCGGTGAGGTCCCCTTCCGTGCTCCTCGGTGAGGTCCCCCTCCGTGCTCCTCGGTGAGGTCCCCCTCCGTGCTCCTCGGTGAGGTCCCCCTCCGTGCTCCTCGATGCGGTCCCCCTCCGTGCTATTCGGTGCGGTCCCCCTCCGTGCTCCTCGGTGCGGTCCCCCTACGTGCTCCTCGGTGCGATCCCCCTCCGTGCTCCTCGGTGCGGTCCCCCTCCGTGCTCCTCGGTGCGGTCCCCCTCCGTGCTCCTCGGTGCGGTCCCCCTCCGTGCTCCTCGGTGCGGTCCCCCTCCGTGCTCCTCGGTGCGGTCCCCCTCCGTGCTCCTCGGTGCGGTCCCCCTCCGTGCTCCTCGGTGCGGTCCCCCTCCGAGCTCCTCGGTGAGGTCCCCCTCCATGCTCCTCTGGTCCCCCTCCATGCGCCTCTGGTCCCCCTCCATGCGCCTCTGGTCCCCCTCCATGCGCCTCTGGTCCCCCTCCTTGCTCCTCGGTGAGGTCCCCCTCCGTGCTCCTCTGGTCCCCCTCCATGCTCCTTGGTGAGGTCCCCCTCCATGCTCCTTGGTGAGGTCCCCCTGCATGCTCCTTGGTGAGGTCCCCCTGCATGCTCCTTGGTGAGGTCCCCCTCCATGCTCCTCTGGTCCCCCTCCATGCTCCTCTGGTCCTCCTCCATGCTCTTCAGTCCCCCTCCGTGCTCCTCGATGCGGTCCCCCTCCGTGCTCCTCGGTGCGGTCCCCCTCCGTGCTCCTCCGGTCCCCCTGCGTGCTCCTCGGTGCGGTCCCCCTGCGTGCTCCTCGGTGCGGTCCCCCTGCGTGCTCCTCGGTGCGGTCCCCCTGCGTGCTCCTCGGTGCGGTCCCCCTGCGTGCTCCTCGGTGCGGTGCTCCTCCGTGCTCCTCGGTGCGGTCCCCCTCCGTGCTCCTCGGTGCGGTCCCCCTCCGTGCTCCTCGGTGCGGTCCCCCTCCGTGCTCCTCGGTGCGGTCCCCCTCCGTGCTCCTCGGTGAGGTCCCCATCCGTGCTCCTCGGTGCGGTCCCCCTCCGTGCTCCTCGGTGAGGTCCCCATCCATGCTCTTCAGTCCCCCTCAATGCGGTCCCCCTCCATGCTCCTCGGTGCGGTCCCCCTCCATGCTCCTCTGGTCCTCCTCCATGCTCTTCAGTCCCCCTCCATGCTCCTCGGTGCGGTCCCCCTCCCTGCTCATCGATGCGGTCCCCCTCCGTGCTCCTCTGTGAGGTCCCGCTCCTCTGGTCCCCCTCCCTGCTCCTCTGGTCCCCCTCCCTGCTCCTCTGGTCCCCCTCCATGCTCCTCTGGTCCCCCTCCATGCTCCTCTGGTCCCCCTCCATGCTCCTCTGGTCCCCCTCCATGCTCCTCTGGTCCTCCTCCATGCTCTTCAGTCCCCCTCAATGCGGTCCCCCTCCATGCTCCTCGGTGCAGTCCCCTTCCGTGCTCCTCCGGTCCCCCTCCATGCTCTTCTGGTCCTCCTCCATGCTCTTCAGTCCCCCTCCATGCGCCTCGATGCGGTCCCCCTCCGTGCTCATCGATGCGGTCCCCCTCCGTGCTCATCGATGCGGTCCCCCTCCGTGCTCCTCGGTGAGGTCCCCCTCCGTGCTCCTCGGTGAGGTCCCCCTCCGTGCTCCTCGGTGAGGTCCCCCTCCGTGCTCCTCGGTGAGGTCCCCCTCCGTGCTCCTCGGTGAGGTCCCCCTCCGTGCTCCTCGGTGAGGTCCCCCTCCGTGCTCTTCAGTCCCCCTCAATGCGGTCCCCCTCCATGCTCCTCGGTGCAGTCCCCCTCCGTGCTCCTCCGGTCCCCCTCCATGCTCCTCTGGTACTCCTCCATGCTCTTCAGTCCCCCTCCATGCTCCTCGATGCGGTCCCCCTCCGTGCTCCTCGGTGAGGTCCCCCTCCCTGCTCCTCGGTAAGGTCCCCCTCCCTGCTCCTCGGTGAGGTCCCCCTCCATGCTCCTCTGGTCCCCCTCCATGCTCCTCTGGTCCTCCTCCATGCTCTTCAGTCCCCCTCAATGCGGTCCCCCTCCGTGCTCCTCGGTGCAGTCCCCCTCCGTGCTCCTCCGGTCCCCCTCCATGCTCCTTGGTGAGGTCCCCCTCCATGCTCCTCTGGTCCCCCTCCATGCTCCTCTGGTCCTCCTCCATGCTCTTCGGTCCCCCTCCATGCTCCTCGGTGCAGTCCCCCTCCGTGCGCCTCTGGTCCCCCTCCATGCTCCTTGGTGAGGTCCCCCTCCATGCTCCTTGGTGAGGTCCCCCTCCATGCTCCTTGGTGAGGTCCCCCTCCATGCTCCTTGGTGAGGTCCCCCTCCATGCTCCTTGGTGAGGTCCCCCTCCATGCTCCTTGGTGAGGTCCCCCTCCATGCTCCTTGGTGAGGTCCCCCTGCATGCTCCTTGGTGAGGTCCCCCTCCATGCTCCTCTGGTCCTCCTCCATGCTCTTCAGTCCCCCTCCATGCTCCTCTGGTCCTCCTCCATGCTCTTCAGTCCCCCTCCGTGCTCCTCGATGCGGTCCCCCTCCGTGCTCCTCGGTGCGGTCCCCCTGCGTGCTCCTCGGTGCGGTCCCCCTGCGTGCTCCTCGGTGCGGTCCCCCTGCGTGCTCCTCGGTGCGGTCCCCCTGCGTGCTCCTCGGTGCGGTCCCCCTGCGTGCTCCTCGGTGCGGTGCTCCTCGGTGCGGTCCCCCTCCGTGCTCCTCGGTGCGGTCCCCCTCCGTGCTCCTCGGTGCGGTCCCCCTCCGTGCTCCTCGGTGCGGTCCCCCTCCGTGCTCCTCGGTGCGGTCCCCCTCCGTGCTCCTCGGTGAGGTCCCCATCCATGCTCTTCAGTCCCCCTCAATGCGTTCCCCCTCCATGCTCCTCGGTGCGGTCCCCCTCCATGCTCCTCTGGTCCTCCTCCATGCTCTTCAGTCCCCCTCCATGCTCCTCGGTGCGGTCCCCCTCCCTGCTCATCGATGCGGTCCCCCTCCGTGCTCCTCTGTGAGGTCCCGCTCCTCTGGTCCCCCTCCATGCTCCTCTGGTCCCCCTCCATGCTCCTCTGGTCCCCCTCCATGCTCTTCAGTCCCCCTCAATGCGGTCCCCCTCCATGCTCCTCGGTGCAGTCCCCTTCCGTGCTCCTCCGGTCCCCCTCCATGCTCTTCTGGTCCTCCTCCATGCTCTTCAGTCCCCCTCCATGCGCCTCGATGCGGTCCCCCTCCGTGCTCATCGATGCGGTCCCCCTCCGTGCTCCTCGGTGAGGTCCCCCTCCGTGCTCCTCGGTGAGGTCCCCCTCCGTGCTCCTCGGTGAGGTCCCCCTCCGTGCTCCTCGGTGAGGTCCCCCTCCGTGCTCCTCGGTGAGGTCCCCCTCCGTGCTCCTCGGTGAGGTCCCCCTCCGTGCTCCTCTGGTCCCCCTCCATGCTCTTCAGTCCCCCTCAATGCGGTCCCCCTCCATGCTCCTCGGTGCAGTCCCCCTCCGTGCTCCTCCGGTCCCCCTCCATGCTCCTCTGGTACTCCTCCATGCTCTTCAGTCCCCCTCCATGCTCCTCGATGCGGTCCCCCTCCGTGCTCCTCGGTGAGGTCCCCCTCCCTGCTCCTCGGTGAGGTCCCCCTCCCTGCTCCTCGGTGAGGTCCCCCTCCCTGCTCCTCGGTGAGGTCCCCCTCCATGCTCCTCTGGTCCTCCTCCATGCTCTTCAGTCCCCCTCAATGCGGTCCCCCTCCATGCTCCTCGGTGCAGTCCCCCTCCGTGCTCCTCCGGTCCCCCTCCATGCTCCTCTGGTCCTCCTCCATGCTCTCCAGTCCCCCTCCATGCTCCTCGGTGCAGTCCCCCTCCGTGCTCCTCCGGTCCCCCTCCGTTCTCCTCGATGCGGTCCCGCTCTGTGCTCCTCGATGCGGTCCCGCTCTGTGCTCCTCGATGCGGTCCCCCTCCGTGCTCCTCGGTGCGGTCCCCCCTCCGTGCTCCTCGGTGCGGTCCCCCCTCCGTGCTCCTCGGTGCGGTCCCCCCTCCGTGCTCCTCGGTGCGGTCCCCCCTCGGTGCTCCTCGGTGCGGTCCCCCCTCGGTGCTCCTCGGTGCGGTCCCCCCCTCGGTGCTCCTCGGTGCGGTCCCCCTCCGTGCTCCTCGGTGCGGTCCCCCTCCGTGCTCCTCGGTGAGGTCCCCCTCCATGCTCCTCTGGTCCCCCTCCATGCTCCTCTGGTCCTCCTCCATGCTCTTCAGTCCCCCTCAATGCGGTCCCCCTCCATGCTCCTCGGTGCAGTCCCCCTCCGTGCTCCTCCGGTCCCCCTCCGTGCTCCTCCGGTCCTCCTCCATGCTCTTCAGTCCCCCTCCATGCTCCTCGGTGCGGTCCCCCTCCGTGCTCCTCGGTGCGGTCCCCCTCCGTGCTCCTCGGTGCGTTCCCCCTCCGTGCTTCCCCGGTCCCCCTCCGTGCTTCCCCGGTCCCCCTCCGTGCTTCCCCGGTCCCCCTCCGTGCTTCCCCGGTCCCCCTCCGTGCCCCTCGGTGCGGTCCCCCTCCATGCTCCTCTGGTCCCCCTCCATGCTCCTTGGTGCAGTCCCTCTCCGTGCTTCTCCAGGCCCCCTCTGTGCTCTGTCACTGAGCATCGTAATCTGTGTTTCCTCTGCTTCAGTTTATGAATGGAGAGGAGCCACTGTCTCCTCTCCATTCATCTTCAGTGCAGCTGAGGCTGCAGAGAAAGGGACTGGGGGATCTGTGTCCTCAATCCCTTTCCCTGTCACAGAGGGGAGACGTCAGGGGTCTGTAAAGCTCCCTGATATCTCACCAAAGCCAGCCTCAAAAGGGCTGATAATAAAAAATAAATGTAATAAATATTGAAAAGGTTAAATTGTAAAAATAATAAAAAATATAAATAAAAAACACACTGACACTGTCCACTACCCCAACAAAAAAAGAAAGCATTGTAAAAAAAAAAAAACAATAACAAAAAAAAAAATGAATGGCTGTGTGTTGAGTTATTTTGAGGGGACAGCAAATTTACACTGTTATACAAGCTGTACACTCACTACTTTACATTGTAGACAAGTGTCATTTCTTCAGTGTTGTCACATGAAAAGATAGAAGAAAAGATTTACACAAATGTCACTGAGGGGTGTACTTACTTTTGTCACATACTGTATATACACCTGACCTCTCCCATCCTGACCCCTCCTCTCTGACCACTACATACTCCTTACTCCTCCCCCCGACCCCTACATACAGCTGACTTCTCACCTCCTGACCCCTCCCCCTATCCCTACATACACCTGATCCCTCCCCCCTGACTTTTACATACACTTGACTCCTTCCCTTCTTACCCCTCCAATCTGACCACTACATACACCTGACCTCTCCCCCAACATACAACTGACCCCTCCCCTTCTGACTCCTACATACACCTGATCTCTCCCCCCGACCTCTGCATACAGTTGACACATCCATACAACTGACCCCTTCCTTGCTGACCGGGTTGGGTAATGACCCCCCAGAATTGGGATGATCAGAGAGTTGATGGGTGTATGGGGTCCGGGTTGGGGTAATGAATCCCCCCCCCCCCCCGAGGTGGTGTGATCAGAGAGGTTTTGGGGTGTACAAGGTCTGGGTTGGGGTAACGACCCCCTGAGGTGGTGTGATCAGAGAGGAGTCGGGGTGTACAAGGTCCAGGTTGGGGTTATGACCCCCTTGAGGTGGTGTGATCAGAGAGGAGTCGGGGTGTACAAGGTCTGGGTTGGGGTAACGACCCCCTGAGGTGGTGTGATCAGAGAGGAGTCGGGGTGTACAAGGTCCAGGTTGGGGTTATGACCCCCCTGAGGTGGTGTGATCAGAGAGGTGTTGGGGTGTATGAGGTCCGGGTTGGGTTTATGACCCCCCTGAGGTGGTGTGATCAGAGAGGAGTCGGGGTGTATAAGGTCCAGGTTTGGGTTATGACCCCCCTGAGGTGGTGTGATCAGAGAGGTTTTGGGGTGTACAAGGTCCGGGTTGGGTTTATGACCCCCTGAGGTGGTGTGATCAGAGAGGAGTCGGGGTGTACAAGGTCTGGGTTGGGGTAATGACCCCCCCCCTGAGGTGGTGTGATCAGAGAGGTGTTGGGGTGTACAAGGTCCAGGCTGGGGTTATGACCCCCTGAGGTGGTGTGATCAGAGCGGTGTCGGGGTGTACAAGGTCCGGGTTGGGTTTATGACCCCCTGAGGTGGTGTGATCAGAGAGGAGTCGGGGTGTACAAGGTCTGGGTTGGGGTAACGACCCCCTGAGGTGGTGTGATCGGAGAGGAGTCGGGGTGTACAAGGTCCAGGTTTGGGTTATGACCCCCTGAGGTGGTGTGATCAGAGAGGTGTTGGGGTGTATGAGGTCCGGGTTGGGTTTATGACCCCCCTGTGGTGGTGTGATCAGAGAGGTATCGGGGTGTACAAGGTTCGGGTTGGGTTTATGACCCCCTGAGGTGGTGTGATCAGAGAGGAGTCGGGGTGTACAAGGTCTGGGTTGGGGTAACGACCCCCTGAGGTGGTGTGATCAGAGAGGTGTTGGGGTGTATGAGGTCCGGGTTGGGTTATGACCCCCCTGAGGTGGTGTGATCAGAGAGGTATCGGGGTGTACAAGGTCCGGGTTGGGTTATGACCCCCCTGAGGTGGTGTGATCAGAGAGGCGTCGGGGTGTACAAGGTCCGGGTTGGGTTATGACCCCCCTGAGGTAGTGTGATCAGAGAGGTGTCGGGGTGTACAAGGTCCGGGTTGGGTTATGACCCCCCTGAGGTGGTGTGATCAGAGAGGCGTCGGGGTGTACAAGGTCCGGGTTGGGTTATGACCCCCCTGAGGTGGTGTGATCAGAGAGGCGTCGGGGTGTACAAGGTCCGGGTTGGGTTATGACCCCCCTGAGGTGGTGTGATCAGAGAGGCGTCGGGGTGTACAAGGTCCGGGTTGGGTTATGACCCCCCTGAGGTGGTGTGATCAGAGAGGTGTTGGGGTGTATGAGGTCCAGGTTGGGTTTATGACCCCCCTGAGGTGGTGTGATCAGAGCAGTGTCGGGGTGTACAAGGTCCAGGTTTGGGTTATGACCCCCCCTGAGGTGGTGTGATCAGAGAGGTGTTGGGGTGTATGAGGTCTGGGTTGGGGTTATGACCCCCCTGAGGTTGTGTGATCAGAGAGGTGTTGGGGTGTATGAGGTCTGGGTTGGGGTTATGACCCCCCTGAGGTGGTGTGATCAGAGAGCCGTTGGGGTGTACAAGGTCTGGGTTGGGGTTATGACCCCCCTGAGGTAGTGTGATCAGAGAGGTGTCGGGGTGTACAAGGTCCAGGTTTGGATTATGACCCCCCCTGAGGTGGTGTGATCAGAGAGGTGTTGGGGTGTATGAGGTCTGGGTTGGGGTTATGACCCCCTTGAGGTTGTGTGATCAGAGAGGCGTTGGGGTGTATGAGGTCCGGGTGTGGGTTATGACCCCCCTGAGATGGTGTGATCAGAGAGGTATCGGGGTGTATAAGGTCCGGGTTCGGTTTATGACCCCCTGAAGTGGTGTGATCAGAGAGGTATCGGGGTGTACAAGGTCTGGGTTGGGGTAACGACCCCCGGAGGTGGGTTGTTCAAAGAGGTGTCGGGTGTCTGTGGGAATTTGTGCCCATTTGTGAGGTCAGGTACCGGTGTTGGATGAGAAGACCTGGCTCACCATTAGTGTTCCAATTCATCCCAAAGGAGTTCAGTAGGGATAGGTTAGGGCTCTGTGCAGGACACTCAAGTTCCTCCACACCAAACTGGTCACACCATGTCTTTATGGAGCTGGCTTTGTACACAGGGGACAGTCATGAGGGAACAGGAAAGGGTCTTCACCAACCTGTTACCACAAGGTTGGAAGAGCACAATTGTCTCCAATGTTTGTTTTTGTATGGTGGAGTATTAAGAGTAACCTTTGCTGGGAACACCCGAAGTCCATCGTTTGGAGGGGGTGTCACATACTTTTGGCCATATAGCGTATAAAGGAGTTATTTGCATGTATAAATGTAAAGGGAGAGTGCAGATATTTTGTGACTTTTCCTCTTTCATTCCTCTAGATCCCTCAGACGTTCTAAAAAAATTGATTTTTTTTTGTTTTCATTCTCATGTAGCCCCCCTCCCCCATGTCTGTATATCTAATTGCGCTCTCCCCTCTGCAGTGCACCAATGGACACCTGATGTGTGCCGGCTGTTTCATTCACCTCCTGGCGGACGCCCGGCTGAAGGAGGAGCAGGCCACCTGCCCCAACTGCCGCTGTGAGATCAGCAAGAGCCTGTGCTGCCGGAACCTGGCGGTGGAGAAGGCGGTGAGCGAGCTGCCCACGGAATGTGGATTCTGTATGAAGGCTTTCCCTCGTGCTCTACTGGAGCGGCACAAGAAGGAGGAGTGCCAGGACAGGTGCGACATTCCTCATGCCAGCCTTATGTGTCATATAATCTTTTCTGCTGGAACACAACTCCGGGCACAGCTGTCCATCGAGTGTTTTAATTGTAGCCATTTTTGCATGCCGTGCTCGGTCCTCTCCTAGCAGGGTCATTACATTCACCCTTCGGGGACCAGAGGTCAATGGTGTCTGGGTGCCCAGGACAAATTTAGCCCTTTGACTCACTTGCATGCCGAATCAATTTGTAAGCAGATTTTGAAAGGCATTGAAGGCTTTTATTTGGTACAATGTTTTATTCAAAAGAAAATCCTCTTCCTTTAATATTCTATGCTCTCAAATGTGCAAAAATATACATTTTCTTTTAATTTATGATCAATTTAAGGACACAGGAATTCAGAATTCTTCTGGTTATACAGCTTAAAGATTGGGTCACCGGCAAACAAAAAAAAAAAAAGTTATACAGCCCACGGTATGAGCCGTCCTCTACCCAGCATGTTCCAGTTTTTTGTTAGTGTCCTAGGAGAATGGACTTCTTTTCTTTGCCCCTTTTTATTCATCTTTTTATTTTTGGAATTCCTTTTCCATCAACTCCAATCAAGATTCCTTGCTATGTTGCTGGTCTTTACAGTTATCCAGGTCAGCCTAGTTTTGGAGTGCCGTACCTAGACCCCGCTGGGTCTAGCCTGTGGTGTGACCTTCAAGCATTGGGCTTCCTGCCCGCCGTATAGTAAAATGGCTGATGGGCGGGAGCACTCTCATTCTGGGAGAAAGTCATATGACGTCCTCCCATTCATGCCGCACATGCACGCCCGGGCAGTGCCCTTGTGGTTCTGAAGGCATCTACTCTGCATCCTCTGAAGGAGCCAGTGTCTGTAATCTGTAACCTGTACACCATTGTTATTGGGTCTCCCTCAGCTCTGTCGGGTGGGGCTAAGTCTCTGGCTCTATCCCCAAGGACCTCTACATCCTCTTGGGACTTTTTGAACACATTCCAGAAAGTCTCAAAGCGCTTCAGCGCCAACCCCTGCAGAGTGTATCTGTGACTGTCCAGAGCCCTTGGATCGGGCTGGACTACTTGTCCCTGTGACTATCCCTGATTCAGATTCAGAGTTCCAGCTTCGTTATGCCCTCTGTCTTGTGTTGGCAGTGACCTTTTAATATGTTGGTGGGTTAGTTCCCTCCAAAGGGGTATCTCCTCTGGTGGAGTGGGCTCTTGTTTCAGAGAGCACATGGAACAATTCTGGAGTCTTGTGCTTCAGATGTGATGGTTTATTACAAGCTTCTAAACTCGTATCCCTCCTGGCTCCATACAGATGCACAGGGATCTCTGGTGGCGATACTGATGACACATCCAAAGCATCTGACTTGGTTGGCCTTTTGAGGGACGTTGTCTCTTCGGTCCTGTTCTTCACACAGTGATCAGGGTCATGTCATGGAAGGCCGGACCAGATCAGTGTCATGGAAGGCCGGACCAGATCAGTGTCATGGAAGGCCGGACCAGATCAGTGTCATGGAAGGCCGGACCAGATCAGTGTCATGGAAGGCCCAGAATGTGTTCTGGCCACAATGTAGAAAGGCCTATAGAGAGGTTGGTTGAATATCGCCCTTTTCCTAAATCTAGTTCTGCAGTAATGTCCCCAGGCCTCCTGAGCCTGACTGAATTTCAGCCCACAAAGGTTGAAAGTGCTAATCCTCTTCCATGAAGGTGCCCCCCTCCCCCACATCTTCAAGTTGGAGGTTGATTGTGCATCCTGGGTGGGTTCCTGGGTGGCCTCCCTCTCCAGGATTCCAGTGCAAGGAGCTCCTGTTGGCACTCAGGGTAATCCCTTGCTTCTGATGCCCCCGCCAGTTGTTCCTTCCCCAGGTCTTTATGATATTTCAGGTTCTGCAGAGATTCTCAATCTTAGCTTTCTCCCCCTTTCACACGAAGACCCCATGGACATGAACAAGACATGAACATGGTACATTGTACCTCTCACGTTCCTCCCTCTTCCGAGGGATTCCGTAGCCTACAAGTTGACCAGAGGGCAGGGTGGTCCATCCCAAGTCATCCTTGAAAAGGCCTAAATTTGGTGTACCTTTTTGCTCTCTTCTTGTCAGGCAGGGAGTCCATCCCTTCCTACTTCATTGAGAGAGTGTGGGATGTTGGAGGAAACCGCTACCCCTCAGTATGACTCATACCTGGCTGGTTCTCGCCTGGCTTCTTGCAGCCTCCTTCCCTCTGGTTGCAGGTTTGAGCAGGCCTAAGATACTGTTTTTCTGAATCATTTAGTCCCTTCCTAATCCTTTATTATCTTCACGTGGCTAGGGTAGTCTTTTCCTACCATTTCTGGGTCATTTCATGCAGGAGTTACTCTATTGCTGTGGCTACCATCTGATCCCTCGGAAATATGTCCCTTTAGTTCAAGGGACCCCACCTTGACTAGGTGTCCTTCTAAGGTACTCTATGCTGATGGCAGAGTTTGTCCAGATGATTTTGTGAGACCTCTTTAGGGGGAATTGGTCTTTCCTCCCTGACTGATCAGCAACTGCCTGGAGGAGGTTCACAAGATGCCTCCCTTGGTCTTGCTCTTATTCAGACTGATGTTCTTAGCACTTCAAGATTCTTGTTCCGCACTCTAAGACTGTTGATGCTTCATTGGACCTGAGGGATCTGGAGCTTCTGAAAATGATGCCAGTGGTTAAGGGGTAGACAGAGCCAGCAGCATTTTTTCTGCAGGTTCTAGGGTTTCCTAGGGGTATCGGACGAGGTTTAGCGTTCTTTTCATCCTCTGTGTCCCTTGGCAGTCCACATCTCTCCTGTCTGAGGCTTAACCTTGTGGTGGTGTCTCCTGACACCCTCTTTCTTCCATTTTTTTTTTTTTTTTTTTTTTTTTTTTTTGGACTTTGTGGAATTGAACCCTTGAGATTCTCTAGTCAGCACAGAGGTCTCCTCACAAACTCATTGGCTTTTAGTTTTTATTATACTATGCGTTCTCTGGTATACCTGGCTTAGTGGGCTTGGTTGCTTGGCTGGATAACCTACTTTAGTCACTGAGTTTCATTGTCTTGACACTAAGAAGCAGGATAACAGACCTTTTGCCTTCCCATGTAAACTAGCAAGTCTTTTACCTAGACCTGTCTCATGTTTCCTTTGGAACCTATTCTTCCTGGTGATTATCTCCAATGTTTTTGTTCTGTTAACCATGTCAGGTTGTTATTGGCAGGTTAATGGTCTACATGTTTCTGGTGGGTTCTAATTAATCAGTTTTTCGCTGGCTCTGGTTCAGTGGTCCTTCTGTGTAGTCCCCCCCCCCCCCCCCCCCGGTAATGGCCTTCTCCATTTTGGTCTTGAACATCAGATGGATCTTCCATGCCCTCCCCCTAGTCATGTTGGGTTCTCCTGTCCGGTAGAGGGTTTCACCTCCATCCATTCAATGAGTGTTAGTCCTTCAGCTAGCTCCTAGACTGCGGACACCCCCACTTCTCCTGATGGGGCATATGGGTTCTTCTTTTCCTGTGTTGCCCGTCCCTCAGTTGGATTTCCTTTTGGAGGTCCAGACAGTATCGGAATTCTCGTGTCCCTCAGTGAACGAGAAAGGAAAATTAGGTTTTCGTATTCACCATAAAATCCTTGTTGTGACGTCCATTGAGGGACGCAAATTCCAACCCCTTGTGTTTTTTTTTTTTTCATGCCCTTAGTCCTGCTTTACCAGAAAACTGAGGCATGCTGGGTAGGGGAGGGGTATGCTGGCTTACTTTTTTTTTTTTTCTTTCTGTTTGCCAGGGTGGAATCCTCCTCATTTAGGCAGTATCACCTGACTGAATATCTGTGCCCTTCATGTGATCATGTGATCTCTGTCAGAACTAACCTAGTTGTCACATGTTTGGGAACCACTGTGATTTGGTTCCTGGTTATCGGTGGTGACTCCGGCTGTTGGTGGTGGTAGGGATTGTGATCTAGCAGCTGTGCAAAGTGGCGTCTGCCAGCTGTCAAAGGGGTGAATATTTATTCTCACGTCCTCGGTGCAGAATATCACGCCTGGGAACGGGAAAAAAAATGAAAAACCAAATTTATAGAATTTAGGTAAAAAAATTCAAACAGTTGTTACAAAGCGACCAGCTACTGAGATCCCGAAATAGGAAATGTTAAAGAAGATGTGATTTTTTTTTTTTTTTAGTGATTTAGGTTTACATGTCTTTCCAGTTGCCGACTGCCTATCTGGGAATTTACATCATGACTTTGACGTTAAATACCAGGGTTAGGGCTGCAGCCAGATGCCATAGCCCCGGTATTTTCTTTTGCCTTAGGCGGCTGGCTTTCAGCTAAAAGTGGTCCCTGCGGCGGATTCACTTTTGGAAGTGGTGGGAGAGGTGCGCCCCTTGCCGGGCTTATGTTGCCAATCCCTTAGCCCGGGAAAAATCTGACACTGGCAGTGTCTCCCCATAGAGATAAGCAATGGCAGGATGGCCACCGCTCATCTCTATGCCCTTGGAGGACCAGAGCGACGTCATGACTTCTGGTTTTCGGGCATGTAAAATCCCATTTTTCAGCTTGATAGAGCACCTTGCTATAAGGCAAAAGTGATCACTAAGTGGCTTGGGCAAAGCAAACATGGAAATTTTGGGTCCATGGCCAGGAAACCTCCCCAGACCTTAATCCCATTGAGAACTTGTGGTCAATCCTCAAGAAGCAGGTGAACAACCACACACACACACACACACACACACACACACACACACACACACACACACACACACACACACACACACACACACACAAATTCTGACAAACTCCAAGCATTGATTATGCAATAATGGGCTGGATGTGGCCCAGTAGTTGAGTGACAGCATGCCAGGGCGAATTGCAGAGGTCTTGGAAAAAGAAGGGTCACCACTGCAAATATTGACTCTTGGCATAAACTTCATGTCATTGTCAATAAAAGCCTTTGACACCTGTGAAATGCTTGTAATTATACATCAGTATCCCATAGTAACATCTGACAAAAGGATCTAAAAACACTGAAGCAGCAGACTTTGTGAAAATGTATATTTGTGTCATTCTCAAAACTTTTGGCCACGGCTGTACACAAATCTCACTCAGATTCCAGAAGAAGACACATGACCAATGGATTTAGAGAATGTTTCCTCATCTCGGGAGTTCAGCTTTAGGTCTATTTTTTTTTTTATTGTTATATTGAATTGTCTGATGCTCATAAACTCCACAACTAACTTTCCCGGCTGTCTGTTTTGCTCACCATGCAGAGTGACGCAGTGTAAATACAAGAGGATTGGCTGCCCTTGGCAGGGTCCCTTCCATGAGCTGACCGGGCACGAGTCTGAGTGTTGCCATCCCACCAAAACCGGTAATGAGCTGATGGAGATCTTGGACGAGATGGACCAAAGCCACAAGAAGGAGATGCAATTGTACAACAGCATCTTCGGCCTGCTGAGCTTCGAGAAGATCGGTTACACAGGTAAGGGCTGAACTGGCCGCTCCTTGGCCTGTAGGAATCAATAGTGTCTGTTGGGGGCTGTCGGTGGAGAGATGATACACAGCCGTTCTTTGTGCATGTCACTCTTTTGCTTTGTAGGTGTCGTTAAAGGATGTAGTTGTCATTCTGCAGCTGAGAATCTGAAGAGCGGGGGTTACCATGTGGGTTGTCCAACCATCCCCCCCACCAAATCATGTGTTGCTGTAGGGTAAGTGTCACCAAGGACATGAAGAGGGGCAGCTGTCACTGCGAATTAGCTGCTGATCTTTATGTACTGACCCGCCTCTGATTGGTCTCCTTGATGGCACATGATTCCATACGCACTGCCCATTCCTCATCCTAGTGGGAGGAGCTGTGTGTGTCAGTATATGTCTTTCTTTGATGTTGAGAAGCAGGTTTCAGAAGAAGATGAAGAGAATCACCCCCATATCTAAGCTGCACTGGGCCCCACTTATGCAGGGGAAGCCCTCCCTTCCCCTCTCTTCCCTTGGATTACCGATGTGTTTCAGCTTTCTGGTGGAAGGTAAGTCTGCAACAATCTTACTTTGTGGTCCGGAAGCGGTTAAAGCGTCTGGATGTGTGTAAATCTGGGGTACGTACAGAGCTCTGTGTAACTACAAAGGCAGAAAATGTCGGTCCGAGCGGGAGCCCTCAGCCGCCTTCATTTCTTGCCCTTCTCTCTTCTAGATCTCCTGTTTTTCTCTCTTCTAGATCTCCTGTTTTTCTCCCTTCTAGATTCCCGCCCTTTTTTTCTCCTCTAGACCTCCCGCCTTTTTTTTTTCTCCTGTAGACCTCCCGCCCTTTTTTTCTCACTTCTAGACCTCCCGCCCTTTTTTTTCTCTTCTAGACCTCCCGCCCTTTTTTTTCTCTTCTAGACCTCCCGCCCTTTTTTTCTCTTCTAGACCTCCCGCCCGTTTCTCTCTTCTAGACCTCCCGCCCGTTTTCTCTCTTCTAGACCTCCCGCCCGTTTCTCTCTTCTAGACCCTCCGCCCGTTTCTCTCTTCTAGACCCTCTGCCCGTTTCTCTCTTCTAGACCCTCCGCCCGTTTCTCTCTTCTAGACCCTCCGCCCGTTTCTCTCTTCTAGACCCTCCGTCCGCTTCTCTCTTCTAGACCCTCCGTCCGCTTCTCTCTTCTAGACCCTCCGTCCGTTTCTCTCTTCTAGACCCTCCGTCCGTTTCTCTCTTCTAGACCCTCCGTCCGTTTCTCTCTTCTAGACCCTCCGTCCGTTTCTCTCTTCTAGACCCTCCGTCCGTTTCTCTCTTCTAGACCCTCCGTCCGTTTCTCTCTTCTAGACCCTCCGTCCGTTTCTCTCTTCTAGACCCTCCGTCCGTTTCTCTCTTCTAGACCCTCCGTCCGTTTCTCTCTTCTAGACCCTCCGTCCGTTTCTCTCTTCTAGACCTCCGCCCATTTCTTTCTTCTTCCTCTCTAAACTATTTACAACAGTGTTCTGTCTGGGTAAAACGTTTAGTGACGGCTCTCAGGTTTTTTTTTTTTTTTTTGCCATTTCACAGAATTTATTATGGTGAACAGGGGGGTTGAGGAAGGGTATGATGATAGGTCGTATCCCTGACCGGGTAAGTACATAACCTTGAAAATTGATCGTGTTTTCACCGTGTTATTTTCTCTTTGTAAATAACGATTTTTAATGTTGCCTTCTCCTCCATCAGGATGGACTTTTGTTTATTTTAATAGTCGTATAAAGGAGGTGAGAGATTTGTATATAGCGGAAGCACATTGATCTGTCCGAAATAAAAATTTCTTCAGCCATGTGTTGATTGGTTTTGTAACATCATACCCGGGTCACGGCACCAAAATGTTATGATTTAATATAACGAGTGGGAAAAGAATGTCGTAAAGGTTCCTCATGATGTGAGCTGTTTCTTGTATTGTGCAATGTGTTCTCTGAATCTAGGGACCATTCCGGTATTGTATCAATCATGAACCTGTTTTTTGATTTTTGATTTTTTAGCTTTGTATGACTTTGGAATAAACTTTTATTCTCTGAAATGGATATCTCTCTGTGTGTTCTTAAAAAAAATGCAGCTGAAAGAAAACAATTTATGTTTTTTGCTCTTGCAATGTTGGCTTTTAATACAAAGCATGAATTTTTGTTCAATAAAAGCGAAGGAGGATTGTACGAACTAATGAAAAAGATGGTGTGTGCTCTAATGCTCCTAGCGTTAGGCTTGTAGAAGTTGTCATCCAAGATCAATTCTGTGAACTCCAGCCAAGACTAAAACGCGTGGACTTTGAGGAACCTCCAGCAGACGTTATTCTGAGTATCAGAGAAAGTAATTATGTCATAGAGTTGTAAAGCCACATAGAATACTTTTTAGTATTTAGTTTAAAGTCTGTCAAGTACCTGAAAAATAAAGTTTATTTAGCGGTCACGTGACCATAGTTACTCCCTTCACTGAGTTTGTCTGCAGGGCAGGGACGTGGCTCAATCCCAAATATCTGCCCAGTGCTGTGACATTCCTCTTGAGATTGACATTAAGACTCCAGCCAGGAGCCATTGCCAATCAGATGGAGAAGTGGGTCTGCCTGTGACATCACAAGTCATGGCTTCTTGTAGATTCCAAGCAAAGAGAGGGCACAAGCTGACTACGCTACCGTGGATATGTATCCATGGTTAGAGTGGTCAGAACATGACAGGAAGGCCTACAACATGAAGGAAACTTGCAGGATCACCAGCTATTTAGTCTTCAGTAATATCTCACAACCAATGAAAGGCAGCATTATACATAGAAGGAAGGTAAGAAGAATGCAAAATGTAAATTTCATTATTTTGAGTTACCATTTAAACAATTTAATGATCACGTAGGCCTTGTCTGTATGGGACCAAGTACGTCTTTTGTTTGACACGCAATTTACTGCATGTGTTGAGCAACCTTTATCTCCCTTTCCCCTTTTTAAGAGATAAAAAGATATAAAAGATCCCATTATGAGGCAAACCAGTGCAGAAGCGGCCACTGACCGGTCAACGGTAACAGGTAAAGTGGTGTCGTTGGGGGAATGTGAAAAAAACATCTTCACCCAATAATTTTCTTTTTTCTTTTTTTCCTTCCTCCCCATTCTCACAGAAGTCCAGTTTCGACCCTACAGAACAGATGACTTCATTACCCGCCTGTACTATGAGACCCCGCGCTTCACAGTTCTCAACCAGACCTGGGTTCTGAAGGCTCGCGTCAATGATTCAGAAAGGAACCCCAACTTGTCTTGCAAGCGAACCCTCTCCTTCCAACTCATCCTAAAAAGCAAGGTCAATTCTCCCGTGGAATGCTCCTTTCTGCTGCTCAAAGGCCCGTACGACGATGTCAAAATTCACCCGGTCATCTACCACTTTGTCTTCACCAACGAGAATAATGAGACTGAGTACGTGCCCCTACCCATCATAGACTCTGTGGAATGTAACAAACTTCTGGCTGCGAAGAACATCAATCTGCGGCTCTTTATATTCCAGATCCAGAAGTGAAGGCTGGCCACCTGCAGAACCATACTTACCTCATCTAGCTCCCTGACTCCAGCCCAACTCGTCCTCCTCCAGTAGACATGGCTGCCATTACCTTGCAATGGTTGGGTGGAGAGCCCAACTCTTTCTCCTCCAGTAGATATGGCTACTATTACCTTGGCAGGGGAGGGTGGAGAACCCAACTCTTCCTCCTCTAGTAGACATGGTTACCTTTCCATGGCTGGGGAGGGTGGAGAACCAAGCTCTTTCTCCTCCAGTAGATATGGCTGCCTTTCCATGGCAGGGGGAGGGTGGAGAGCCCAACTCTTCCTCCTCCAGTAGATATAGCAGGGGGAGGGTGGAGAACTCAACTCTCCCCCCCCCAATAGTAGATATGGCTGCCATTCTCCTAGCCAGGAGAGGGTGGATAGTTGTGCAGGATCCTTGCTGTTTGTTTTAGTTTGCTTTTAATTTGTAGTTTGCATGTGTAGAGTAGAGATGAGCTCCGCTTTCAGCCTTGGGTATACACCATGGACATTTACTACTAGGCCTCACTTCAGCTTGTCCACGTCTTGTTTTCTGGGTGTCCAGCCTGTTTGATTTCTAGTTTTAGTTTCTCTTCTCTTTTCTCCTCCAAAATTTTATCTGATTTTGTTTATTATTAAGATTATTTTTATGTAGTTGAAGTAGCCTACTTAGGAACTGAAGATATCTTTGCAGGAGGTAGAAAACCTAGCTGAAAAAATTCTACTTAAACATTATGATCGCTTCCTGCCCATTTTCTGTTAAGGTTTCCTTTCACGTATTATAATCTAGTGGAATTTGAGATTTGATAGTTATCAGAGACTGCTCCACTGCTGGCAGGGTTTACTCTGTGTACAGAATGCTCCTATGGAAAGTTGAATGATCCTCTCAAGCTTTAATCCCTCTTCATTTATATACGGCTGAGTATCAGTTTCACCAGCCTGAGAGTCTGACCCCCCCACGTAGCACACCCCAATCCCACCACATCGTTCATCAAAGCAGCAAAGCCACAGAGCTGGAAAGTGAGCAGATCACTCGCCACTTTTTATTGCCAGTTTGGTTGAGGCAATAAGGAGGTATTCCGATGTCCATCACAAAGCTTCGTAGATGACTGATGAGTAGCATTGTGTGAGTGAAGGTTCCCAATTGTTGGTAAATACCGCACTACCATTACCCTCCACCATTCTTAACCTACCTCGGCTTCATTCACTAGCCAACCATTCTGAATGACAATAAATCACATTCCTTGGTTGGCGTTACTGTCTAGATCAGCCTTTCCCAACCAGAGCTCTGTGAACCCCAGGGTTCCTCCAGAGGTTGCTAGGAGTTCTTCTCGGTTAAGTAGCCACTAACACCAATAATCTTTTTGTAGGGGAGAGTCTTCCTACTGACCGCGGATGTAATAAGCAATCTTCCCACTAACCAACATACTAATCTACCATGAGATGTAGACATAGTCATTTTTAGGAGGGGGTTCCATGACACCAGAAAGTTCTTTCAAGGGTCCTTTTGTGTTTAAAAGGGTTGAGAAAGGCTGGTCTAGATTTTTGCAATAATCCTTCACATAGCACACTTACTCTACCGCCTCCTACTCTGTGACCAGCCTGTGTAACAATCCATCACATAGCACACTTCCTCTACCGCCTCCCACTCTGTGACCATCCAGTGTAACAATCCCTCACATAGCACACTTCCTCTGCTGCCTCCCACTCTGTGACCAGCCAGTGTAACAATCCCTCACATAGCACACTTCCCATCTCCCACTCTGTGACCAGCCTGTGTAACAATGCATCACATAGCACACTCCCTCTACTGCCTCTCACCCTGTGACCAGCTAGGGTAACAATCCATCACATAGCACACTTCCTCTACCGCCTCCTACTCTGTGACCAGCCAGTGTAACAATCCATTACATAGCACACTTCCTCTACTGCCTCCCACTCTGTGACCATCCAGTGTTACAATCCCTCACATAGCACACTTCCTCTGCTGCCTCCCACTCTGTGACTAGCCAGTGTAACAATCCCTCACATAGCACACTTCCTCTACCGCCTCCCACTCTGTGACCAGCCAGTGTAACAATCCCTCACATAGCACACTTCCTCTGCTGCCTCCCACTCTGTGACCAGCCTGTGTAACAATCCCTCACATAGCACACTTCCTCTACCGTCTCTCACCCTGTGACCAGCCAGGGTAACAATCCCTCACATAGCACGCTTCCTCTACCGCCTCTCACCCTGTGACCAGCCTGTGTAACAATCCCTCACATAGCACACTTCCTCTACCGCCTCCCACCCTGTGACCAGCCTGTGTAACAATCCATCACATAGCACACTTCTTCTACTGCCTCCCACTCTGTGACCATCCAGTGTAACAATCCCTCACATAGCACACTTCCTCTACCGCCTCCCACACTGTGACCAGCCTGTGTAACAATCCCTCACATAGCACACCTCCTCTACCGCCTCTCACCCTGTGACCAGCTAGGGTAACAATCCATCACATAGCACACTTCCCGCCTCCAACTCTGTGACCAGCCTGTGTAATAATCCATCATAGCTGTCCATTGAATAGTCCCCTAGGGCTGTAAATGGTCAGGTCAGACATTTATTCATGTAGACTTCTGATAGGTCGGCTTCCAGCTCCCAGAATCGATGATATAAATTGACGACGTGGCTTCTCTGCCTGCTCACCAGACGGTGACTTTGCTGCTTTGAAGTTTTGGGATGGGGGTTGGGGGTAGAATATTTGGTGGTGGAATGAAGTTCTAGGCTCTGCTCCCATGGTGTGGATGAGAGGGGACATTGTTCTATGGAGGTTATTGGTGTATCTCACAAGAACGTTCCCCGATCACATGGCGCCTCGCCCTTCACCAATGGAAACCCAGAGCCCAATCCTACGCCCAACGGCTCCGAAGGCAGAATCTGACCCTGCCTTTGCCATCCGTCTGTGTATGTTTTGTTTTATTTCTCGCTAATAAATGAATGAATTGGTTCCTGCAGCCCAGGACTGGTGTGATTTGTGTGTGGAGTCCATGAATATCTCAGAAGGACTTCATGTCTCCGGGACCACTCCAAGGTCCACCGATGTCACCACCTCCAGCTGCTGGTGCTCACTTCTCCGGGATCTGCTCCACTCTGCAGCCAGTCTACATAAGATGATCGGGATCCACACACCGCTCTACTATTGGGCACAAAAACACTTTGCTGCTCCAGCACTGTTGGGGACACTCAACCCAGCCCCCCACTGATGCATTTTGCCCCCTGCTAGAGCTTAAAGTGATACTAAAGTCTTGTTTTATTTTTTTGTTTCTTCTTTAAAAGTAACAAACATGTCATACTTCCCGGCTCTGGTTTTGCACAAAGCGGCCCGGATCCTCCTCTTCTCGGGTCCCTCACCAGAGCTCCTGGCCCCTCCCTCCTGTCGAGTGCCCCCACAACAAGCAGCTTGCTATGGAGGGCACCAAGCCGCAGCTTCGTGCGTCCAGACACCAAGCCGCGGTTCAGCCCTGCTCCCTCTCTCTCCTGATTGGCTCCCGCTGCTGTCAGTCAGTTAGCCAATGGCGCTGCTGCTGTGTATCAGCCAATCGGGAGGGAGAGTCACAGACGGCCGAGGCACTCATGCACATTGCTGGATAGAGATGGGGCTCAGGGGAGTATTAGGGGGGCTGAGGGGCTTTTAATCTCCATACATAGAATGCACCTTCTGCCTTTACAATCACTTTAATCATAGAGAGAGTTTATACCTCCCAGCCATCCCGGATCCTGAGGGACCGTCCAAGGATTTCAACGAAATCCCGTCCTCTCGCAGGTCTGGGCTGTTTACCGGAGCGAGTTCTGCCACTTGGCTCCAACCATTTACTTACCCAGCAGGCAGCGTTCATTTAGTCAACAAAAATACAACTAAAACTATAAATGGCATTTAAGCCAAAAGACTATGACTAAAAGTAAATTGAAATTTGACATCAAAATGAACACTGCCAGCAGAGGGGCGTTCTAGCGCTGGGCACCCAGGGCACGTGCCCATATCTCCGGGGTGATTTTCAGTGCTGCGATCCCCAGCTACTGTAGCCATTGGCATCTCTCCCTGCCAGCTTCCTGTCTCAACAAAAAGCATCAGAGACCAGAGAAGCTTCCCCTAGGCTCCTCCCCCTCGGCCCCGACATGTTACATGGCACAAAGGAGGGAGGAGCCGGGAAGGAAGAACGTCTCGCAGCATCTGAGGTCTGCATGTTTTCGGGATTAGGGCCAAAATGTACGGGGGGGGACACAATGAGCTGGCGGAAGGGGGTGTGGTAATGATTTGTGATGGGGTGGGATTTATGCTAGAAGGAGGGATTTGTGGGGGGGATAAGGATTTTTGTAGAGGGGAGGATTACTGCTGGAGGGCGATTTGGGGTTGGTGGAGAGAGTTTGTGCTAGAAGTGGGGAGAGAGGTTGTGTTGAGAGGGGGCATTGGGGGAAAGGATTTGTGCTGGGGGGAATAGGATTTATGCTGGGAGGGGGGATTGGGGAGAGGATTTGTGCTGGGAGGGGGCATTGGGGGAAAGGATTTGTGCTGGGGGGAATAGGATTTGTGCTGGGAGGGGGGATTGGGGAGAGGATTTGTGCTGGGAGGGGGCATTGGGGGAAAGGATTTGTGCTGGGGGGAATAGGATTTGTGCTGGGAGGGGGGATTGGGGAGAGGATTTGTGCTAGGAGAGGGAATGTGGGGGGATTTGTGCTGGGGGAAGAATTATACTAGATGGAGAATTTTAGGGGTGGAAGAGGATGTGTACTGGGATGGGGGGTGTACTGGGAGGAGGAATTGTGCTGAGAGGGAGAATTTGGGGGTGGGGGATATGTGCTGAGACAGTTGATTTTGGAGGAGAGGGGTATGGGGGAAGAAGTTGTGTTGGGAGGGGGGATTGGATGAAAGAGGATTTGGGGGAAAATATGCGCTTGGCTGGGGGGGGTATATACTCCGAAATTGATTCTAGAATTTGTGCTAGAAGGGGGAATAGGGTGGATGATTTATGCTAGCAGAGGATAAAGAGGGACAGTGGATTTGTGCTGGAAGGGGGATTTAAGGAGTGGATTTATGCCGAGAGGGAGGATTTGAAGGGGAAGATGTTTTTTGGGGGGGGGGGGATTTGTATTAGGGGATTTATAGGGGAGGATTTGTGTGTGTGCTAGAAGGGGGTGGGGGTTATTTGTGCTGGGAGGGGGGATTGAGAGGGACAGTATTAATGCTATACTGGTTGATGGAAGAGGGAAGTTGAGGGAGAAGGATTTGTATTGGGGGGGATTTGTGCTGGGACAATTGATTTGGGGGCAAGATTTGTGTTAGGAGGGGAAGAAGTGTGGGAAGGAGGATTTGTGCAAGCAGAGGAAAGGGGATTTGTGCTGGGGGGGTGTATTTGTACTGGGACAATTGATTTGGGGGCAAGATTTGTGTTCGGGGAAGAAGTGTGAGAAGGAGGATTTGGGGAGAGAGTATTTGTGTTTAGGGGGAATTTTTTAGGAAGAGGATTTGTGCTAGGAGGTGAAGGCTATGGAGGGGGGGGGGTTGTAAAGATTTGAAGGAGGAGGATTTATACTGGGGAAATTTAGAGGGGAAAAGGATTTGTGCTGGGAGGGGGAATTTGGGCGTAGAAAATTTGTAATGGGGGGGGGATGGGAGGGATGATTTATGCTGGCAGAGGAGAAATGATTTGTGCTAGAAAGATTGAAGGGATATGGCTGGGTGGGGTTGTACCAGAAGGGACTAAAGATCTTGTGCTAGCGAAGGGGGGGGGGATTTATGCTGGGAGAGAGGTTTGAGGTGAAGGATTTGCGCTGGAATGGTTTATATGGGGGGGGGGATTTGTACTGGAATGGTTTATATGGGGGGGGGGATTTGTGCTGGGACTAGGGTATTGGAGGGGAAGAAGATTTAGAAAATAAAATGATTTGTCCCTAGAGGGGGGATTTGGAGGGGGAGGGAGGATTTGTGCTGGGAGGGGGAGGATTTGTGCTGGGAGGGGGAGGATTTGTGTTGGGAGGGGGAGGATTTGTGCTGGGAGGGGGAGGATTTGTGTTGGGAGGGGGAGGATTTGTGTTGGGAGGGGGAGGATTTGTGCTGGGAGGGGGAGGATTTGTGTTGGGAGGGGGAGGATTTGTGCTAGGTGTGTCCAGTGAGAAGAGTAAGAGAGAGCAGCACTGGATCCTGACAGGAATCTGTTAAGTGGGGGTGGGGGAAATAGGGATTGGAAGTTTTTTTTGCCTTAATGCTGATAATGCATTAAGGTAAAAAAAAAAAAGTGCCTTTAAAGGGGAGGGGGGATTTGTACTGGAGGGATTTGGAGGGATAGCAGATTTGCACTAGAATGGGAAATTTGGGGGCAAGATGACACCTGGGAGTGGGATAGCTTGCAGATTAGTACTGATTTAAAAAAAAAATTTGGAGGGAAGGGCGATTATTGATGAAAGCGTAAAGTGGCGGTGAGTATTGCTTGTGGGGGTAATTTTGTACTACTATATGTGTTACATGCCCCAGATTCTTTTTAGTTGTATACTACTCCACCCTGCTCTCTGTGCATTTACTACTCCTGAGCCCTGCTCTCTGAATTTCCTACTCCAGATCTCTGCACTCTGTCCATGTCCTACTCCTGAGCCTTGCACTCTGTGCATTTCCTACTCCCTAGCCCTGCACTCTGTCCATTTTCTACGCCTGAGCCCTGCTCTCTGTCCATTTCCTACTCCTGAGCCCTGCTGTCTGTGCATTTCCTACGCCTGAGCCCTGCACTCTGTCCATTTTCTACGCCTGAGCCCTGCTCTCTGTCCATTTCCTACGCCTGAGCCCTGCTCTCTGTCCATATCCTACTCCTGAGCCCTGCACTCTGTCCATTTTCTACGCCTGAGCCCTGCTCTCTGTCCATTTCCTACGCCTGAGCCCCGCTTTCTGTGCATTTCCTACTCCTGAGCCCTGCTCTCTGTGCATTTCCTACCCCTAGGCCCTGCATTCTGTGCATTTCCTACTCCTGAGCCCTGCACTCTGTGCGTTTCTTACCCCTGAGCACTGCATTCTGTGCGTTTCCTACCCCTGAGCCCTGCAATCTGTGCGTTTCCTACCCCTGAGCCCTGCACTCTGTGCATTTCCTACTCCTGAGCCCTGCTCTCTGTCCATATCCTACTACTGAGCCCTGCTCTCTGTGCATTTCCTATGCCTGAGCCCTGCACTCTGTCCATTTTCTACGCCTGAGCCCTGCACTCTGTCCATGTCCTACTCCTGAGCCTTGCACTCTGTGCATTTCCTACTCCCGAGCCCTGCTCTCTGTCCATATCCTACTCCTGAGCCCTGCTCTCTGTGCATTTCCTACCCCTGAGCCCTGCACTCTGTGCATTTCCTACCCCTAGGCCCTGCTCTCTGTGCATTTCCTACTCCTGAGCCCTGCTCTCTCTGAATTTCCTACTCCTGAGCCCTGCACTCTGTCCATGTCCTACTCCTGAGCCCTGCTCTCTGTGCATTTCCTACTCTTGAGCCCTGCTCTCTCTGAATTTCCTACTCCTGAGCCCTGCACTCTGTCCATGTCCTACTCCTGAGCCCTGCACTCTGTCCATGTCCTACTCCTGAGCCCTGCACTCTGTCCATGTCCTACTCCTGAGCCCTGCACTCTGTCCATGTCCTAATCCCGAGCCTTGCACTCTGTCCATGTCCTACTCCTGAGCCCTGCACTCTGTCCATGTCCTACTCCTGAGCCCTGCTCTCTGTGCATTTCCTACGCCTGAGCCCTGCACTCTGTCCATTTCCTATGCCTGAGCCCTGCTCTCTGTGCATTTGCTACGCCTGAGCCCTGCACTCTGTCCATTTCCTATGCCTGAGCCCTGCTCTCTGTCCATTTCCTACGCCTGAGCACCGCTCTCTCTGCATTTCCTACCCATGTGCCCTGCACTCTGTCCATGTCCTACTCCTGAGCCCTGCTCTCTCTGAATTTCCTACTCCTGAGCCCTGTACTCTGTCCATGTCCTACTCCTGAGCCTTGCACTCTGTGCATTTCCTACTCCCTAGCCCTGCTCTCTGTCCATATCCTACTCCTGAGCCCTGCTCTCTGTCCATTTCCTACGCCTGAGCCCTGCTCTCTGTCCATTTCCTATGCCTGAGCCCTGCTCTCTGTCCATTTCCTACGCCTGAGCCCTGCTCTCTGTCCATTTCCTACGCCTGTGCCCTGCACTCTGTGCATTTCCTACCCATGTGCCCTGCACTCTGTGCATTTCCTACCCCTAGGCCCTGCATTCTGTGCATTTCCTACCCCTAGGCCCTGCACTCTGTGCATTTCCTACTCCTGAGCCCTGCACTCTGTGCATTTCCTACTCCTGAGCCCTGCTCTCTGTGCATTTCCTACCCCTGAGCCCTGCACTCTGTGCATTTCCTACCCCTAGGCCCTGCACTCTGTGCATTTCCTACTCCTGAGCCCTGCTCTCTGTGCATTTCCTACCCCTGAGCCCTGCTCTCTGTCCATTTCCTACGCCTAAACCCTGCTCTCTGTGCATTTCCTACCCATGTGCCCTGCACTTTGTGCATTTCCTACCCATGTGCCCTGCACTCTGTGCATTTCCTACCCATGTGCCCTGCACTCTGTGCATTTCCTAACCCTGTGCCCTGCTCTCTGTCCATTTCCTACGCCTGAGCCCCGCTCTCTGTGCATTTCCTACCCCTAGGCCCTGCACTCTGTGCATTTCCTACCCCTAGGCCCTGCACTCTGTGCATTTCCTACCCCTAGGCCCTGCACTCTGTGCATTTCCTACCCCTAGGCCCTGCACTCTGTCCATGTCCTACTCCTGAGCCTTGCACTCTGTGCATTTCCTACTCCCGAGCCCTGCTCTCTGTCCATATCCTACTCCTGAGCCCTGCTCTCTGTGCATTTCCTACCCCTGAGCCCTGCACTCTGTGCATTTCCTACCCCTAGGCCCTGCACTCTGTGCATTTCCTACTCTGAGCCCTGCTCTCTGTGCATTTCCTACTCCTGAGCTCTGCTCGCTCTGAATTTCCTACTCCTGAGCCCTGCACTCTGTCCATGTCCTACTCCTGAGCCCTGCTCTCTGTGCATTTCCTACTCTTGAGCCCTGCTCTCTCTGAATTTCCTACTCCTGAGCCCTGCACTCTGTCCATGTCCTACTCCTGAGCCCTGCACTCTGTCCATGTCCTACTCCTGAGCCCTGCACTCTGTCCATGTCCTACTCCTGAGCCCTGCACTCTGTCCATGTCCTAATCCCGAGCCTTGCACTCTGTCCATGTCCTACTCCTGAGCCCTGCACTCTGTCCATGTCCTACTCCTGAGCCCTGCTCTCTGTGCATTTCCTACGCCTGAGCCCTGCACTCTGTCCATTTCCTATGCCTGAGCCCTGCTCTCTGTGCATTTGCTACGCCTGAGCCCTGCACTCTGTCCATTTCCTATGCCTGAGCCCTGCTCTCTGTCCATTTCCTACGCCTGAGCACCGCTCTCTCTGCATTTCCTACCCATGTGCCCTGCACTCTGTCCATGTCCTACTCCTGAGCCCTGCTCTCTCTGAATTTCCTACTCCTGAGCCCTGTACTCTGTCCATGTCCTACTCCTGAGCCTTGCACTCTGTGCATTTCCTACTCCCTAGCCCTGCTCTCTGTCCATATCCTACTCCTGAGCCCTGCTCTCTGTCCATTTCCTACGCCTGAGCCCTGCTCTCTGTCCATTTCCTATGCCTGAGCCCTGCTCTCTGTCCATTTCCTACGCCTGAGCCCTGCTCTCTGTCCATTTCCTACGCCTGTGCCCTGCACTCTGTGCATTTCCTACCCATGTGCCCTGCACTCTGTGCATTTCCTACCCCTAGGCCCTGCATTCTGTGCATTTCCTACCCCTAGGCCCTGCACTCTGTGCATTTCCTACTCCTGAGCCCTGCACTCTGTGCATTTCCTACTCCTGAGCCCTGCTCTCTGTGCATTTCCTACCCCTGAGCCCTGCACTCTGTGCATTTCCTACCCCTAGGCCCTGCACTCTGTGCATTTCCTACTCCTGAGCCCTGCTCTCTGTGCATTTCCTACCCCTGAGCCCTGCTCTCTGTCCATTTCCTACGCCTAAACCCTGCTCTCTGTGCATTTCCTACCCATGTGCCCTGCACTTTGTGCATTTCCTACCCATGTGCCCTGCACTCTGTGCATTTCCTACCCATGTGCCCTGCACTCTGTGCATTTCCTAACCCTGTGCCCTGCTCTCTGTCCATTTCCTACGCCTGAGCCCCGCTCTCTGTGCATTTCCTACCCCTAGGCCCTGCACTCTGTGCATTTCCTACCCCTAGGCCCTGCACTCTGTGCATTTCCTACCCCTAGGCCCTGCACTCTGTGCATTTCCTACCCCTAGGCCCTGCACTCTGTCCATGTCCTACTCCTGAGCCTTGCACTCTGTGCATTTCCTACTCCCGAGCCCTGCTCTCTGTCCATATCCTACTCCTGAGCCCTGCTCTCTGTGCATTTCCTACCCCTGAGCCCTGCACTCTGTGCATTTCCTACCCCTAGGCCCTGCACTCTGTGCATTTCCTACTCTGAGCCCTGCTCTCTGTGCATTTCCTACTCCTGAGCTCTGCTCGCTCTGAATTTCCTACTCCTGAGCCCTGCACTCTGTCCATGTCCTACTCCTGAGCCCTGCTCTCTCTGAATTTCCTACTCCTGAGCCCTGCACTCTGTCCATGTCCTACTCCTGAGCCCTGCTCTCTGTGCATTTCCTACTCCTGAGCCCTGCTCTCTGTGCATTTCCTACTTCTGAGCCCTGCTCTCTTTGAATTTCCTACTCCTGAGCCCTGCACTCTGTCCATGTCCTACTCCTGAGCCCAGCTCTCTCTGAATTTCCTACTCCTGAGCCCTGCACTCTGTCCATGTCCTACTCCTGAGCCCTGCTCTCTGTGCATTTCCTACTCCTGAGCCCTGCTCTCTGTGCATTTCCTACCCATGTGCCCTGCACTCTGTGCATTTCCTACCCCTAGGCCCTGCATTCTGTGCATTTCCTACTCCTGAACCCTGCTCTCTGTGTGTTTCCTACCCCTAAACCCTGCACTCTGTGCATTTCCTACCCCTAGCCCTGCTCTCTGTCCATATCCTACTCCTGAGCCCTACTCTCTGTGCATTTCCTACGCCTGAGCCCTGCACTCTGTCCATTTCCTATGCCTGAGCCCTGCTCTCTGTCCATTTCCTACGCCTGAGCCCTGCTCTCTGTCCATTTCCTATGCCTGAGCCCCGCCCTCTGTGGATTTCCTACCCATGTGCCCTGCACTCTGTGCATTTCCTACCCCTAGGCCCTGCATTCTGTGCATTTCCTACCCCTAGGCCCTGCACTCTGTGCATTTCCTACTCCTGAGCCCTGCACTCTGTGCATTTCCTACTCCTGAGCCCTGCTCTCTGTGCATTTCCAACCCCTGAGCCCTGCACTTTGTGCATTTCCTACCCCTAGGCCCTGCACTCTGTGCATTTCCTACTCCTGAGCCCTGCTCTCTGTGCATTTCCTACCCCTGAGCCCTGCTCTCTGTCCATTTCCTACGCCTGAGCCCTGCTCTCTGTGCATTTCCTACTCCTGTGCCCTGCACTCTGTGCATTTCCTACCCATGTGCCCTGCACTCTGTGCATTTCCTACCCATGTGCCCTGCACTCTGTGCATTTCCTACTCCTGAGCCCTGCTCTCTGTGCATTTCATACCCCTGTGCCCTGCACTCTGTGCATTTCCTACCCCTGTGCCCTGCACTCTGTGCATTTCCTACCCCTGTGCCCTGCACCCTGTGCATTTCCTACTCCTGTGCCCTGCACCCTGTGCATTTCCTACTCCTGAGCCCTGCTCTCTGTGCATTTCCTACTCCTGAGCCCTGCTCTCTGTGCATTTCCTACTCCTGAGCCCTGCTCTCTGTGCATTTCCTACTCCTGAGCCCTGCTCTCTTTGAATTTTCTACTCCTGAGCCCTGCACTCTGTCCATGTCCTACTCCTGAGCCCTGCTCTCTCTGAATTTCCTACTCCTGAGCCCTGCACTCTGTCCATGTCCTACTCCTGAGCCCTGCACTCTGTCCATGTCCTACCCCTGAGCCCTGCTCTCTGTGCATTTCCTACCCCTGAGCCCTGCTCTCTGTCCATTTCCTACGCCTGAGCCCCGCTCTCTGTGCATTTCCTACTCCTGAGCCTTGCACTCTGTGCATTTCCTACTCCCAAGCCCTGCTCTCTGTCCATATCCTACTCCTGAGCCCTGCACTCTGTGCATTTCCTACCCCTGAGCCCTGCACTCTGTGCATTTCCTACCCCTAGGCCCTGCACTCTGTGCATTTCCTACCCCTAGGCCCTGCTCTCTGTGCATTTCCTACTCCTGAGCTCTGCTCTCTCTGAATTTCCTACTCCTGAGTCCTGCACTCTGTCCATGTCCTATTCCTGAGCCCTGCTCTCTCTGAATTTCCTACTCCTGAGCCCTGCACTCTGTCCATGTCCTACTCCTGAGCCTTGCACTCTGTGCATTTCCTACTCCCTAGCCCTGCTCTCTGTCCATATCCTACTCCTGAGCCCTGCTCTCTGTGCATTTCCTACGCCTGAGCCCTGCACTCTGTCCATTTCCTATGCCTGAGCCCTGCTCTCTGTCCATTTCCTATGCCTGATCCCTGCTCTCTGTCCATTTCCTACGCCTGAGCACCGCTCTCTCTGCATTTCCTACTCCTGAGCCCTGCTCTCTGCATTTCCTACCCATGTGCCCTGCACTCTGCATTTCCTACCCCTAGGCCCTGCATTCTGTGCATTTCCTACTCTTGAGCCCTGCTCTCTCTGAATTTCCTACTCCTGAGCCCTGCACTCTGTCCATGTCCTACTCCTGAGCCCTGCACTCTGTCCATGTCCTACTCCTGAGCCCTGCACTCTGTCCATGTCCTAATCCCGAGCCTTGCACTCTGTCCATGTCCTACTCCTGAGCCCTGCACTCTGTCCATGTCCTACTCCTGAGCCCTGCTCTCTGTGCATTTCCTACGCCTGAGCCCTGCACTCTGTCCATTTCCTATGCCTGAGCCCTGCTCTCTGTGCATTTGCTACGCCTGAGCCCTGCACTCTGTCCATTTCCTATGCCTGAGCCCTGCTCTCTGTCCATTTCCTACGCCTGAGCACCGCTCTCTCTGCATTTCCTACCCATGTGCCCTGCACTCTGTCCATGTCCTACTCCTGAGCCCTGCTCTCTCTGAATTTCCTACTCCTGAGCCCTGTACTCTGTCCATGTCCTACTCCTGAGCCTTGCACTCTGTGCATTTCCTACTCCCTAGCCCTGCTCTCTGTCCATATCCTACTCCTGAGCCCTGCTCTCTGTCCATTTCCTACGCCTGAGCCCTGCTCTCTGTCCATTTCCTATGCCTGAGCCCTGCTCTCTGTCCATTTCCTACGCCTGAGCCCTGCTCTCTGTCCATTTCCTACGCCTGTGCCCTGCACTCTGTGCATTTCCTACCCATGTGCCCTGCACTCTGTGCATTTCCTACCCCTAGGCCCTGCATTCTGTGCATTTCCTACCCCTAGGCCCTGCACTCTGTGCATTTCCTACTCCTGAGCCCTGCACTCTGTGCATTTCCTACTCCTGAGCCCTGCTCTCTGTGCATTTCCTACCCCTGAGCCCTGCACTCTGTGCATTTCCTACCCCTAGGCCCTGCACTCTGTGCATTTCCTACTCCTGAGCCCTGCTCTCTGTGCATTTCCTACCCCTGAGCCCTGCACTCTGTGCATTTCCTACTCCTGAGCCCTGCTCTCTGTGCATTTCCAACCCCTGAGCCCTGCACTTTGTGCATTTCCTACCCCTAGGCCCTGCACTCTGTGCATTTCCTACTCCTGAGCCCTGCTCTCTGTGCATTTCCTACCCCTGAGCCCTGCTCTCTGTCCATTTCCTACGCCTGAGCCCTGCTCTCTGTGCATTTCCTACTCCTGTGCCCTGCACTCTGTGCATTTCCTACCCATGTGCCCTGCACTCTGTGCATTTCCTACCCATGTGCCCTGCACTCTGTGCATTTCCTAACCCTGTGCCCTGCACTCTGTGCATTTCCTACTCCTGAGCCCTGCTCTCTGTGCATTTCATACCCCTGTGCCCTGCACTCTGTGCATTTCCTACCCCTGTGCCCTGCACTCTGTGCATTTCCTACCCCTGTGCCCTGCACCCTGTGCATTTCCTACTCCTGTGCCCTGCACCCTGTGCATTTCCTACTCCTGAGCCCTGCTCTCTGTGCATTTCCTACTCCTGAGCCCTGCTCTCTGTGCATTTCCTACTCCTGAGCCCTGCTCTCTGTGCATTTCCTACTCCTGAGCCCTGCTCTCTTTGAATTTTCTACTCCTGAGCCCTGCACTCTGTCCATGTCCTACTCCTGAGCCCTGCTCTCTCTGAATTTCCTACTCCTGAGCCCTGCACTCTGTCCATGTCCTACTCCTGAGCCCTGCACTCTGTCCATGTCCTACTCCTGAGCCCTGCTCTCTGTGCATTTCCTACCCCTGAGCCCTGCTCTCTGTCCATTTCCTACGCCTGAGCCCCGCTCTCTGTGCATTTCCTACTCCTGAGCCTTGCACTCTGTGCATTTCCTACTCCCAAGCCCTGCTCTCTGTCCATATCCTACTCCTGAGCCCTGCACTCTGTGCATTTCCTACCCCTGAGCCCTGCACTCTGTGCATTTCCTACCCCTAGGCCCTGCACTCTGTGCATTTCCTACCCCTAGGCCCTGCTCTCTGTGCATTTCCTACTCCTGAGCTCTGCTCTCTCTGAATTTCCTACTCCTGAGTCCTGCACTCTGTCCATGTCCTATTCCTGAGCCCTGCTCTCTCTGAATTTCCTACTCCTGAGCCCTGCACTCTGTCCATGTCCTACTCCTGAGCCTTGCACTCTGTGCATTTCCTACTCCCTAGCCCTGCTCTCTGTCCATATCCTACTCCTGAGCCCTGCTCTCTGTGCATTTCCTACGCCTGAGCCCTGCACTCTGTCCATTTCCTATGCCTGAGCCCTGCTCTCTGTCCATTTCCTATGCCTGAGCCCTGCTCTCTGTCCATTTCCTACGCCTGAGCACCGCTCTCTCTGCATTTCCTACTCCTGAGCCCTGCTCTCTGCATTTCCTACCCATGTGCCCTGCACTCTGCATTTCCTACCCCTAGGCCCTGCATTCTGTGCATTTCCTACTCCTGAGCCCTGCTCTCTGTGCATTTCCTACACCTGAGCCCTACACTCTGTCCATTTCCTACGCCTGAGCCCTGCTCTCTGTCCATTTCCTACGCCTGAGCCCCGCTCTCTGTGCATTTCCTACTCCTGTGCCCTGCACTCTGTGCATTTCCTACCCATGTGCCCTGCACTCTGTGCATTTCCTACCCCTAGGCCCTGCATTCTGTGCATTTCCTACCCCTAGGCCCTGCACTCTGTGCATTTCCTACTCCTGAGCCCTGCTCTCTGTGCATTTCCTACCCCTGAGCCCTGCACTCTGTGCATTTCCTACCCCTAGGCCCTGCACTCTGTGCATTTCCTACTCCTGAGCCCTGCTCTCTGTGCATTTCCTACTCCTGAGCCCTGCTCTCTGTGCATTTCCTACTCCTGAGCCCTGCTCTCTGTGCATTTCCTACTCCTGAGCCCTGCTCTCTGTGCATTTCCTACTCCTGAGCCCTGCTCTCTTTGAATTTTCTACTCCTGAGCCCTGCACTCTGTCCATGTCCTACTCCTGAGACCTGCTCTCTCTGAATTTCCTACTCCTGAGCCCTGCACTCTGTCCATGTCCTACTCCTGAGACCTGCTCTCTGTGCATTTCCTACTCCTGAGCCCTGCTCTCTGTGCATTTCCTACCCATGTGCCCTGCACTCTGTGCATTTCCTACCCCTAGGCCATGCATTCTGTGCATTTCCTACTCCTGTGCCCTGCACTCTGTGCATTTCCTACTCCTGAGCCCTGCTCTCTGTCCATTTCCTACGCCTGAGCCCTGCTCTCTGTGCATTTCCTACTCCTGTGCCCTGCACTCTGTGCATTTCCTACCCATGTGCCCTGCACTCTGTGCATTTCCTACCCATGTGCCCTGCACTCTGTGCATTTCCTAACCCTGTGCCCTGCTCTCTGTCCATATCCTACTCCTGAGTCCTACTCTCTGTGCATTTCCTACGCCTGAGCCCTGCACTCTGTCCATTTCCTATGCCTGAGCCCTGCTCTCTGTCCATTTCCTACGCCAGAGCCCTGCTCTCTGTCCATTTCCTACGCCTGAGCCCCGCCCTCTGTGCATTTCCTACTCCTGTGCCCTGCACTCTGTCCATTTCCTACCCATGTGCCCTGCACTCTGTGCATTTCCTACCCCTAGGCCCTGCATTCTGTGCATTTCCTACCCCTAGGCCCTGCACTCTGTGCATTTCCTACTCCTGAGCCCTGCTCTCTGTGCATTTCCTACCCCTGCACTTTGTGCATTACCTACCCCTAGGCCCTGCACTCTGTGCATTTCCTACTCCTGAGCCCTGCTCTCTGTGCATTTCCTACCCCTGAGCCCTGCTCTCTGTCCATTTCCTACGCCTGAGCCCTGCTCTCTGTGCATTTCCTACTTCTGTGCCCTGCACTCTGTGCATTTCCTACACATGTGCCCTGCACTCTGTGCATTTCCTACCCATGTGCCCTGCACTCTGTGCATTTCCTACCCATGTTCCCTGCACTCTGTGCATTTCCTAACCCTGTGCCCTGCACTCTGTGCATTTCCTACCCCTGAGCCCTGCACTCTGTGCATTTCCTACCCCTGTGCCCTGCACTCTGTGCATTTCCTACCCCTGCACTCTGTGCATTTCCTACCCCTGTGCCCTGCACTCTGTGCATTTCCTACCCCTGTGCCCTGCACTCTGTGCATTTCCTACCCCTGTGCCCTGCACTCTGTCCATGTCCTACTCCTGAGCCCTGCACTCTGTCCATGTCCTACTCCTGAGCCCTGCACTCTGTCCATGTCCTACTCCTGAGCCCTGCACTCTGTCCATGTCCTACTCCTGAGCCCTGCACTCTGTCCATGTCCTACTCCTGAGCCCTGCACTCTGTCCATGTCCTACTCCTGAGCCCTGCACTCTGTCCAGGTCCTACTCCTGAGCCCTGCACTCTGTCCAGGTCCTACTCCTGAGCCCTGCACTCTGTCCATGACCTACTCCTGAACCCTGCACTCTGTGCATTTCCTACTCCCTAGCCCTGCTCTCTGTCCATATCCTACGCCTGAGCCCTGCTCTCTGTCCATTTCCTACGCCTGAGCCCCGCTCTCTGTGCATTTCCTACCCCTTGGCCCTGCTCTCTGTCCATTTCCTATGCCTGAGCCCCGCTCTCTGTCCATTTCCTATGCCTGAGCCCCGCTCTCTGTGTATTTCCTACTCCTGTGCCCTGCACTCTGTGCATTTCCTACCCCTAGGCCCTGCATTCTGTGCATTTCCTACCCCTAGGCCCTGCACTCTGGGCATTTCCTACTCCTGAGCCCTGCTCTCTGTGCATTTCCTACCCCTGAGCCCTGCTCTCTGTGCATTTCCTACCCCTGAGCCCTGCTCTATGTCCATTTCCTACGCCTGAGCCCTGATCTCTGTGCATTTCCTACGCCTGAGCCCTGCTCTCTGTGCATTTCCTACCCCTGAGCCCTGCTCTATGTCCATTTCCTACCCCTGAGCCCTGATCTCTGTGCATTTCCTACCCCTGTGCCCTGCACTCTGTGCATTTCCTACCCCTGAACCCTGCTCTCTCTGTATTTCCTACCCCTGCTCTCTCTGCATTTACTACTTGTGAGCTCAGCTGTGAATTTCCTACGCCTGAGCCCTGCACTATGTTCATTTCCTAAATTTTCCTAGTATGTAACACAGGATGCAGGGGTCAGTACCAAGTAATGCAGAGTTTGGGGGTCAGTAGTATGTAACGGAGGGGTCAGTGTCAAGTAATGCAGAATGTGGGGGTCAGTAGTATGTAACGCAGAATGTGGGGGTCAGTAATATGTAACGCAGAATGTGGGGGTCAGTAGTATGTAACGGAGGGGTCAGTACCAAGTGATGCAGAATTTGGGGGGTAGCAATGCACAGAGTCCCATGTTTCCTCACCTGACCTCAGATGTATTGACACTTAGAAGTGTGAGGGAAGTCCTCCGGGGTCATGTGACACATAGTGGCGGAGGAGTCTGGGCCTTCCTTGTTCTGCGGGGGCTGTCAATGTCAGGAGCTGGTGGCACGTTTAGGCGGTTTTGTGACTCCCAGTATAGAGGACACCGAGTGGAAAACGCGATGTACAGAGCAGTGTACGGACTCCGACCATTTTCCATCACCCTGACACAAGCCAGTGCTTGTCCCTGCTATGGACATCCTATACAGAGCTGGAAACAGAAATCAGGGACATCGCCCATCATGCACACCCCCATCTTTGTTCAGGCATCACCTAGGGTCACCATCTCCTTCCTTCCTGTGATTGTCCCTGTGCAGTTCTTGGCTGTGTTCACAAATTTCTGTCACAGATCAGCCCCTGCTGCCCTCTCACCTTGTGACTGGCTACAACATTACAATGTACAGTCTGATCACTGAGGGGAGACTGAGGAAATCAGCCTTTGGGGGCCCCTCTCAACTCTGACTCCCGGCTTCAGAGTCCTCCTGACACAAAGCAAATCTTAAGTTGGAGGATTCATAATTAAATCTTTTTTTTGGGTGGAGACATGCAAGAATGGTCAATGCATTGCATAAGTCTGCCACCCCCCTCCCCCTGCTCAGATCTAAAGTGACCTCCTCCCGCACCCCTCTGGCCGAGCAGCTGCATATCACATCCACATGACTCCTGTGCGGTCCCCGCATCATCATCACTGAGACCACCATGACACATGCTATGTAAAAGCCTGGCCCCAATATTCCTCACCACCACCCCGGGGCCCTACTTTATGATGGTGCAACACAATCTAATCTGTCACCAAAGACATTCTGAGAAAACACCCCTCCCCCCATGTATTCTAATAGAGGAAAATATAAACCACACAGAAGGTCCCTGAAGTCCCAGACATTAGACTCTCCAATGTATCATCAGATATTACCTCCATAGGGACCCTCCAGGGAAGCCACAAAATCCTGTATAATCTACGACTGTTCCTGTCCAGCTGAGGCCGATCTCTGCAGAGAGGATTCCCGACATGTTTCCCGGATCCCAGATCTTCTTCATCAGGGGTATTGTATCTCCAACATTGTATCATCTGACATCATCTCCCTATTCTCCAATCCTCCATTCATATCCACTGCCTAATGTCCCCATAATCTCTTCTTCATCATCACATTGTTTCTTCCTCCATGAGCTCCTGAACATCTTCTTTCCCCCCTCACCTCCTTTTGTTTGGAACCAGCAGTGCACATTAGTTGTGGTGATATGAACTGCTCATTGCACACTACAAATCCCAGAATGTCCATCCCAGGAGCCAGGGAGAGATGGTGACTGCATTCCTAGTCCACAGTCCCATAATCCCATAGTTCCTAGTCCACAGTCCCATAATTCCTAGTCCACAGTCCCATAATCCCATAGTTCCTAGTCCACAGTCCCATAATCCCATAGTTCCTAGTCCACAGTCCCATAATTCCTAGTCCACAGTCCCATAATCCCATAGTTCCTAGTCCATAGTCCCATAATCCCATAGTTCCTAGTCCACAGTCCCATAGTTCCTAGTCCACAGTCCCATAATCCCATAGTTCCTAGTCCATTGTCCCATAATTCCTAGTCCACAGTCCCATAGTTCCTAGTCCACAGTCCTATAATTCCTAGTCCACAGTCCCATAATCCCATAGTTCCTAGTTCACAGTCCCATTATCCAATAGTTAATAGTCCACAGTCCCATAGTTCCTAGTTTACAGTCCCATAATCCAATAGTTCCTAGTCCACAGTCCCATAATCCCATAGTTCCTAGTCCACAGTCCCATAATCCAATAGTTCCTAGGCCACAGTCCCATAATCCCATAGTTCCTAGTTCACAGTCCCATAATCCAATAGTTCCTAGGCCACAGTCCCATTATCCAATAGTTCCTAGGCCACAATCCCATAGTTCCTAGTCCCATAATTCCTAGTCCACAATCCCATAGTTCCTAGTCCACAGTCCCATGATCTAATAATTCCTAGTCCACAGTCCCATAATCTAATAATTCCTAGTCCATAATCTCATAGTTCCTAGTGCCATAGTTCACAGACCCATAATCCAATAGTTCCTAGTCCACAGCCCCATAATGCCTAATCCACAATTTCATAGTTCCTAGTCCCCTGTCCAAAAATCCCATAGTTCCTAGTCCCAAAATCCCATGGTTCCTTGTCCCAAAATCCCATAGTTCCTAGTTCACAGTCCCATAATCCAATAGTTCCTAGTCCACAGTCTCATAATCTCATAGTTCGTAGTCTACAGTCCCATAGTTCCTAGTCCCATAGTTCCGAGTCCTCTAATCTCATAGTTCCTAGTCCCATAGTTCCTAGTCCACAGTCCTATAGTTCCTATAATTCCATAGTTCCTAGTCCTATAATCTCATAGTCCACAGTCCCAAGATCCCATAGTTCCTAGTCCCAAGATCCCATAGTTCCTAGTCCCATAGTTCCTAGTTCCCAGTCCCATAATCCAGTCTACAGTCCCATTATCCCATTTTTCACAGTCCATAGTCCCAAAGTCCCATAGTACTTATTTCACATTCCCATAATCCCATAGTTCCTAGTCCACAGTCCCATAATTCCTAGTTCACAGTACAATTTTTCCTAATTCACAGTCCCATAATCATTTTTCCTAGTTCCCAGCCCCATAATCCCATAGTTTCTAGTTCACAGTCCCATAATTCCAAGCCCACAGTCCTATTGTCCCTAGTTGACAGTCCCATAGTTCCTAGTCCAGTCCCATAATCCATCTCGAGAGTTAGCAAGAGAAGGTGGGACAATGGAGAATGAAGATAGCCATAGTCCCACAGACCAGTGGTTCTCAACCCGGTCCTCAAGTACCCCCAACAGGACATGTTTTGGGAATTTCTCTTAGATACAATAACTGTCCAGAATACCAAGCCAATGACTCTGATTTAAAGCACCCGTGCAAGATTAAGGAAAACCTGCAAACGTGGCCTGTTGGTGGTACTTGAGGACAGGGTTGAGAACCACTGCCTTTGACCATAGTCTGTATTCCATAGCCCCACAATCAATAGTCCTTAGTTCCCCAGTCCTTAGTCCATCTCAGGAGTGAGAGTAAGTGGCCTCACAAAACAAAGTAAATTTTGTACAAATCAGTAAAACGTACCATCATCCAAATTAATTGAAGGGGATTGTTTGGGAGTATGGGCTCCACCCCAGACTCACCAAGAGAAAAGAGGCAAGTGGACTATTGCGGTACATGTGGAGAAGATATACGTAGATAGTACAAACCACTAGTAAAATTTCACAAAATTTATTAATACAAAATAGCAAAAAATATAATAAAAAGGCTCAGATGACATGGTATTTCAACAAGTTTCGCGGTTTTACCGCTTCATCAGGAAATACATCTGCGGATACAAATGGAAATACAATGATATAAAGGAGTTTCATATAAAAGATTTTTACAAAATTATGAACTGGGGGAAGAAAGAAAAGGGGGCTAATGGGACTGCTTACCCGAGCCTCGGGGAGTGCACAGCACAAGGCAACCCGGCAAAGTCTCCCACGGCGATTGGGAAGGAGAGATATGGGATCACCAGCTAGCGTCTGTATAAGACAGTATAAAAAAATTTATACTGTAATTTATACTATTTATATAAATTTATACTGTCTTATACAGACGCTAGCTGGTGATCCCATATCTCTCCTTCCCAATCGCCGTGGGAGACTTTGCCGGGTTGCCTTGTGCTGTGCACTCCCCGAGGCTCGGGTAAGCAGTCCCATTAGCCCCCTTTTCTTTCTTCCCCCAGTTCATAATTTTGTAAAAATCTTTTATATGAAATTCCTTTATATCATTGTATTTCCATTTGTATCCGCTTGATGAAGCGGTAAAACCACAAAACTTGTTGAAATACCAATGTCATCTGAGTCTTTTTATTATACTTTTTACTATTTTGTATTAATACATTTTGTGAAATTTTACTAGTGGTTTGTACTATCTATGTATATCTTCTCCACATGTACCACAATAGTCCACTTGCCTCTTTTCTCTTGGTGAGGCTGGGGTGGGGCCCATACTCCCAAACAATCCCCTTCATCTCAGGAGTGAGTAAGAGAAGGTGGTTTATTCTCCACGGTTCCACTGTGTATAGGAATTTAGCCATAGTCTCACAGTCCCATAGACCATAGTCTGCAGTCTATAGCCCCACAATCAATAGTCCCTAGTTCCCCAGTCCTTCTCGGCAGTGATCAAGAGAAAGATACTACCTTCCTACACACAGTGGGTTTCTTGGAAAGGCATAGCTGAGTCCCTAGTCCTATTGTCTGTAACCCACACTGCATAGTCCATCTTGGGAGAAGAAGGTGTCTACGTTCCTACATACAATGGGACCATGAAGAACGAAGGTAGCCATAGTTCCATAGTCCCACAATCACATGACTGAAGTGAACACACAGATAACACATTATCACAAATCAGGATTTTATTGCATTCGGGGGCATTACGCCTCTCTAGAAAGACGATTGTTGCATCACTTTCATGTCCTGAACCAGATCAATAGAAAGGATCTCCGGGATCCACAACAGCAGAGAATCCGCCAGTTCAGAGTTCATGGTGCAGAGTGTCAGCTCTGCGGTCATTGGCATAAAGTCAGTGGAAGGTTCAGGAGGTGCAGGAGAGGCAGGCATGACAGAACGATGAACACCGAGAACGACACGGAAACTCCGAGAGAGTCAACCAGGAGCCCCGACACTGCGCTGAAGGAGACCTTCCCCAGGACCTCCAGGGAGGACAGGAGGCTGTAATGACTGGCCTGCAGAGAGAAGAGAGCCTGAAACATGTCACTGTCATCTTACAAGTCCATGGCCAGGTAAATACTACCCCCCACCCCACCCCTATTCATCTAAATGCTCCAGTCCCATCCAGTGGGGGTCTTTGGGTGTCCATGTCACTGCCTGTGTGACGCAGACATTTCCTTTTGGCCGCCCAGCAGTGAGGTTCCCTCAGGATTCAGAAGAAGAGTGATGTCACTGTGAGGGGACTGTTGGGAACCAGCTGGACCGGGTGTATTTACAGCACTGGAAATGGCGCTGGCGAGGGACCCGGGCGGTGTAATTAGGGGACTATAACTTTCTACACAAGCTGAAGATAAAAACCGTGCAGGATGACTTGGATTGGGGGATGTTCTGTCCAGAGATAGGATTTCATGTAAGACCACCATGATGAGTATACAGAAACCTCCAGGGACTTCTGTCCTGTATCCTACATAGAGTCCCTCTGGAATCAGCCCTCACTGGACCCCCCCTGGGACAGGCAGGGACTGGCTGTGGTCAGCCTGAAATAACAGAGCTGCACCGTGCTTTCCATTATACTTTCAAAACTCTTCTCTCGTTCCTCTCCTCCCCTCCTCCTATTTATCCCCCCTTCCCATCCATCCCCTCTCCTCCATCTCCTCTGATCCCTCTCTTCCAGTCTCTCTCCTCCCCTCCCCCTAATCCTGTCCATCCCCTTTCCAACTCCCTCCCCTGTCCATCCCCTCTCCTCAAGTCCCTCTGCCATCCCTCTCCCCCATCCATTTCCCCCCATCCCTCTCTTCTCCTCCATCTCCTCCCATCCCTCTCTTCTCCTCCACCTCCTACCATCCCTCCTCTGCTGACCCTCTCCCCCATCCATCTCCTCCCATCCCACTCTTCTCCTCCATCTCCTCCCAACCCTCTCTTCTCCTCCCATCCCACTCTTCTCCTCCATCTCCTCCCATCCCTCTCTTCTCCCCCATCTCCGCCCATCCCTCTCTTCTCCTCCCATCCCTCTCTTCTCCCCCATCTCCGCCCATCCCACTCTTCTCCCCCATCTCCCATCCCTCTCTTCTCCTCCCATCCCTTTCTTCTCCCCCATTTCTGCCCATCCCTCTCTTCTCCTCCCATCCCACTCTTCTCCTCCATCTCCTCCCATCCCTCTCTTTTCCCCCCATCCCTTTCTTCTCCCCCATCTCTTCCCGTCCCTCTCTTCTCCTCCCATCCCACTCTTCTCCTCCATCTCCTCCCATCCCTCTCTTTTCCCCCCATCCCTTTCTTCTCCTCCCATCCCTCTCTTCTCCGCCATCTCCGCCCATCCCTCTCTTCTCCTCCCATCCCACTCTTCTCCTCCATCTCCTCCCATCCCTCTCTTTTCCCCCCATCTCCACCCATCCCACTCTTCTCCCCCATCTCCGCCCATCCCTCTCTTCTCCCCCATCTCCGCCCATCCCTCTCTTCTCCCCCATCTCCGCCCATCCCTCTCTTCTCCCACATCTCTTCCTGTCCCTCTTCTCCATCTCCGCCCATCCCTCTCTTCTTCTCCCCCATCTCCGCCCATCCCTCTCTTCTCCCCCATCTCCGCCCATCCCTCTCTTCTCCCCCATCTCCGCCCATCCCTCTCTTCTCCTCCATCTCTTCCTGTCCCTCTCTTCTCCTCCCATCCCTCTTTTTTCTCTTCCATCTCCTACCGTCCTTCTCCTCCCATTCCTCCTCTGCCGACCCTCTCCCCCATCCATCTCCTCCTTCCCTCTCCTCCCCTCCATCTACGCCCCTTTCTCTACTCCCCTCTTTCTGTCCCTCTCCATCACCACCCATTCTCCTCCCCTCCATCTCCCATCCAGTCCATCTTCTGCCACCCATCTCTTCCAGTCCCACTCATTCCTCTCCCATCCAGTCCTTCTCCTGCCACCTATCCCCTCCCATCCATCTCCTCTCCTTCTGTCCCTCTCTTGCTTTCCCTCTCCTCCCATCCCGTCTCTCTCCTGCCGTCCCTCTTCTCCTGGCTGTCTTTTTCTTGTCCTGTCCCTATCCTCCATCTCCTTCCCTCCATCTTTCTCTTGTCCATCTTCCTCCTGCCATCTCCTCCAGGTCCTTTTCCTCTGATGCATTTCACCCCCTGGTGGGACTTAATCATAGAGTTAGAGACAGCAGGGGGTGACACACATCAGGGGAGATGGACAGGAGAGGGATGTTTGTAAGGAAAAGTGATGTGCCGTTCTGTGATTACACTTTTACTTGTGGAGAGGTGAGGAGGCCCAGAGTTTTGGTTGACACCACAGCTGGAGTTAGCAACACTGACCTGGATTTTGGTGGTGACTGGCTGTGATGAGTGGATGAAATACATACAAGGCAGGGAGTCAGGATGGTGGGAGAGCAGACTCTCCACACATATACTGCAGTCTTACCTGAATGCTGGGCCGGGCCTGGCGGGTGCAGTGCATCATCAGAGTGAAGGTCACTGTGGTGACAACTCCGGCCAGGAAATGCTGCACCACCACACTGAGCAGAAGACACACTGAGGACAAGACAGAGAAAAATATTACCAAGGAAATGACTAGAGAGAGGTGGACAGTGATCACAGAGAGTGTGATCATAGGAGAGGACAGTGATCATCACAGGAGAGGACAGTGATCATCACAGGAGAGGACAGTGATCATCAGAGAGTGTGATCATCACAGGAGAGGACAGTGATCATCAGAGAGTGTGATCATCACAGGAGAGGACAGTGATCATCAGAGAGTGTGATCATAGGAGAGGACAGTGATCATCAGAGAGTGTGATCATCACAGGAGAGGACAGTGATCACAGGAGAGGACAGTGATCATTGTATAGTAAACCAGCACTGTCTGAATACAATATATTTTAAGCCTTGCATTAAATAATGGAAGCCCCACAAAAATGCTTATGATAGTCAGGTAGGCCGTAGAGGCCCCACGATTCCTAATGCCCTGAACTTCACTGACATTAGCAGGAATCAAATCATCTAAAGATGATCAAGCAGACACATGACTTAGAGGCTTTAGCTCCACCAGCACACATCGGTAATTTCACCTCAGCTCCAACAGAACACATGGGTGAAATCACCCCAGCTCCACCACCACACATGGGTGATATCACCTCAGCTCCACCAGAACACATGGGTGATATCACCCCAGCTCCACCAGCACACATGGGTGATATCACCTCAGCTCCACCAGAACACATGGGTGATATCACCCCAGCTCCACCAGCACACATGGGTGATATCACCTCAGCTCCACCGGCACACATGGGTGATACATAAATAATTTGTAAGGTTGAATAAAGACACCAGTCCATCCAGTTCAACCTGAGTGAGTGTGGGTGCGTGTCTACATTTGTCCCTATCCCTTTAACCTCAGCTCCACCAGCATACATGGGTGATATCACCTCAGCTCCACCAGCACACATGGGTGATACCACCTCAGCTCCATCAGCCCACATGGGTGATATCACCTCAGCTCCACCAGCACACATGGGTGATATCACCTCAGCTCCACCAGCACACATGGGTGATATCGCCTCAGCTCCACCAGCCCACATGGGTGATATCACCTCAGCTCCACCAGCCCACATGGGTGATATCACCTCAGCTCCACCAGCACACATGGGTGATATCACCTCAGCTCCACCAGCACACATGGGTGATATCACCTCAGCTCCACCAGCACACATGGGTGATATCACTTTAGCTCCACCAGCACACATGGGTGATATCACCTCAGCTCCACCAGCACACATGGGTGATATCACCTCAGCTCCACCAGCACACATGGGTGATATCACCTCAGCTCCACCAGCACACATGGGTGATATCACCTCAGCTCCACCAGCACACATGGGTGATATCACCTCAGCTCCACCAGCACACATGGGTGATATCACCTCAGCTCCACCAGCACACATGGGTGATATCACCTCAGCTCCACCAGCACACATGGGTGATATCACCTCAGCTCCACCAGCACACATGGGTGATATCACCTCAGCTCCATCAGCACACATGGCCAACATCACCCCAGCTACATAGTAAGGTTAAATAAAGACACCAGTCCATCCAGTTCAACCTGAGTGAGTGTGGGTGCGTGTCTACACTTGTCCCTATCCCTGTACATTGTGTCTCATTAAGATGCTCATCTGTTATAGTATTATATTATTTAAGGTTCCCATATAGCGCCGTCAATTTACGCAGCGTTCCACACATACATCGCACACTCACATCGGGCCCCTACCCTTAAGGATTCCACAATCCAAGGTCCCCAACTTACAAACATATACTAGGGCCAATTTTGGACAGAAGCCAATTAACCTACCAGCATGTCTTTGGAGTGTGGGAGGAAACCAGAGTACCCGGAGGAAAACCACACAGGCACAGGGAGAACATGCAAACTCCAGGCAGGTAGTGTCATGGTTAGGATTCAACCAGCGACCCTTTTTACTGCTAGGCGAGAGTGCTACCCACTACACCACTGTGCCGCCCCAGCTCTACCAGCACACATGGGAAATATCACCTAAGCTCTACCAGCACGCATAGATAATAACACCTTATCTCCACAAAACACATCGCTACTATCACCTCAATTCCACCAGCACACATGGCTAATATAACCTCAGCTCTACCAGCACACATGAGTGAACTCATCCCAGCTCCACCAGCAACCATGACAAATATCACCTTAACTTGACCAGCGCACATAGGAAATGTCACCTCATCTCCACCAGAACACATTGCTACTATCTTCTCAGTTCCACCAGCACACATGGGTAATATCACCTCAATTCCAACAGCACACATTGGTGAAACTAATAACCATGGCCTTGAATTGAGTGCAAATCCCCTCATATTGAGGGAGATTTACTAAAACTGGAGCACACAGAATCTGGTGCACCTGTGCATAGTAACCAATCAGCTTCCAGGTTTTATTGTCAAAGCTTAATTGGACAAGCTGAAGTTAGAAGCTGATTGGCTACCATGCACAGCTGTGCCAGATTTAGTAATTCTCCCCCATTGTTTCTAAAATCTAAGATCAGCACCAGAACGGCCCATTCCATCTTACCTTTCACAAGGCTCGTGTCTTTACCAAGAGCGGAGAGGAGTAACGTCTGGAGGACAAGGCAGGAGAGGCGCAAACTCAGAACAGTCCCCAGCAACAACTTGATGGATCTGGAGGAGAAGGTAGAAGACAATGACATGATAGACTAAGGTGGACCTGGAGGAGAAGGTAGAAGACGATGACATGATAGACTAAGGTGGACCTGGAGGAGAAGGTAGAAGACGATGACATGATAGACTAAGGTGGACCTGGAGGAGAAGGTAGAAGACGATGACATGATAGACTAAGGTGGACCTGGAGGAGAAGGTAGAAGACGATGACATGATAGACTAAGGTGGACTTGGAGGAGAAGGTAGAAGACGATGACATGATAGACTAAGGTGGACCTGGAGGAGAAGGTAGAAGACGATGACATGATAGACTAAGGTGGACCTGGAGGAGAAGGTAGAAGACGATGACATGATAGACTAAGGTGGACCTGGAGGAGAAGGTACAAGACGATGACATGATAGACTAAGGTGGACCTGGAGGAGAAGGTAGAAGACGATGACATGATAGACTAAGGTGGACCTGGAGGAGAAGGTAGAAGACGATGACATGATAGACTAAGGTGGACCTGGAGGAGAAGGTAGAAGACGATGACATGATAGACTAAGGTGGACCTGGAGGAGAAGGTAGAAGACGATGACATGATAGACTAAGGTGGACTTGGAGGAGAAGGTAGAAGACGATGACATGATAGACTAAGGTGGACCTGGAGGAGAAGGTAGAAGACGATGACATGATAGACTAAGGTGGACCTGGAGGAGAAGGTAGAAGAAGATGACATGATAGACTAAGGTTGACCTGGAGGAGAAGGTAGAAGACAATGACATGATAAACTAAGGGCCTGATCACACCTCTGGGTTGAACATACATTGCGTTGAGAAGCTCATTTGTCTAGAATGGGCCACAACGCGATAGACCAACACAAAGTGGCACATAATTGTGAAGTGGAAGGAAAATGATAAATGATACAAATAATAATGTGAAAAGTGTGTGTGTGCATTTGTATTCAGCCCCCTTCACTCTGATACACCTAACTAAAATCTAGTGGAACCAATTGCCTTCAGAAGTCACCTAATTAGTAAATAGAGTCCACCTGTGTGTCATTTAATCTCAGTATAAATACAGCTTTTCTGTGAAGCCCTCAGAGGTTTGTTAGAGAACCTTAGTGAACAAACAGCATCATGAAGGCCAAGGAACACACCAGACAGGTCAGGGATAAAGTTGTGGAGAAGTATAAAGCAGGGTTAGGTTATAAGAAAATCTCCCAAGCTTTGATCATCTCACGGAGCTCTGTTCAATCCATCATCAGAAAATGGAAAGAGTATGGCACAACTGCAAACCTACCAAGACATGGCCGTCCACCTAAACTGACCGGCCGGGCAAGGAGAACATTCATCAGAGAAGAGCCAAGAGGTCCATGGTAACTCTGGAGGAGCTGCAGAGATCCACAGCTCAGGTGGGAGAATCTGTCCACAGGACAACTATTAGTCGTGTTCTCCACAAATCTGCCCTTTATGGAAGAGTGACAAGAAGAAAGACATTGGTGAAAGAAAGTCATAAGAAGTCCTGTTTGTAGTTTGTGAGAAGCCATGTGGAGGACACAGCAAACATGTGGAAGAAGGTGATCTGGTCAGAGGAGACCAAAATTCAACTTTATGGCCTAAAAGCAAAACGCTATGTGTGGGGAAAACTAACACGGCACATCACCCTGAACACACCATCCCCACCGTGAAACATGGTGGTGGCAGCAGAGAAAGGGTGTTCTACAAAGTATTGACTCCGGGGGGCGCCATACAAATGCCCCCCACACTTTTCACATATTTATTTGTATCATTTATCATTTTCCTTCCACTTCACAATTATGTGACTTTGTGTTGGTCTATCACATATGTTGTGGAAATTTTATGAAGATATATTTAATATGTATTGTCATAGTGTCTCCCAGTGTTCTCCCGCAACCCGATCTAAAGAGCTGACTGGGGCAGACTGACACTGGTTTAGATCCGTTTGGTTGTGGAAAACTTCCTGAGGTTGGAGAGAGGTGTTTGCAGAGTGGGGATATGTCCGCCAGCGAAGGGCCCCTGTGCGATGCACAGAACGATTGTCTGGTGGGGGGATGTGTTCGCTCTGCTAAGACATTATCGGTTTAGCGGATATGCGCTTGTGTCACCCCAGTATGCCTGATCAACATATTTGGGGTGCCATGGTGTACACCTGCAGATAATCCCCCATCAGCAGGAACGGACCCATTCTGTTGGAAGGATTTCCTGTGTTGACATTCATATCCTGTGTTGTCATATCCTGTGGAGGAAGCGATTGGCTGTTGGGGTCAGGACTTCCTGTTTGTGACTTCCTTTGTGTGTGTGAATAAAAGCCAAGAGCCTCTGTCTAGCAGGGCAGATGGAGGAACGATGGAGCTAAGATGGTGACTATGTCTGTTTATTGGGGACATGCGGGAGACACGGGTTTAAAGATGCATTATACTGAAAAGCTGGAAGGGCACTTAATAGAGCAAAAGAGTATGGTGGTTTATCCACGACACATAAAATCCCAATAAAATATATTTATGGTTGTAACACGACAAAATGTGGAAAATTTCAAGGGGTATGAATACTTTTTCAAGGTGCTGTATCCAGCAGGTGGGCTCAGACAGAACGCCTACAACCATCTAGGTGGTAATCTGAGGGCCACAGATAGGTACTGACCAGATTATCTAAGACGAGCATCAGATTATGCTTTAAATGTAGGGGGGGGGGGGGGTGGAGGAAGCCTGGTGGACAAGGGATGAGGAGTTTAACTATGAAGTCAGAAGCCCAGTTACAAAGTGAAACAAAACAAGAGAGCAGCACGGAAGAACCTATTCTGCATAACAGTAATATCGGGCCCTTTTGCTGTCTGTTGTTTTGCAGGCCTTTAGGGGCCCATTGAGATATATCCAACTGGGACACTCTCTCAATTGGAGGGAGTACAGAGAAGGGCAACAAAGCTAATAAGGGGTCAGGAGGACCTCAGTCATGGGGGGATGGAGAACCTCAGTCATGGGGGGATGGAGGACCTCAGTCATGGGGGGATGGAGGACCTCAGTCATGGGGGGATGGAGGACCTCAGTCATGGGGGGGGGGGGGGGATGGAGGACCTCAGTCATGGGGGGGGGGGAAATGGAGGACCTCAGTCATGGGGGGGGGGGGTGGAGGACCTCAGTCATGGGAGGATGGAGAAGTTCAGTTATGGGGGATGAAGGAGCTCAGTTATGGGGGATGGAGGAGCTCAGTTATGAGGGATGGAGGAACTCAGTTATGAGGGATGGAGGAACTCAGTTATGAGGGATGGAGGAACTCAGTTATGGGGGATGGAGGAGCTCAGTTATGGGGGATGGAGGAGCTCAGTTATGGGGGATGGAGGAGCTCAGTCATGGGGGATGGAGGAGCTCAGTCATGGGGGGGGGATGGAGGACCTCAGTCATGGGGGGGATGGAGGACCTCAGTCATGGGGGGATGGAGGACCTGTCATGGGGGGGCCAGAGGAGCTCAATTATGGGGGATGGAGGAGTGCAGTTATAAGTTATGGAGAAACTCAGTTAAGGGGGGTGGAGGAGCTCAGTTATGAGGGATGGAGGAGCTCAGTTATGGGGGATGGAGGAGCTCAGTTATGGGGGATGGAGGAGCTCAGTTATGGGGGATGGAGGACCTCAGTTATGGGGGAATGGAGGACCTCAGTTATGGGGGACGGAGGACCTCAGTTATGGGGGACGGAGGACCTCAGTTATGGGGGACGGAGGACCTCAGTTATGGGGGATGGAGGAGCTCAGTTATGGGGGATGGAGGAGCTCAGTTATGGGGGATGGAGGAGCTCAGTTATGGGGGATGGAGCAGCTCAGTTATGGGGGATGGAGCAGCTCAGTTATGGGGGATGGAGCAGCTCAGTTATGGGGGATGGAGGAGCTCAGTTATGGGGGATGGAGGAGCTCAGTTATGAGGGATGGAGGAGCTCAGTTATGGGGGAGGGAGGAGCTCAGTTATGGGGGATGGAGGAGCTCAGTTATGGGGGAGGGAGGAGCTCAGTTATGAGGGATGGAGGAGCTCAGTTATGGGGGATGGAGGAGCTCAGTTATGGGGGATGGAGGAGCTCAGTTATGGGGGATGGAGGAGCTCAGTTATGGGGGAGGGAGGAGCTCAGTTATGAGGGATGGAGGAGCTCAGTTATGGGGGATGGAGGAGCTCAGTTATGGGGGATGGAGGAGCTCAGTTATGAGGGATGGAGGAGCTCAGTTATGGGGGATGGAGGAAATCAGTTATGGGGGATGGAGGAAATCAGTTATGGGGATGAAGGAGCTCAGTTATGGGGGATGAAGGAGCTCAGTTATGGGGGATGGAGGACCTCAGTTATGGGGGATGGAGGGGCTCAGTTATGGGAGGTGGAGGAGCTCAGTTATGGGAGAGGGAGGAGCTCAGTTATGGGGGAGGGAGGAGCTCAGTTATGGGGGATGGAGGAACTCAGTTATGGGGATGAAGGAGCTCAGTTATGGGGGAGGGAGGAGCTCAGTTATGGGGGATGGAGGAGCTCAGTTATGGGGATGAAGGAGCTCAGTTATGGGGATGGAGGAGCTCAGTTATGAGGGATGGAGGAGCTCAGTTATGGGGATGGAGGAGCTCAGTTATGAGGGATGGAGGAGCTCAGTTATGGGGGATGGGGGAGCTCAGTTATGGGGATGAAGGAGCTCAGTTATGGGGGATGGAGGATCTCAGTTATGGGGATGGAGGAGCTCAGTTATGGGGGATGGAGGAGCTCAGTTATGGGGGATGGAGGAGCTCAGTTATGAGGGATGGAGGAGCTCAGTTATGGGGGATGGAGGAACTCAGTTATGGGGATGAAGGAGCTCAGTTATGGGGGATGGAGGATCTCAGATATGGAGGATGGAGGAACTCAGTTATGGGGGATGGAGGAGCTCAGTTATGGGGGATGGAGGAACTCAGTTATGGGGGAGGGAGGAGCTCAGTTATGGGGGATGGAGGAGCTCAGTTATGGGGGATGGAGGAGCTCAGTTATGGGGATGAAGGAGCTCAGTTATGGGGATGGAGGAGCTCAGTTATGAGGGATGGAGGAGCTCAGTTATGGGGGATGGAGGACCTCAGTTATGGGGGATGAAGGAGCTAAGTTATGGGGGATGGAGGAGCTCAGTTATGGGGATGGAGGAGTTCAGTTATGGGGATGGAGGAGCTCAGTTATGGGGGATGGAGGAGCTCAGTTATGGGGGATGGAGGGGCTCAGTTATGGGGGATGGAGGAGCTCAGTTATGGGGGATGGAGGGGCTCAGTTATGGGGGATGGAGGAGCTCAGTTATGGGGGATGGATGAGCTCAGTTATGGGGGATGGAGGAGCTCAGTTATGGGGATGAAGGAGCTCAGTTATGGGGATGGAGGAGCTCAGTTATGGGGGATGGAGGAGCTCAGTTATGGGGGATGGAGGACCTCAGTTATGAGGGATGGAGGAGCTCAGTTATGGGGGATGGAGGAGCTCAGTTATGGGGGATGGAGGACCTCAGTTATGGGGGATGAAGGAGCTCAGTTATGGGGGATGAAGGAGCTCAGTTATGGGGGATGGAGGAGCTCAGTTATGGGGATGAAGGAGCTCAGTTATGGGGGATGAAGGAGCTCAGTTATGGGGGATGAAGGAGCTCAGTTATGGGGGATGAAGGAGCTCAGTTATGGGGGATGGAGGACCTCAGTTATGGGGGATGAAGGAGCTCAGTTATGGGGGATGGAGGAGCTCAGTTATGGGGATGAAGGAGCTCAGTTATGGGGGATGGAGGAGCTCAGTTATGGGGGATGAAGGAGCTCAGTTATGGGGGATGAAGGAGCTCAGTTATGGGGGATGGAGGAGCTCAGTTATGGGGATGAAGGAGCTCAGTTATGGGGGAGGGAGGAGCTCAGTTATGGGGGATGGAGGATCTCAGATATGGAGGATGGAGGAGCTCAGTTATGGGGATGGAGGAGCTCAGTTATGGGGAGGGAGGGGCTCAGTTATGGGGGAGGGAGGGGCTCAGTTATGGGGAGGGGGGAGCTCAGTTATGGGGAGGGAGGGGCTTAGTTATGGGGGATGGAGGAACTCAGTTATGGGGAGGGGGGAGCTCAGTTATGGGGGATGGAGGAGCTCAGTTATGGGGAGGGAGGGGCTTAGTTATGGGGGATGGAGGAACTCAGTTATGGGGCTTACCTGCCCTTGCCGAGCACCATTCCTCCGAGAGTTGAGCCTACAATGGACATCATCAGTGCCAGGATCCCATTCCAGATCCCGAGGTCAGCGGGAGAGACACCGTAATCCAAGAGTAGGAGGGGAACCATAGAGAGAGAGCCCTGCTCACCTGTGGAGGGTCACTGTGTTAGAGATGGAGAACAGGCAGAGGACACCGGGACAGGCAGAGGACACCGGGACAGGCAGAGGACACCGGGGCAGGCAGAGGACACCGGGGCAGGCAGAGGACACCAGGACACACAGAGGACACCGGGACAGACAGAGGACAAGGGAACAGGTAGAGGACACCAGGACAGGCAGAGGACACCGGGGCAGGCAGAGGACACCGGGGCAGGCAGAGGACACCGGGGCAGGCAGAGGACACCAGGACACACAGAGGACACCGGGACAGACAGAGGACAAGGGAACAGGTAGAGGACACCAGGACAGGCAGAGGACACCGGGGCAGGCAGAGGACACCGGGGCAGGCAGAGGACACCGGGGCAGGCAGAGGACACCAGGACAGGCAGAGGACACCGGGGCAGGCAGAGGACACCGGGGCAGGCAGAGGACACCAGGACACACAGAGGACACCGGGACAGACAGAGGACAAGGGAACAGGTAGAGGACACCAGGACAGGCAGAGGACACCGGGGCAGGCAGAGGACACCGGGGCAGGCAGAGGACACCGGGGCAGGCAGAGGACACCGGGGCAGGCAGAGGACACCAGGACAGGCAGAGGACACCAGGACAGGCAGAGGACACCAGGACAGGCAGAGGACACTGGGACAGACAGAGGACAAGGGAACAGGCAGAGGACACCAGGACAGGCAGAGGACACCGGAACAGAAAGGGGACACACAGAGGACACTGGGACAGACAGGGGACACACAGAGGACACCGGGACAGACAGGGGATAGGCAGGGGACACCGGGACAGGCAGACGACACCGGGACACACAGGGACAGGCAAAGAACACCGGGACAGACAGAGGACACTGGGACAGACATGGGATACCAGGACACACAGAGGACACTGGGACAGGCAGAGGACAAGGGGACAGGCAGGGGACACACAGAGGACACCAGGACAGGCAGGGGATAGGCAGGGGACACCGGGACAGGCAGACGACACCGGGACACACAGGGACAGGCAAAGAACACCGGGACAGACAGAGGACACCGGGACAGACATGGGATACCAGGACACACAGAGGACACTGGGACAGGCAGAGGTCAAGGGGACAGGCAGGGGACACACAGAGGACACTGGGACAGACAGGGGACACACAGAGGACACTGGGACAGACAGGGGACACCGGGTAAGGCAGGGGATAGGCAGGGGACCCCGGGACAGGCAGGGGACACACAGAGGACACCGGGACAGGCAGGCGACACCGGGACACACAGGGACAGACAAAGAACACCGGGACAGACAGAGGACACCGGGACACGGGACACACAGGGACAGACATAGGACACCGGGACAGGCAGAGGACGTTAAAACAGAGTACACCGGGACAGAAAGAGGACATCGGGACAGGCAGAGGACATCGGGACACAAAGAGGACATCGGGACAGGCAGAGGACATTGGGACACAAAGAGGACATCGGGACAGGCAGAGGACATCGGGACACAAAGAGGACATTGGGTGATTCGGGCCTCACCTCACTCACCGAGCTTGTAGATCAGAACATAGATGATGGTCCATCCCGTCCCTGGAACCCGGAACACACTCCATACAAGGCTGCCCAGACTCAACTTTCTTCTTGTCTCCTTGGAGTTTTCTCGAGATGCTGGCTCCTCCCCTTTGAGGGCTCTTGCCCACCAAGCACACAATGTTGCCAGAAGATATCCAACTGAAAGAAGCAGAAAGACCATCCTCCATCCCAACATATCCAGCAAGGTGAGAGCACCCCCTCCGGCCAGCACTGAGCCCAGCTTGTAGGCCACAACCTGGAGAGAGTTGCCCAGCCCCACCTGCTCCTGCGTGAGCACCGCCACAGTCACTGCATCCAAAGCCACGTCCTGCATGGAGGACAGAATGTGCATGAGCAGGAGGAGCCAGGCCAGAGAGGTGAAAGCAGTTCCAGGGGGCAGCAGTGAGCACAGGAGACAACACGCACAGAGTCCTCCTGTACAGAGCAGAAGCCACGTCCGGCGGCTCCACAATCCATCCACAAGAGGAGACCACATGACCTTCAGCAGCCATGGCAGGTACAAGACTCTGGTGAGGCCAATGTGGGAGAGGGAGAGACCCTGGGTGCGAAGAAGAACTGGAAGGAGGCCAGACTGGAGGCCATATGGGAAACCCTGGACCAAGTAGAGGACCCCCAGAGGGATGTACGGACTGGACAGGGAGGATAGAAGGCGACCAGCACCAGGTGAATCCACACTGTGAACCATGGCGGAGAACTCTATTCTAAAGGGTGGGGGAAGGGGGCTTCATGTGCTGCAGGGTGGGAGGATGGAGGAGGAATGAGGAGGATAGAAGGTTATGGCAGAGGAGGTAAAAGATGGAATATGGGTGGCAGGATGGGGAAAGAGATGAACAAGGTGGCCGAACGTCATGGGGGACTCTGAGTAGTGATAAAGGATGGAGTCTGGGGGGGGGGGATGGGTGTATAGTGAGTTGGTGTGAAAGGGACAGAGAATTATGGGAATTGGAATAGAAGGTGGGGGATGGAGTATACAGTGGGGTGAGAGAGATGGACGGTTTATAGGGTATGGGGGGGGGGGTACAGTTAAGTAAGAAGGATAAAAAGGTTTATAGGAAGTGGAGTAGAGATGGGTATGGGGGTGGGGTGTATGAAGGATTGTGGGGAATGGGGTGGAGGGGTATGAGGGGGGGAGGGGTGTATGGAGGATTATGGAAGTAGAGAGGGGCGGGGGATGTACAGGGTTACTCTTCGCTCGCCATTAGTGCGCCATCTTGTGGAATCGATCTGAAAAGAAATAAATGAAGGCGGGGTCAGAAGAGAGGAGGGAGGAGCACAGAGTCATTGTCATGGAATGGAGATAACACCCCCCCCCCTTCACAACTATAATTAGAGAACAAAAAACAAAGATATCCAAAAAAACAAAACAGATTTTGGGTGATGCCCAAAAATAAGTGGATCCCTCCCCCTACATCCAGACCCCGCCCCCTACATCCAGACCCCACCCCCCACATCCAGACCCCACCCCCCACAGGGGGGGGGGAGAGGGGGAGAGGGGGGGGGAGAGGGGGAGAGGAGAGGGGGGAGAAGAGAGGGGGGAGGGGGGGAGGGGGGGAGGGGGGGAGGAGGGGGAGAGGGGGGGAGAGGAGAGGGGGGGAGGAGAGGGGGGGAGGAGGGGGAGAGGGGGGGGAGGAGAGGGGAGAGGAGGGGGAGAGGGGGGGAGAGGAGAGGGGGGAGGAGAGGGGGAGAGGGGGGAGGAGAGGGGGAGAGGGGGAGGGGAGAGGGGGAGGGGAGAGGGGGAGGGGAGAGGGGGAGAGGGGGGAGAGGGGGGAGGGGGAGGGGGGAGCAGAGTGGGGGAGGAAGGAAGGGAGGAGAGAGGGGGGAGGAGAGAGGGGGGAGGAGAGAGGGGGGAGGAGAGAGGGGGGAGAGGAGAGGGGGGAGGAGAGAGGGGGGAGGGAGAGGGGGGAGGAGGGAGGGGGAGGGGGGAGCAGAGTGGGGGAGGAAGGAAGGGAGGAGAGAGGGGGGAGGAGAGAGGGGGGAGGAGAGAGGGGGGAGAGGAGAGGGGGGAGGAGAGAGGGGGGAGGAGAGAGGGGGGAGCAGAGTGGGGGAGGAAGGAAGGGAGGAGAGAGGGGGGAGGAGAGAGGGGGGAGGAGAGAGGGGGGAGGAGAGAGGGGGGAGAGGAGAGGGGGGAGGAGAGAGGGGGGAGGGAGAGGGGGGAGGAGGGAGGGGGAGGGGGGAGCAGAGTGGGGGAGGAAGGAAGGGAGGAGAGAGGGGGGAGGAGAGAGGGGGGAGGAGAGAGGGGGGAGGAGAGAGGGGGGAGAGGAGAGGGGGGAGGAGAGAGGGGGGAGGAGAGAGGGGGGAGCAGAGTGGGGGAGGAAGGAAGGGAGGAGAGGCTACTGGCTTCTTCCTTCTAGATGATGACAATCACTCTCTGTGTTCATTCATGACTGAAGCATAATAAAGAGTGATTACTATGCTTCAGTGTGTGAATGATAATGAATCGGCTCATCACAGAGCTCCTCCCTCCGCATAGCTCCTCCCACCATTCCCTGTACAGGACATGTGAGGGGGGGGAAGGGATTGGATCCTCAGATGTGTAATTCAGAGAAGTGTTCAGTATTAGAGGGGGAGGGGCGATCCTACATAGAGGGGTAATCAGGTAGCTGAATGGATAGGTAGGTGGTTATGTGTGTGGGGGGATGGGTAGGTGGGGGATGGGTTAATAGAGTTGCCACCTCATCCCTTTAAATCTGAACACATATTAATTACTCGGGTTCTGAGGCTGATTAAGGTGGTAATTAAACTCACTTGGTGTCTTAACTGCATTTAATCAGCCTCAGAACCCGAGTAATTCTCATGTGTTCAGGTTTAAAGGGATGAGGTGGCAACTCTAGATGGGTGGGTAGGTGTGGGGGATGGGTAGGTAGGTGGGGGGGGGTGGGGGATGGGTAGTTAGGTGGGGGGGATAGGTAGGTAGGAGATGTGTAGTGGGGGGATGGGTAGGTAGTTGGGGGATGGATGGGTAGGTAGGTGTGTGGGGGGGGATAGGTAGGTAGTGGGGGGATGGGTAGGTGTGTGGGGGATGGTTAGGTAGGTGTGGGGGATGGGTAGGTAGGTAGTTGGGGGGATGGATGGTTAGGTAGTTGTGGGGGATGGGTAGTTAGGTGGGGGGATGGATAGGTAGGTAGGTGTGGGGGATGGGTAGGTGGGTAGGTAGGTAGGTAGGTAGTCAGGTCTCACCTGAGTCGAGGCTCCTCCCCTCACTCCAGTCGGTGGTCTGGTGGGCGGGGTCTGATTGGCTGTCTTGTCTTCAGCCTCCCGCTCCATGCACGTGATTCGGGGGGGTCACATGACCGCACACCATGTCCGGATTGGTCGCAGCCACAAAGCACATCCGGGGTGGGGGGAGGTCACAGCCGGGTGTACCAAGATGGCGTCACCTCTCTTCTGTTTTTCCTGCTGACAGTGGGAGGGATAAAAAGGGATGTTAGCTCCGCCCTCGGATCAGAAGCAAGAATCCCGGAAAGAGAGGTCGGTGTGTACCGTACGGGGGGGAGGGGGAGGGTATCGTACGGTAAAGCGGGAGCGCAGCCGTCTGTGTACAGTGTGGGGGGAGGGGAGAAGTGGGAGGAGTCATTGTATGGAGGGGACCGAATGGTAATTCTTCCCTCACACATCTTTAGGGGGCGGGGTCTATGATAAGGGCACAGCTCCGCCCCCTCTGACCCTCCCATCCCCCATAGAGTCAGAAAAGGTTATAGGTCATGTCCGGTGTCCCCATAGAGGAGATTTCCTTCACTTCCTGTCCCAGAGAGACAACAGGAAGTCACCAGAACCTGTGTGTGTCCCCATTGCAGATATTTCCCCTCTATTCCTGTTCTGGTGGGGGCACTGATGGGGGGGGGGGGCACTGATGGGGGGGGGGGGCACTGATTAGGGGGGGGGGCACTGATGGGGGGGGCACTGATTGATGGGTGGGCACTGATTGATGGGTGGGCTGGGTGGGCACTGATATGGGGGGGGCACTGATTGGTGGGCACTATTAGTCAGGCACTGATGGGCACAGATGGGGCGGCGGTGGCTCGCTCTGCTCTCACTGATGTCCCTTTGACAGAAAGAGGTGATTGTCGTGAACAGAATAAAAGCCGATTAGCGATCTTTTGTGTAGATCAGACGATCGTGTGGTAAGTGGCTGGGATTGGTCCTTTTCTCCGATCAGCCGAGTCCCGCAGGGGGTGTGCAGGCCGCTCATGCGCGGCGGAGGTGTATTGGCCCCCCTGAGGGCCCGCTCTGTAGCCGTCATTTGGTCATAGTGCGGGGGATGGGCCCGCTCTGTAGCCGTCATTTGGTCATAGTGCGGGGGATGGGCCCGCTCTGTAGCCGTCATTTGGTCATAGTGCGGGGGATGGGAAGAGGTTATAGATTATGAATTGGGGGACGATGTCGGGACTTGAGAACTTTGATTTGAATTTAGGAGCTAAAATAAGTCGGAGCCAAATTTCTTCTTTTTATTATCATTTTTTATTTTTTTTAATAAAAAGAATTTCCGGGTGGATGCAACATCTTCCTAAATGTGAACGTCTCCTTCCACCCTTTCACTGCCAGAGACATCTTTACAGTTTATTTATTTTTAACACATTTAAAGAATTAATTTTAGGTCTGAAGATTAAATAAAACCCCCAAAACATGATCTGTTTTATGAAAGCAGAGACCCCTAGAGAATAAAATGGTGGTAGTTCCAATTTTTTATGTCATGTGATTATTACCATATATAAAAGAAGCATTACAGTTAATTTTAGGGCCCATAAATGACCCAATTATTTGTGTAAAATATAGAAGCCGAGGTCACACCGAGTAAATGGATACCCAACATGTCAAACCTTAAATTTGTGTGCGTCTGAGAAATGGCGACCCACGTCACTCCCCGATATTTTCTATAGGAGACGCTTTAAAAGCCCCCCCTATAGGTCATCAGTTTAGTATTAGGGAGGAGGTCTGGTGATAGAATTATCGCTCTCGCTCCGGGGTGCGCGGCGATATGTAACACGTGTATCACAATCAATGTTTTCCGGCATTCGCGCCCGCCGCGTGTTTGTTTGTATCTGGAGTTGGGGGGAGGGGCTCAACTTCTTTTTTTTTTTTTTGGGGGGTGATTTTATGTGCTTGGGTGTAACTTTATTTTGGGGTGACCGGTTCACTTTATTGAGACATCCAGGATCTGCTAGAAGAAAGGGAGGAGAGCGGATGTGTCTCCCCCTCCCCTCTTCACACCGGCACCCGATATGCCGAACCCGCAGATGGGCAACTGGAGCCTGGGGTACATAGGAGACCCGGGGCAGAGGTCATGTGACCGGCTTATAGAGGAACATAGATTAGCGTAACCCCAGGAGGATTCATATCCGAGGGTACAGAGGAAGTCTCCACAATCTTCATGGTGCCTACAAAGATCTCCTCCATCTATCCAAACATGGAGGAGGGAGGGTGATGAGGAGGAGGGTGATGAGGAGGAGGGTGATGAGGAGGAGGAGGAGGAGGAGGAGGAGGGTGATGATGAGGAGGAGGGTTTTTCTTTCCTCGATGTACCTAACTACATCATTGCTGAGTCAGTCTACAGTATCTGACAAAAGTAAGTACACCCCTCAGTGACATGTAAATCTTTTCTTCTATCTTTTCATGTGACAACACTGAAGAAATGACACTTGTCTACAATGTAAAGTAGTGAGTGTACAGCTTGTATAACAGTGTAAATTTGCTGTCCTCTCAAAATAACTCAACACACAGCCATTAATGTCTAAACCGCTGGCAACAAAAGTCAGTACACCCCTAAGTGAAAATCTCCAAATTGGGCCCAATTAGCCATTTTCCCTCCCCGGTGTCATGTGACTCGTTAGTGTTACAAGGTCTCAGGTGTGAATGGGGAGCAGGTGTGTTAAATTTGGCGTTATCGCTCTCACTCTCTCATACTGGTCACTGGAAGTACAACATGGCACCTCATGGCAAAGAACTCTCTGAGGATCTGATAAAAAGAATTGTTGTTCTACATAAAGATGGCCTAGGCTATAAGAAGATTGCCAAGACCCTGAAACTGAGCTGCAGCACGGTGGCCAAGACCATACAGCGGTATAACAGGACAGGTTCCACTCAGAACAGGCCTCGCCATGGTCCACCAAAGAAGTTGAGGTCACGTGCTCAGCGTCATATCCAGAGGTTGTCTTTGGGAAATAGACGTATGAGTGCTGCCAGCATTGCTGCAGAGGTTGTAGGGGTGGGGGGTCAGCCTGTCAATGATCAGACCATACGCCGCACACTGCATCAAATTGGTCTGCATGGCTGTCATCCCAGAAGGAAGCCTCTTCTAAAGATGATGTACAAGAAAGTCCACAAACAGTTTGCTGAAGACAAGCAGACTAAGGACATGGATTACTGGAACCATGTCCTGTGGTCTGATGAGACCAAGATAAACGTATTTGGTTCAGATGGTGACAAGCGTGTGTGGGGGCAACCAGGTGAGGAGGACAAAGACAAGTGTGTCTTGTCTACAGTCAAGCATGGTGGTGGGAGTGTCATGGTCTGGGGCTGCATGAGTGCTGCCGGCACTGGGGGGCTACAGATCATTGAGGGAACCATGAATGCCAACATGTACTGTGATATACTAAAGCAGAGCATGATCTCCTCCCTTCAGAGACTGGACCGCAGGGCAGTATTCCAACATGATAACCACCCCAAACACACCTCCAAGACCACCACTGCCTTGCTAAAGAAGCTGAGGGTAAAGGTGATGGACTGGCCAAGCATGTCTCCAGACCTAAACCCTACCGTGTTTCCCCAAAAATAAGACCTAGCGATATTTTCCAGGAGGGCTGCAATATAAGCCCTACCCCGAAAATAATCCCTTGTTTAAAATGCTTGTAAAATCCTATAATCCACTCTATTACAGGAGTATATAATGTACAATGTGTGTGTTTCTGTAATAGAATTGTGGGGAAGTGAGCTCCGGAGGGTCATGGAAGCTCAGAGCAGTGCTAAAACGAAGGTATTTGGCGCAATTATATTACAGAAACGCACACATTGTACATTATATAATACTGTAATAGGGGGGATTATAGGATTTTACAAGCATTTTAACTCCGTTCACACTGGTGATTCCTGCCAGGCAGGGAGAGAGAAGACTGCACATTACATGGTAAGACCTACCCCGAAAGTAAGCCCTACTGTGTCTTTTTTGCCAAAATTAATATAAGACCCTGGCTTATTTTTGGGAAAACGCGGTATTGATCATCTGTGGGACATCATCAAACAGAAGGTGGAGGAGCGCAAGGTCTCTAACATCCACCAGCTCTGTGATGTCATCATGGAGGAGGGGAAGAGGACTCCAGTGACAACCTGTGAAGCTCTGGTGACCTCCATGCCCAAGAGGGTTAAGGCAGTGCTGGAAAATAATGGTGGCCACACAAAATATTGACACTTTGGGCCCAATTTGGAGATTTTCACTTAGGGGTGTACTGACTTTTGTTGCCAGCGGTTTAGACATTAATGGCTGTGTGTTGAGTTATTTTGAGGGGACAGTAAATTTACACTGTTATACAAGCTGTACACTCACTACTTTACATTGTAGACAAGTGTCATTTCTTCAGTGTTGTCACATGAAAAGATAGAAGAAAAGATTTACACAAGGTGTGTACTTACTTTTGTCAGGTACTCTATGTATGACCTCACTGCTCAGCCGGTCTCTATATGCAGCTCTCCAGATTGGTTCTTCTTCAGTCTGACTTGGAGGTCTGTCCTCTGTGTTCTGGATGTGATGGACCAGCCTGGACTGTGACCTTCAGGTCCCGGTTTCTGCGTTGTGGCGCTCTCCAGCTCCAGAGTCACAGTACAGCCCCAGATGTGACCTGAAGGCCATGTGTGCTGAGCACCGGGAGCTCCTCATTACTAGGACCACTGGGCAGCTCTAGGTTTGCTGCTTTGGTCGGTGCCTCTGGAAAGGGTAATGCTGAGGGACTGATGTTATCTCCTGCGTGGTCCACTCTGACCTCTCTGCTGCCCCTCTACAGGGATCTGGTCACCATCAACCGCCTCTTTTCTGCTTTGCAGCGGCTGGGTTTGTACCAGCTTCACAACCTCTGCTATGTTTTCCACCTTGCCATGCAACATATCTGAACATAGATACATGGGAGGGACAATCCCGCTGTACCAGGTGCTTCCAGCTCACACCCCACTAACCATTCCACTGGTGACTACAGTGTGTCCCATGAGGTGCCTGACACCGACTGTCTGGGATTTTGCCCTCTTCTAGAGTCTAGAGCATAGGTGCCAAACTGGCAGCCCTTCAGCTGTTGTGGAACTACAAGTCCCACGAGGCATTGCAAGGCTGACAGTTACAAGCATGACACCCCCAGGCAGAGAGGCATGATGGGGACTTGTAGTTCTGCAACAGCTGGAGGGCCCCCAGTTTGGCACCCCTGGTCTAGACCCTCCACTGAGTCTTTCTTGACTCCATCAGGCATGTTCTGTCTTCTCCGCTCTATACTGAGAGGATTTCATGGCGGTCATGCAGGATTTTATAGACCAAATGGCTCCTCTGATTGCTGACTCCTTAGTCTTAGTTTAGGTTCTTTTATGTCCCATAAGACCACAAAGACCTTTTCAGTGACCCCATTGCCTGTAGTTTTTCTTTTGGAGACTGTGAAAATCCTGTCTCTACAAACTTTATAACAACCTTTAAGGAGGACTCTGGAGGATGCACCTGTTTTTGAGGACCCCACCGTGCCTGGGTGCCCTTTCCAGAACTCTGTTCCTGCTGGCAGGCCTTGCTCTGCAGTCTGACTGGGCCATGACCTTATTCTGTCAAACCTCTGGTCTAAGGCCATTGGAACTCATCTCTGTAGCCTTGAAATATAGGGTGGACAGGTTGTGGGAAGTCTCCTGCCTCATCTCCTGTATGAGTTTCTTGGCAGTGAACATTAGGAGGACCCTCCTAGCTTTTTTGGAGCTGGTTTGAGCAAGTTTTTAGAGCTGCAGAACCTGCATGCAGAAAGTGCCGTGCATAGGACAAAGCTTCAGAGCAGCTGGATACCTTCATGAAAGATCTCACCAGTGGAAAGAGTACCCATCTTGCTCCGCAAAACAAGCCTAGGGCTCACCCTTGATGGAGGGCAAAAAAGAGTCTTTTATTACTCAACCTCCAAAACCAAACCCAGGTCTGGCATCCATTGCACTCAAAAATACTGGACGTCCTGTCCCCGCAAACCCTCAAAAAATGTTTTTTTCTTTTTTGTTCCAAGTATTTTATTCCAACCACAAAAGGCGAGTCCAGGTTCTCGCAGCAGCCATATGTGCACAGTAACATAACAAATACATTGAGAGAATAAAACCGTAGTCCACGTAGTAATCAAATCCTGCGTAACACCCTCTATGTTCGTCCCATAAGAATATAGCGCCGGTATTATAGCGACACAAGGAAAAAACCCTCAGCAGCCATACCTGCAATCACCCTGTCCGTTTTCCATTTTCTAAATTTACAAAAGAAAAAGCAGTAAAAAAAAAAAAGAGGAGGGGGGGGGGGGCAGGGAGCAATCGGTAGCTAATTATCGGCTATCCAATTATAATGCCTATGGCCGACAATCATGAGTTAAGCAGAGTCAAACCTTCTTCAGAGAAGATAAACCTCTCCCACCGTCTCCATAGCTCAGAATACTTTTCTTGTTTGTTTTGTGCTGAAAGTCTAAGATCTTCCATCTTATCGATCTCTTCCACCTTATGAAGCCAACATCCAATGGTTGGAGGTGACGTATTTTTCCACCTAAGGGAGATGAAGGCTTTCGCAGCATTTACTAAATGTCGTAAGATAGATTTCTTATATTTTTTAACTGGGATAGTCGTAACATGCAATAGAAAAAAAGGTGAGTCCTCGGGTATCTTATAATCAGAAGATTTTTGGATAATGTTCCGTACTTCCCTCCAGTATGATATTATCTTTGGACAAGACCAGAAAATATGTGGGATCGTACCTCCCTCTTCCTGGCATCTCCAGCAACGATCTGGAATTTTGGGATAAAATTTATGTAACTTCTGTGGAGTATGATACCACCGTGTCAAAATTTTATAATTAGTCTCCTGGATCTTGGTACAAATGGATGACAATTTTTTTTTCAGCAGGAGAGGGTGCCCCATGGAGGGGGGGGGGGGATGTCTATTAGCCTCTTCAGACACTTGGACAATCTGTATCTTTAAAAGCTTGAATGCGAGAGGCGGTTTCCAGGGGCTACAACCCCCTTCCTGGTTCATTACTTCCAGCCTGCCGGTGCCACCACACAGATTAGAAGATTTCTATGGAGCCCAGATAGGTCTTTTGTAGCAGACTGTCATTGGACCAGTCCCTGTGGCAGAACAGTTCTAGGGGTTTTTCAACCTGCTCACCATTCCCAAACCAAAAGGGGGCATTCACCCCATCTTGGATCTCAAGGCCCTAAAAGCCTTCATTTCAGACCTAGAAATTCTGCATTGAATCTACCAGGTCTGTCGTCACCTCCCCACCAGGGAGACTTTCTGGCCTCTGTGGACATCAAGGATGCATACCTACATTACCTGATTCTTCCAGATCATCAGCCGATCCTTTGCTGTACTGCGGGACCTCTGCAGTTTGTGGCCCTCCCTATTTGGATTGTTTTCTGCACCTCGGGTATTTACCATGGGGCTGGCCCCTGTGCTCCCAGGGCATACCCATTGAGAGATATGTATGTAGCACCCTCTACCTTTAGGTAGGTGCTAAGTGTAGGGTTTTGTGTAGGTAAATTTAAGCAGGCCTATGCTGCGAGCTAGGCCTGTTTGTTTTGATCTGGGGGCAGGGAGTGGTTTAGTGTAGCAGTAGGTGACTGATATGTACTTCAGCTCTTGGGCGCCTCCCCTGTTTCCAGTGGAGAATGTTTTGGAAAAGGGGCAGGGCTGAGTGCTGGAGTGACATGGGGGTACAGTGAGGAGCCCTGACCAATTCCCATCTAGGATTGTCAGGGGGCAGGCCTCCTACATATACCCACAATCAGCCTGCAGGGGGAAGTTGTCGGCTGGGTGAACTGAAGGATGGAGTGCTAGACTGTCATGCTGGAGGAACAGCCCCATCTGGGGGGGGGGTGAAACTCCGTCGGAGGAGCTCGGGAGCTGGAAGGGAGCCTCTCCTTACACAGTCACGGAGAGGTGTCCTGGATCAGGAGCTAGGAGAGACAGTTGGTCCGGAGTAAGTCCTTTCAGGAAGGATCCAGGGCAGGTGTCGGCGAGTGGAAGCACATTGAGTGATCTGGAAGAGACATGCCAGGGGAGCTGGGTGCAGAGCCAGAGGGAGAGACTGTGGAGTCAAATCGATGCAGCCAGGAGGGCGGGCTGGATTTGCAAGTCGGACTTGCTGGGATCAGTAGTCCATCACCATTAAATCTACTAGAAGAACCGGTTACTGCCATAAGGAGTACTGCAGGCCCCATGCGTTCAACGGTTTCATCTTCTACTTAAACTGGGACTTATTCAGAGTGAGGCCTAGTCATATCTGATGGCGTGACAGGAATACTAAAACTGTGACTGGGAGATGTTCTGAGGTAAAAGTCTTTCAAGCTGTGTGCAGGAGGAAGAGAAGTTCTGAGGCAAAAGTCTGTCAAGTTTAGTGTCGGCCATCTTGTCCTATCTCAAGAGTGTAACGCACTCATTTCTATATCCTATTTGAAGAAGTGTAACGCATCTATTGCTACAAAAATTTCAACTATTCATTTGTTTCTATGGGCATCCCATTTCCCTTCCCCAACCAAGTTCAATCCCCTAATAAAATTAAAAAAAACAAGCAAGAGACTGTTCATTGACTAAAGCAGTGTGTCTAATGGATGTCTGGCAGCAGGGTGAAATGTGTGGATGTTGTAACTGGTAGCAACCACCCACTACATGTAGATGACCTCCTGCTGAAGGAATAGTTAGCACGGGTTCTGGCGTACAACGTAGCCTTGAGTGTCAAGTCTGCAGAAGTTCAGCTGGGTTCTGAACCTTCAGAAATCAGCACTGGAACCGACTCAACACTTGAAATATCTGGTTGTAATCCTAGACATGGGTCAAGCCAAAGTTGATGTTCCCTAAGAGAAACTTCAGACTCTGTTCTCAAACTGTTCAATTCAGGAGTCATCTGACTCTCTCCTTATGCCTAAGAGTCCTTGGAGGCAGTCCTATTTACCCAGTTCTACTCTAGAACCCTAACACACAACATTGTGTCATTGTGGAACAAGTCGGTCCAATCTTTGTGCACATAAATTTAGCACTGAAGACAAGGTTGTCTGACTTGGTTGCTCAGGGATCCTGATCTAAAACTGAAAGTCCTTTCTTCCAGGCTTCTGGAAGAGCTTCACAATAGATTCTAGTCTTGAATGTTGAGCTCCTTGTCAGTGCAGGGGACTTGGACATTCCAGAAATCTCGTCTCCTGATTGACATTCTGGAACTTTGGACTATTTGATTGTTTCTGAAATGCTGGACCTCTCGACTGAAGGGTAATCTGATATTCAGCTGGATCTACATCAACCATCAGGGTGAAACCAGAAGTCTCTCTGTGGCAAAAGAGAGAGAGATCCTTGTTTTGAGCAGAACTTCACATTCCAGTCTTGTCTGCTGTTTACCTCCCAGGCATGGACACTTGACAGACAGACTTCATCAGCCAGCAGCACCTGGATCAGGAGGAAGGGGTTTTAGGATTTGTGTCACAGCTAGGGGACATTGGATATGGACCTCCTGGCCTCCCTGTTCAACAGAATAGTTTTTTTTTGTTTTGTTTTTTGCAAGTATAGGAATCCTCTAGCAGAAGCTGTGGATGCTCTGGTGGCTCCATGGGGTCACTGCACCCTGATCTTTGAATCTCCTTCCTCATTTGCTTGCAGGATAGAGATGAAAGGCATTCCAGTAAACCTTATAACTTTGAATTGGCTGAGACAGATGTGGTACTCCAACTAGATTAGTATCCTGGCAGATGCTTCATGGGTTTGGGTCATCCAGGTCTTGTTTCTCAAAGACCACTTTGTCGCCCTTATTAACAGCATGACTGTTGAGGGCCGGGATCTAACATACAGGGATGTCTGAATCAATGATTCCCACCATGCTAAAAGCTAGGCAGTCTGCTTTTCGTGACATCTGTCATGTCCACGGAAAGCATAGTTGCTTGTTATAAGGTGAGAGGCTTTCCCCCAGGAAGTTCATCTTGGGAAGAGTTCTCTCCTTATACAATAGTTGTTCTCGGATCAGCATTTGGCCCTCAGAATTATTGGGTGTCAGGTCTCTGCACATTTGATCTTATTCTACAGACTGCTGGCTTCTTATTCTTTGATCAAACCCTTTTTGTGTAGGTTGTCTCATGTGGCTATTCGCTCCCCTGTGACTCTGAGGGATTTCTGAATTTGGTTCTTTTGGGTCTTCAAAAACTGCCCTTTGAGCCCATTAGGAATATCCCCCCTTTCCACTCTGACAAGGTTGTGTTTCTAGTTGTCATCTCCTCTTGTAGGAGAGTGTCTGAGCTGGCGGCGTTCTCCTGTAAAGAACTCTTTCTGGTCCTACTCAAGGATAAGGTGGTGTTGAGGCCCAGAACTTCCTTCTTACCTAAGGTAGTTGTGGCCTTTCACCACAACCAGGACATTGTTCTTCCATTCCCCTGATGGCTCTAGTTCATCAGAAGTAGATCTCCCTCCAATGACTGGATGTAGTTTGTGCTGTGAGAGATTACCTCAGAGCCACTTCTTCCTTCAGAAAGACTGAATATATCATTCTTGATGGTCTCCTAGGTTTGAAAGTGCCTCTTGGGCTTTTTAGAACCCTGGCTTTGCAAGGCTGATGCCTGGACTTCACATTTCCAAACTTTTTTTTTTTTTTTTTTTCTTCTTTTTATTGAGATTTTTGAGACAAATAGAATTAAATGTAAAACCGAGCCTATTGGGCATACCCACGCTTAGAACATTTACATAACAGAACATAGCTTATAACAGCTATAACACTAACTGGCTCGCAAAGTAATAGTGCGCTCCTAAACCTAGAGGACACCTGCGAAGTACATGTGTTTTTAACCACTTCAGCCCCAGAAGATTTTACCCCTTTCCTGACCAGAGCACAATTGCGCGGTCGTGCGATTTTGCTCCCAGACAAAATTTACGTCCTTTTCACCCCACAAATAGAGCTTTATTTTGGTGGTATTTGATCACCTCTGTGGTTTTTATTTTTTGTGCTATAAACAAAAAGAGTGACCATTTAATAAAAAAAAAAAACAATATTTTTTTACTTTTTGATATAATAAATATCCCCAAAAAATATATAAAAAAAAAAAATAATAATTTCTTTCTCGGTTTAGGCCGATATGTATTCTTCTACATATTTTTGTTAAAAATTGCAATAAGCGTATATTGATTGGTTTGCGCAAAAGTTATAACGTCTACAAAATAGGGGATAGTTTTATGGCATTTTTATTACATTTTTTTTTACTAGTAATGGCGGCGATCTGAGATTTTTATTGGGACTGCAACATTACGGCGGATACATTGGACACTTTTGACACTATTTTGGGACCATTGTCATTTATACAGCGATCAGTGCTATAAAAATGCACTGATTACTGTGTAAATGACACTGGCAGGGACCTAGGGAGTGATTCTAACTGGGGGGGGGGGGATGGGCTACCTACAACATGACAGAGATCACAGCTCCTGATGACAGGGAGTAGTAAATCTCTGTCATGTTGCTAGGCAGAACAGGGAATTGCCTTGTTTACATAGGCATCTCCCCATTCTGCCGCTCCGTGACAAGATCGCAGGCACCCGGCGGATATTGAGTCAGCGGGACCCGCGGGCACGCTCATGGAGCACACGGCGGCGCACGCGCCCACTATGCCGTGATTTAAAGGCGATGTACAGGTACATTGATTTGCACAGCTGTGCCATTCTGCCGACGTGTATCGGCCTGAGCCGGTCAGCAAGTGGTTAACTAGACAGGGTCAATCTTCAGGCCTTGTGACATTTAACCACTTGCCGCCCGCCATATAGCAGAATGACGGCGGCAAAGTGGTTTCAATATCCCGACTGGACATCCGCAGGATATTGAGCCGCTGCGCCCCCGGGGGCGCGCATCGCGGCGATCGCTGTTGCGGTGAGTCAGTCTGACACCCTGCAACACCGATCTAGGTAAAGAGTCTCTGACGGAGACTCTTTACCACGTGATCAGCCGTGTCCAATCACGGCTGATCACGATGTAAATAGGAAGAGCTGGAGATCGGCTTTTCCTCACTCGCATCTGACAGACACAAGTAGAGGAGAGCCAATCGGCACAGCCCCCCCTCAGGTCCTGCCCAGGACCACCAGGGAAACCAGCCACACTGGACCACCAGGTATGCCCCCTAGACCCCCAGGGAAATACTAATCAGTGCAAAGGCAGCTGCCAATCAATACCCACTCCAATGCCTACCACTGCCAGTGCCACCAGGGATGCCTATGAGTGCCGCGTATCAGTGCCCATCATTGCCACGTAGCAGTGCCGCCTATCAGTGCCCATCAGTGCCACCCATAAGAACCCATCTTTGCAGCCTTTGAGTGCCCATCAGTGCCACCCATCAGTGCCGCATATTAGTGCCCACCGTCAGTGCCCGCTCATTGGTGCCACCTCATCGCTGCCGCCTTATCAGTGCCCATCAGTGAAAGAGAAAACTTACTTATTTACAACATTTTTAAACAAAAGCAAAATTTGTATTTTTTTTGAAAATTTTCGCTCTTTTTTTTTTAATCTGTATTACAAAAAATGAAAACCACAGAGGTGATGAAATCCCACCAAAAGAAAGCTCTATTTGTGGGAACAAAATGATAAAAATGTAGTTTGGGTACAGTGTTGTATGACTGCGTAATTGTCATTCAAACTGCGACAGCGCTGAAAGCTGAAAATTGGTCTGGGCAGGAAGGTGTATAAGTGCCCTGTATTGAAGTGGTTAAAGCGGGGGGTGAATTGCTTAATGGGAAGGATCAGGGTCTGCATTAGTGGAGGGGGCTTCAGCCCAGATGTCCCACACTTTGTGGAACTTTTTAGGGCATCCCCTCGACTGGTAAGTGGCCTTCTATAAGGACAGATCTGAGTTGACCATTTTTTTTTCCATGCCGCCAGGGTAGGGTCAGATGGAGCCTTCCAGTGAAGTACAATAATTGTTCTCACATAAAACAATGGCAGCCCAATCCGAGTTCTGGAGGCTCTGTGGTTGGCCAGGAAGTCAGTCAGACCCAATAGACGGACCTCTACTGAGTGCGGTATCTGTACAGTAAAACCTCGGATTGTGAGCATAATTCATTCCGGAAACATGCTTGTAATCCAAAGCATTTGTATGTCAAAGTGAATTTCCCCATAAGAAATAATGGAAACTCAAATGATTCGTTCCACAACCATTTATTCATAAGGTCCTTCAGTTTCTAGTCCATATAAAAAGATTATAGCAATGTGATTTGGTTGTGTAACCATAAAATGTCCATCCACAAATGGAAGCCTCCACAAGGGTTTAGAAACGAAATCCAACAGGAGCTCCAGAGTATAAAATAGAAGAGAGGCGCCTCTAAGTGTAGCAATATGGTTACATTGAATGAAGGTCCAACATTTAGCAACTCACATGGTTGATGATTAAGAGGCACATCTAAGTATGCAGGAATCCGGGGTAAAGCTGTCCACATAGACCGTCCTCTATACCGCCGGCTCTCACCGCAGGTCAGTCTGCAATCGTGACCGGGAAGACTACCCTGCAGTAGAGCGATCTGAAAGTGAAGCTTGAAGTGCTCGTGGAGCACAGGGTGGAAAGGATGGCGTTGATGGTGGTGTGGAGGACGGTCTATGTGGACGGCTTTACCCCGGATTCCTGCATACTTAGATCTGCCTCTTTTATTCATCAACCATGTGAGTTGCTAAATGTTGTACCTTCATTAAATGTAACCATATTGCTACACTTAGAGGCGCCTCTCTTCTCTTTTATACTCAGTTGTGACATGACGCTACTTGCGGGATGTGGTTGGACCTCCTATAAACTAGATTTTTTTTTTTTAATGACTCCTAGGAGCCCACACAAGGCAGCCTTCAAATGTTCTCCAAACTTTACCAGGTAGCTGTTTAAATCTCATCTGATGCCACCTTCGGGCTTAATGGCTGCTTGAGCTGCAGGTAGTCCGCGGTTCTGTTTTTTTGTGGGCCTGTTCGCTGTGTTTCCCAATCCTCAGACTCCTTTGGGCTTACAGATAGAATATGACTTTCTTAGTCCTTCAGTAGATGAGATGGAAGTTTAGGGTTTGTGTAGTTATCGTACAATCTTTTTGTCTTGAAGTCCATAGAGAGACAAAGTCGCACCCTCTGTGGTTATAACCATGCTCTTGGTACTGAGACAAAACTGAGACATGCTGGTAAGCAGGAGGGTTATCCCGAACCCACAATTATTTTGTTGGGCATTGTCCAATCCTCCTGTAGACAGAAGTATAACCCAACAGTATGACTTTCTGTGTCCTTAGTGGACTCCAGGAAAGGAATTTTACAATTATTCTATCAATATATTAGTATTCTCTCCTGTCAGATGTCTCCCTTTTCCCGGAAGCATTATTATTATTATTATTATTATTATTATTATTATTATTATTTCTTTTAGATGTCTTCCAACGAAAAAGACTCTGCATAGCGTGGTCGCTCCACAAAACGCTCCAGGAACAGGGAGCAATCCAAAAATGCGGCACCTTCCTATTACATCCACCACACAGACGAGGACATGTTGCTCCTGAACTCCAACAACGATCTGGATGAAACGGTCTGTGCACAGAATAGAGGCAGTGAGGAGGCATCGATGGACACGGAAGATGTCACTACCGGCTTTTGCTGGGGCTCGATCATCCCGGTGGAGATCTTACATCGGGTCTTCAGGTTGTTGGCGGACAGTGAGGGTGCGGTGCCCATTCTGTGCAGGTGAGGACACAAGACGATCGTTGTATCCCAGGTGTTATCCTCCTCACCTCTTATCTCCCGGTGTCCCCTTTCATCTGTAGGCTCTCCCAGGTTTGTCGGCTGTGGCGACAGGTAGCGTCCAGTCGGGACCTCTGGCGTCGTGTGACGGTGAGTCGCTGCTGTGTCCTTCCAGGCATCACAGATCCACCGAGAACCCAGAAACGAGTGATGAAGACAATTGAGGCACTCATCCAGCAACGGTCAGTTCCGGTCTACCTTAAGTGTATGTTAGACGGGTTGTAGAATTGGGCAGCAAGAAGTGAGAGATCTGCAGAAATCCACAAACCAGAAGACCCCAAAATTGTTAATATTCCAAAAAGAGAAGGTCTATATCTTTTTTTACTTGACATTTTAGTGTCACATGTTTGGGGACATCAATGAAACTTTCTCCTCCATTACAACCTTTGTTTCCTAGGACAGCAAACAGGTGCCCATTTGATCAATTGGTATGTTTCTCATTATAGTTCTATCAATCCGTTATTATTTCCTTTGTAATGTGTAAATGGACAGCTACCTCATTATACATCTACATTCAGGAATATCTATATCTATATCTATCCTACAGGTTGTAGCTGGACTCTACTGGACATGCAGGACTAGCCTGGAATGTGTCCTTCACGCCACCTGCACATTCTACCAGCACCAACTGCCTGGGTTTGTGGCTACTAGAGGCTCTCATTGTGTGTAGTTGTATATTGGTTTACCATGCACAGAGGGCAGAGCTGTTGCCATGGGTGGTTACAGTCCATAATTCCTTATTGGTTGTGGGACCATTTTATTTGATATTCCTGGAATGAACCAATGCCCATAACCCAGAAACATGTGTGTCCAATATTATTGGTTTGTCCCCTTTTGAAGTCTACCTCAGCTCCATCTGGCAGGTCTGCAGCCTCCCCCATATCCTGGACTTCCTGGCCACTTGTGTTCTATAATTGGTGCTTTTCAAAGTTGTTTAGAGATCATTGGTCTTTATCCACCATAGATTCTCCAGTGGTCTACCAGAAGAAGCTCACCAATACGTGGCTGGATGGCATGATTAGATTTTAAAGTTTTTCCTGATAGGATCTAAGGAAACTTAACTACCTATTTCGAAGTAACAAGTGTGGCCCTCTGCCCTATTCTAGCGGTAACGCTAATCTGCCAAACCTTGACAGAATGGCTGAGAGCGCCAATCTGCTATCGTTTCCAGACAGAAATTCCATATCCAGCGAAGCAGCCTTTATAATGCTGGGATCTGTACAGCCATCCCTTGATTGCTTGAGCAAGGTCTGTGAACAATCTGTACAAGAAAATCAAGCAAAAGGAAGCGCAACCCCCAGCGCAATAAACCCCCATTATTATTCGGATTAAAAATCTATACACTTCTGCAATTGCACGCTCCAAGGGTCTTCCCATGAGTATCAAACACAATCTTGAACCCTTCAATGTAGACATCCTTCTCCAAAAGAACCACTTTTTGCTGTTCACTCGGCTTTCTCATCCTCGCTGTGTGAGGGGGGGGGGGTAGAGCCGGGGGCGGGCCGCACTGACCACATGAAGTTGACGGGCACCGGAGTTAGGAAGGCAGACCTGCAATCACGTAGTGGAGCAGTGTGCACCTAGCGAAGCTGTGCTGGTTGCCGTGGAGACGATGCATTACGGAGATGTTGCCTCCTTATTCTTCTTTTTTTTTTTTTTTTTTTTTTTAAGAATGGGTGAGAACTCTTGAAGAGAACCCCTCCATAGCTGGCATAGGTTCATAGGTTCATGTTTCACCAAATGGTTGAAACAAATGTCTGGAGCCTTACGCTTAACTGTCAAGGCTTTCTTGCAAGCATCAAAACTAGTGTCTTACTTTGGAACTGATGACTGTTCAAATATATCAGGCACTATGGTTGCGTGTTTGGGATGATCAGTTCTGCTCTTGACACCATGCAACGGGTGGCTGTAGCCCCATAGTAGGACTTCTGTAGAGGGGTCAGAGGAGCCCATTTCTTATCCTTCTTCAGCATTTGTTTCATGTACAGCTTCAGAATCCTCTTCCCGCAAGGTCAGCTATTCCCTCTATTAAAGGGGAAGTCCACCCTAACACTAAAATTGCTACATCTACAGACATCCACGATCTAAGACTTAAGTTATCTAACCCTGTAAAGAAGAAATATATATATATATATTTTTTTAAGCCTTTCTGGTCTGTTTTTCAGCGGTGGAAGCTCTGCAGAGGACACGGCCGACAACGGCTGTGAAATGAATGGGAAGTGACGTCACCCATAGACTTACTATGGGGCTTCCCGTTGTTGGCTGTGTCCTCTGCACCCGCCTACACATGGAAACCACCGCTGACAGCTCCGCATGGGATCGGGTCGGATGTATACTGATTACGGTTAGCCTTAGATCGTGGATGTCTGTAGATGTAGAGATTTTAGTGTTGGGGTGGATTTATCCTTTAATCCTTGTACATGAAGATGCCCTACTATTTCTAAAAGTGGGGGGCAGTTTGGTCATCTTGATCAATTGTTGGAAAGTTAACCTTTTTAGGGATTTGATTGCTCTGGTTGCTGCCTGACTAAACCCTTGATGCCTCTCTAACAGCTCTTTGTCTTTGGGTGTTGCTACACTTAAAGCGGAAGTAAACCCATCCATAAAACCGTTTCATTTCCAGCATGTGCTGGTTGTGCTCTCAACCAAACTGTCAAACCATCCAATGGCTGGTGTCATAACTGATCACATGTGCAGCATCATGGCAGTTGTAGATTAAACCGCGGCAAAGATGGCAGCTTCCTTGGCTGAAAAGGATAGATGGGTTGACTTGCACTTAAAAAGGTCACTTATCAGGCTGCTTTGGGCTCTCTGTGCTCTGGATCTGTGTGTTCTTACTCTAATAAGAAATTGTCAGGTGTTGCCACACATGGGGACAACCCCCCCTCATTCCATGAGAGTTGTGTGTATTTAGATACTGCTGCGCTCCTTGCAGCACCAGGTACCCTACAACAACCCGTCAAGGTTGTAGTTGGTCAGTTCCTACTTTCCCTTTTTGTGATAGGGACCTGGATTCTCAGAGTTCTCTGGCTCCTCCAGTTATTCTTGCCTGCCCCTTTTTTCCTAGATTTTTCCTAGTGTTCTTTCTTGGCATCCCTATGTGATATGACCAGAAGACCTTCACTGAAGGGGGTCGGTTTTCAAGATTCCGGTGGCTTACCACCCTCAGAGCAGCTATCACCAGTAAGCTGCGATCAGACTCAACTGATCTGTTGACTGCTTCAGATACCTGTGGGTCTTCAATGAAAGTGTTGCCTCAACTTGACCCTTTGGTCAAGATTTCCAATCTCTGTTGAGCTTGTGTACCACTCTGATCTGTAGGGGGCATCTTCCCTCGATCCATGTTTGCAGCAGGTAGCATATCACAGGTTCACCTTCCTAGCAGGTTTTCTATGTTTTTCTCAGACTGAGGGGTGAGTAAGGTTCCCTCTCCCTTCAGCTTGGAATGGTCTTCTCTTACTGAGAGATCTGTAGTTGTAGGGTCCCCATCATGCTGTCTGGCTTGGAGGCAAAACTTTACCATCTGGAATTTCTTTTAAGATTGGCCTCTGCATTGGTGTGTGAGGACTTTACACTAGGGTGCTCCTCGCATGGCAGGATATACCCATTGCTGGATGTTCTGGTATCTTCTAGATCAGTCAGCAGGAACCTTAACTCTCATCCCCTATGGGTTAAAGCACTGATCATCAACCCTGTCCTCAGGGCCCACTAACAGGCCAGGTTTTATGTATTACCTTGGGGAGATGCAGACTAGAATACTGCAATCACTGAGCAGCAAATGATATCACCTGTGATGTATTTCAGTTATCTTGCAAACCTGGCCTGTTAGTGGGCCCTGAGGACAGGGTTGATGACCACTGGATTAAAGGATACGTCTGAAGGACTGTGTGAGACCTGCTCAAGAGACAATAGATCCTTCATTTGGAGCTGGGGTTCCTTTATCTTCCCAGAACTGACCATTGATGTTGTCACCTAATCAGCTGGTGTCCTCATCCACTAGCTTGAGATGGCTTTTTTTTTTTTCTTTCAACGCATCCTGGGGGTGTTTCTTAGAGTAACTAAGTCAAGCTGAATTTTGGGACTTCCCATATCTGATATCATGCATTTTATGGTTGTGTTGTCTGTCTAGGAAACCCCTTTTTTTCGTTTCCCTGCTTAATTTTTTAAATTGGGGGTTTACGGCTTGGGCCTTTTCGAAGGTGGATTAATGATTTTCCCAGACTTGTTGTCCACTGTTTTTCTTAAGGGACCTGTTCTGTGTTGTCCCTTTTTGGTCTGTTTGGCTGACCTCGCTTGCCATTTTTGGTCTAGTTTTTTGTTTTTAGGTTTTGGGTTGTTTTATCTATTTGATGGGTTGCGGGTGGACTCTCAGCCCCTATTGGTCCAGACTCCAGGTCCGTCAGGAAGTGTTTCCATTTATAGCAGTTCCTGTTCTGGTTTGGAATGCCATATAGACTCTCCTGGAATCCCTTGTTAGTGATAGTTCCCCCATTTAGCTCCACCTTCTTCCCACATGGCTGTGATTTGGGCATTGGGCTTTCTTCTACTAAGTTCCAAGTTCATTTAGGATATTTTAGTGGCTCTTGCTCAACCCTCCAGTTGAACTGCTTTTAGATGTCACAATATTATTCTAAGAATTCCTGTGTCCCTTAATAGACAAAGAAAATAAGAATTTTGTACTTACTGTAAAATCTTTCTTGGCTCCATTGAGGGGCACAGGTTGCCCTTGTACTGCTTGCTTACAAAACTGAGGCATGCTGGGTAGAGGAACGTTCATACTGGAGACTGGCTTACATTCTTTGTTTTTCCAGTATCCAATCCTATAAGCGGCAGAATAACCCAATGATGTAAGAAGTCCCTTGGTCGTCAGTGGACTCCAAGAAAAAGATTTTATGGAAAGTACAAAAATCTTAAAATCTTAAAAAAACACTAAAATTATTCTGGCCAATGGCTGTTTAATTTGCTATCTGCAAGCTTTCTTAAGACCATTGTACCTGAAATAAAGAGGAGCGGGTGAAGCCGAGAGTGCCTTTCTGAGAGAGTACCGAGGCCCTGTTTTATTACTTGGAATGGATAAAGGTTCAATCATTGTTTTTGCATATATAGTGGTCATCTCTATAGCTGTTTCCAGGGTTTACACCAACCAGTTGTAGAATTTGCTTGGGATGTTGACAACCATGTCCTCATCTTCATTGCTGCCGTCTGTAATCAAGTTTTTCTTCTAGGCTTCCTCAGGTCTCTGACTTTTCCCTTCATCAATGGAAGAGTTTTGTGTCTCTTGTACTACAGGTAAGTGCAATCGTTTACCCCCAGTCCCCAGGGGTGAAGGAGTGCCTCTCCCCAGATTCCACAGGACCCTCACACTTGTCCCTGAATGCCATAGGAACTTCCTGCGTGTTTCCACATGCCACGAGTGCCTCCCTCCTACACCTGAGAGCCATGGGTCCCTCCTATCTCTCCCCCCAATGCCACTGGGTCCTTGCTCCTGTCCCTGGATGTCATAGTGACTTCCTGCCTGTCCCCACATGCCACGGGTGCCTTCCAGCTTCCCCTGGGTGCCATGGGTCCCTCCTACATCTCCCCGCATACCATGGGGACCTTTGTACCTGGATGCCATAGGGACCTCCTGTGTGTCCCACACAAGCCATCAGGGCTGTCTTCCTGTTCTCAAAAGCCAGAGCTCTCCCCACCAGTACCTTGAGGCCACAGGGCCTCCTCTTTTTACCCTGAAGCCACTGGGGCCTCTCCACTTGATCTCAGATTCTATAAGGGTCCATGCCTGTCCCTAGATGCCAAGATGGTTCTCTAAATGTCTCCAGATGCCACAGGGCCTCCATCCTGTCACTCTCTTAAAAAAAGGGCCTATTGTCATCGCCCCCCAAAAAAAAAAATTCTGTCTTGACATCTTTGCCTCGTATCCTGCTTCTCACTGTCTTTTCTGTTTTATTTTAAGAATTTGTCGCAGTCCTGCCCACTGCTGACGTCGCTTACGCTGTCACATTGTAACCAGGTGACTGTGGATGACCTGCTGTCTATAGGACGTTGCTGTCCCCAGTTACAGAATCTCAACCTGCAAAACTCCAAGGTACAATGTGCATTACTCTACACACTCTGCAGTATCAGCAACGCTTGGTATGGAGGGCTTTTTTTTTTTTTCCATTCAAAGTCTCAGACTACGGGAACAGTTCAACTGTGATCGCTGTCAGCTGATACTTTCCTCACCTTCTTGTCTTGTAATGACGGGTGTGTTGTCTCCACAGGTTCAATTCGATGCTGTGCAAAGATTCTTGGAGATGTACGGTGCCCGACTCAGGCGACTGTCTCTGTCCTACAGCCTTCATATGAAATCCATTATGACCGGAATAGCGGTGTGTCCTCTGGAGTTATCTCCATTAAACCGGGTCCTATATCCCTCCCCAGGTCTATCCTCCTTCCCTTATCTCCTCTCCATTATATATCCCTCCCCAGGTCTATCCTCCTTCCCTTATCTCCTCTCCATTATATATCCCTCCTCACTTCTATCCTCCTCCTTCCCTTATCTCCTCTCCATTATATATCCCTCCTCACTTCTATCCTCCTCCTTCCCTTATCTCCTCTCCATTATATATCCCTCCTCACTTCTCTCCTCCTCCTTCCCTTATCTCCTCTCCATTATATATCCCTCCTCACTTCTATCCTCCTCCTTCCCTTATCTCCTCTCCATTATATATCCCTCCTCACTTCTCTCCTCTCCATTATATATCCCTCCTCACTTCTATCCTCCTCCTTCCCTTATCTCCTCTCCATTATATATCCCTCCTCACTTCTCTCCTCCTCCTTCCCTTATCTCCTCTCCATTATATATCCCTCCCCAGGTCTATCCTCCTTCCCTTATCTCCTCTCCATTATATATCCCTCCCCAGGTCTATCCTCCTTCCCTTATCTCCTCTCCATTATATATCCCTCCTCACTTCTCTCCTCCTCCTTCCCTTATCTCCTCTCCATTATATATCCCTCCTCACTTCTCTCCTCCTCCTTCCCTTATCTCCTCTCCATTATATATCCCTCCCCACTTCTCTCCTCCTCCTTCCCTTATCTCCTCTCTGTTATATATCCCTCCCCACTTCTATCCTCCTCCTTCCCTTATCTCCTCTCCATTATATATCCCTCCCTACTTCTCTCCTCCTCCTTCCCTTATCTCCTCTCTGTTATATATCCCTCCCCACTTCTATCCTCCTCCTTCCCTTATCTCCTCTCCATTATATATCCCTCCCCACTTCTATCCTCCTCCTTTTCTTTGTCCTCCCCTCCTACTTGCCTTTTATAGTTTCTATATTGTAATAACAGGATGGCTGGTGCCCAGAACTGAGGCTTTTGGAGGTGAATCTTCCCTTGGATTCAAAGGTGATGGACTTTCAGCTCCCCATTGAAGAGTTTCAGGTTTCCTGCCCCAAGCTGGAGGTGAGGGAGTATAATAAAGGTCCTTATTATATAGTTGGTGATTGTCAGAGTTGTATGTTTTGTATTTCTGTAAAATCAGAGGAACCTCACAATGGCCCATTACTTCCACCAGATGGGACATCAGCTTTTCTAGAAGAAACTTGTATATAAATGGAGCTTGTATCTTGCCTGGGTATTCAACAGAATTTAACAATCACTATATTTAGAATGTCATTGCCTACACAGTCCCTAATAATAGGAAGTGTTTGCTATCAGTGATCACACATTGTACAAACCTAGATACGCCGTATACCTGAACTCTACTGAAGTATAGTTGTTGGACCAGAAATGCAGGTGCACCCAACGGAGAATTCTATCCTAGATTGGCAGATTCCAAGCATTTTTTTGGCGTTTTGGCAGCTGGCTAAACTGTAGTATCAAAAAGCATAAAAAGAGTAGCATACTAATAAATGAAATGATACATTTTATCTACCATCTGGAAATCAGAAGCTGAGCATCCTGTATACAAATGCTAATGAACTTGTTTAACTGGTTTATGAAGGCTAACAGGAAGTGATTTCGGCAGGAAATGAGATGAGTCATGTGCTGAATATAAGGTGGGCAGTCTGGAAGGACCTGGGTAGAAGGAAGAGGGTTCTAGAACACCAAGATTTGGGTGGAAGGAATAGGCAGGGAAGAGGAGAATCGTTTCATACAGAGCCTTCTCTGACGTAAAAGCCTGCGTGCCAGCAAAGTGTTTTTTTCTTGAAATTCAAATCTATGAAAAGATTTTCTGAAATAGTTCTGTAGAAGAGAAGCTGCTGTTCTGGGATTCCAAAGCTCTGTCATGCATCCTGATGCTTCTTGCTGAAGGGAGGGATTGGCCACTTTTTCAGCTGATCGGGAAACAAGGATACCATTACAGTGAGAGATCAACTCTATTACATGCAATGTGTTCAGATGTCTTGTGTTGGTGACAGGTCCTCTTTACACTTCACGCTGTTGAGATGGTCATATGATGAGCTTACTTCTCAGGTTCCTCTGTTCTCCATTGCAGGTGCTGAGACTGATAAACATCCCGTGGCAGGCAAAACCCGAACCCAAAATCGCCACTGGTACCCCTGGTTTTCCTGAGCTGCAGGAACTTATCGCCAGCTTCTTCTACTCCTCTGTCAACGATGCCGCCTTCCAGAGGCTGCTGAAAAATTCTAGGAAGCTGCGAGTTCTAGACCTGCGGGGATGTTATAAGATCTCGCCACAGGGATTGTCGGCACTCCCATGTACTGGTCAGTATCCGAGCAGCTCCAGAGCCCATCCCCCCCCGTATTCCTTGTGTGAGTGACCTCCTGAGAACTGCATAGGAGGCAAAGGGGATTTTTGGGGGTAAGAAGTGGGCCTCGTCCTCCAGGACCCCGTGGTTACACTGCTGGCACAGTCTGCTTGTCCCTGGACTTGTAGATCTGTCTGTGGCACCCCAATTTGCTGGCTCCTTGAGGTTTGTTAAAGAGAACCACGTTCCTTCCGGTTTATTTAAACCATCAGTAGTTGGAGATTTTGACAAATTGCTGTTTGGACACAACACCGGCAACCGACTACAAGGTTGGGCTCACTGGGACAACACAGAGATCGCTGTTCCTGATCACTAGGAATAGCAGATCTCCATGTTGTCCCCTGTCAGAACGGGGAACCGCCTTGTTTACATAGGCAGATTCCCGTTCTGCCTCTCTGTGGAGCGATCGCAGGTGGCTGGTGAACATCGCGTCCGACAGATCCATGCGCACGCGTCATCGGGCGCGCCCCTACAGTATCTATTGCATGAAATGACGTACAGGTTCGTTGTTCCGCGCACGTTCCTCCATCCTCTCTGTGAGCAAGCGACTCGATCGTTCCCAGGCTCTCCTACTTACTCCTCTGGTCAGAGGTGGCAGGAGGGGGGGGGGGGGTTGTAGGTGGTCTGCCACACTTTATAAGTCACCCCAATCACTTCTACAGGAAAGCTGATCACTGGCTTTCAAAACACACCACCAGCCATGATCCTGGTATGACTATTTGCTGCCTAGGACATTTATGTACACATGCTGGGCAGCAAACAGTTAACATACATAGGAATTCAGAAACAATTGGGTTATACTGCCACCTACAGGTAGTTAGGACACTGGCAAACAGAACAGTTGTAAGCCAGACCCCTCTACCCAGCATGCCTCCATTTTTTTTTTGCTAGTGTCCTAGGAGACTAGACACCTTCTCCTCAAATCTTCTGGAAAAAGTCTATTTTTTGCTAGCCTTTTTCTCTTCCTGGTATTTCTTCATCTGTGACTTCAGTCAAGATTCCTCTCTGACACGGCTGCCTAAGCTGATCTCTGCATAGCAGCTTTCAGTTCGGGGTTTCCTCAGCCTAGCCTTGGAGGATGTGCCTTGAACCTGCTGTACTGGACATGCGAGACTAGCCACGAATGTGACCTTTGGGCACTGGGCTCTGCATTGTGGATCGTTTCATACCGGAGTCTACTGGTTAATTGGCCACAGAGCACTTTCTAGGGCCAGAGCCAAGGTCTGATCCTGTCTCTGAAGACCCACTTTTGTGAGTAAGGCCATTTGGGCCAAACCTCATTGTTTGCACCAGTTTCTTGTTGGTTAGTGTTCAGGCCAAGGGACCAAGCATGTACATCATTCGCTGGGTGGAACAACGTGTACACATGTACTGTTTCTTGCCATTCAGGTTGGAGAAGGCACCACCCCACTACTTTTATAACTCCTGAAGCACCATGTGGATCTCCAGTCCATTTTCCATTGCCCACCTATAGTGACTTGGTCACTTCTGGCCAACATTTAACCCTCATTAGCTCCAGCTGCCCAGACTTGTGAGTACCTCGCCCCACCTTGGGTTTAGTTGTATTAGTGTTGTGTGGATGCATTAAGACAGAGGGGATAGTCCCACTGCAACAGGTGACCTCAACCCATACTCTACTAGTGGTTCTAGGGGTATTTACCTGGTATCCACATGAGGAACTGGTGCCCAGAACCTGGGTCATCATCGGTGTCTTTTTCAGCTCCGTTGGTTGAGGCTGAGTCCTCCTACGTATCCTTAGAACTTCTTAACTGTTTGTTCCACAGCTTGCTCTTTTGCCTCTGAGGCTGTACGTGAGCTCTAGTGCCCTCCCCAACAGTCTCTCTGACCCTTCTGCGCCCATAAATCTGTCTGGGCCTGTGGCCCCTTTCACCATCTCTGGCTGCTTTAGAAGAGACGCTGTTTTTGAGGCAACGCAGGCTCTTGGTGCTGAGATTTGCAGGGGGTTGGTTCAAACTTTATTGTTCCAGTGTGTATTACCCTACACCCGGAGGACCAGCCTGCTGTGCCAGGCCTTGAGTCCTATAGAGCTCCAGGGGTGTGGACATTTTTTTTTTTTTTTTAAAAGACTACTTGTCCGCGGGACTAAGTCAGGGGCCCTATCGACTCGGCTTGATTTAAAAAAAAAAAAAAAAGGGTTGATTTTTCAGGCCTCTTTCACACGGGCGAATAGAATTCAGCTTTTTATCTGCGGATAGATCGTTATCTACCGCATCTAAACTCACACAATGCTTTCCTATGGCCCCATTCACACACTGCATTTAGCGACGGTTTCGTTTGCATGGGGTTTTTCGCGGTTAGAAACAATCAATTTGCCTGCGTCCAGGACCGATTTTAGTGCAGCTATCTGCACATCACAGCAGGTAATCGCAACGTACTACTTCTCCTGCCGATAGCAGCAGCAATGAGCAAAGAAAAACTGGAAGCACATCAGAAATGGCCATAATGTTCCACCGCAGCTAAATGCAGCCGCATGTAAACGGAGCTAATCACAATGTACAACAGCAAGTGATCGCTGCGCCTGGAGTCTTGGAATTTCAAAATTAAAAAACATGCTTTAAACGGCGGCAGAACAGCCGCCCGTGTGGAAGAGACCTTAGGAATGTTTTGGGGTTTTAAACCCTTTCGCCGCCAGGTCCGTACATTGTATAGACCAAAGCAGTGGGGGGGTATCACACACAATCCGCTGGCTCCCTCCCACACCCCTGGTACAGGCGCTACCCCCCCCCCCCCCCCCCCCCGCGCCCCGCCATGATTACTGTGATCCGCTTGCCCATCGGTGGGCCCAGGATCTCCATAGCGGGTGCCGGTGGGTAGAGGAGAAGGAGAAGAGCTGACACACGTCCGCTCTCCGTGACCCGGAAAGCAGCATCTGACATTCCTTCCGGGTTGAGCTCTCGGTGTCTCTGGGAAAGGATGTTTTGTGATGCGATCTGCATTACAAATCATTCAGTGGAGTAGGGAGGAGACATTGGGGGGGGGGGGGGGGGTTCTTTTAGATCTTGCATATCCCAGTAAAGAGAACCTAAAAAAAATCACATAGGGGACGGTTTGTCTCCTGTGCGATGTAAAAAAAAAAAAAAAAAAAAAAAAAAGAAAGTTACATCCAAGCACATAAGCACCCGCACATATACACACGCACGAACGTAAACGCATGCGTCGGGGCACCTGAGCGTGAAAACGTTGATTGCGATACAAGTGTTGGAGTGAGAGCAAAAATTCTAAAACTAGACCTTCTCTGTAACACTAAACTGATGACCTATAGGGGGCTTTTGAATATCGGATACTGAAGTTTATCGCCATTTCACGGGCGCGTGCAAATTTAAGGTTCAGCATTTGGGTATCTATTTACGTGGTGCGACCTCGTCTTTTATATTTTACAAAAAAATTGGGGTAATTTATTACACCCTACAATTCATGTTTTTTACTGAAATTTTGTGTTTCCTAGACCTTTGCGGTAATATCGCGTAACATAAAAATTTTGCGACTACCACTATTTAATTCTCTAGGGGTGTCTGCTTTCAGAAAATATATAATACTTGTGGGTTTTGTGTAATCTTCATTTTTTTTTTTTTTACAGGTTACCAGTTTAAAGTTAGAGGAGGCCTAGTGCTATAATTATTGCTCTCACTCAGACGTTAGCAGCGATACCTCATGTGTGGTGCGAACGCCATTTACATATGCGTCTGGTACTTGCATTTGCGCATAAGCACGGGGTCGGGGGCTGTTTAATTTTAATTACCGTATATACTCGAGTATAAGCCGATCCGAATATAAGCCGAGGCACCTAATTTTACCACAAAAAACTGGGAAAACTTATTGACTCGAGTATAAGACGAGGGTGAGAAATGCGCAGCTTCTGTAAGTGGAAAAGAGGGTCAACAATGCCCATTTGTAGCCTCACTGTGCCCATTTGCAGCCATAGGTCCCCCGAACTTCAAACTTGGTAGTTAAGGGTTCCTAGATGCCCCCTGAGCTGCAGCCAAAATTTGGGGTCTCTGGACCCAAAGGGTCCCGAATGACATTGCTACAGATGGACACAGTTGGCCAACTTTGGGGCCCCGTATCTCGGGGCCACTTAGTGCTGAGAACCCCAAATTTGGTGTGCAAACCCAGTGGAACCACTACAACATATCCAAAGCTGGGGTTCCTAGCACCAAGAGATACGGGGCCCCAAAGTCAGTTCGGAAAATGTCATTCTCTGCTGAAGAAAAGTGCTTGACTCAACTATAAGCCGAGGGGGGCATTTTAAGCACAAAAAAATGTGCTGAAAAACTCGGCTTATACTCGAGTATATACGGTATATTATCTAAAACAATTTGTTTTACACGGTCTCTTTATTTTTTTTTTAACTTTATTGCTATCAGAAGGGATGAACAACATCCTTTGTGACCGCATGGGCCGTGACAGGTCCGTTTGGAGAGATCTGGGGTCTGTTAGACTCCCAAATCTCTCCTCTGGCCTCCAATGAAGCTGATCAGATACAGATCAATGTGATCGGCTGCTGAGGGCCAGGTAGAGAGCTGGAACCGGAAGTGACTAAATACTCAGTGTGACAGACCTAGCGGAGTGTGGGACGTTCCGTGACACTCATCACTCCCGGTTTCCGGGGTCACAGAGAGGGAGGAACAATATCAGTTCCTCTCTCTCTCTGCCATGCATCCACCGGGAAAGGCAGTGGGGGAGGAGGGGACCCTCTCTAACCACCCACAGAAATGATCAAGTGTCTCTCCACCCTGCTTCTTCTCTCTGCCTCTCCCCCCTCCTCCCCTTCCCATCTTTCTCCTACCTCCCTCCATATTTCTGGAGCCCATGAGGAGAGACACACACTCCATACAGAACTTCAGACTTTGTGCTGAGAGTCCCCAATAAGAGTTTTCTCATCCTTGTGGCCACCTTCTCTACAAATTGGACTCTTTGGTCCTTTCATGCCTCCTATAATTGCCTGCAGTCCGATGTCCTCATGGTGTCTAGATGACCTCCAAATCATTATCTATTGCTATAGACTCTGAGAAGGCTCTGATATTTACTGGACAGGATACCCTGAGGAAGCCCCATTATAGGGCGAAACATGTTGGGAACCACACCATCGCGTTGTACCTTTTAAAGGATTGTACTGGATGAGTCTTCCTTAATGCAATCGCGTTGTTTTTATGTATTAATAAAATTTACATTTTTTAAATTGTGTTTTTAATATTTAATATGCACCTTGAAAATCCCATAAACCTCCTATCTACCTGTCTACTATAATCTCCTCTGGCACTGTATGTAGCCTTCAGTTGGGTTCTCCGGGTCTAATCTTTGCTTGTCTTTGTCAGATGTAGAGCGCCTCTTCCTGGGTCTGTACTGCAGCTCTATGGTGTCCTCATCGATCGTTTCTGGGTCCCATCTGCTGACCCGTAAATGGCGGCACAGCCTGCAGGAACTGGACCTGACGGGTCATGGATACCTAGAGGAGGATTTGGCGGAGGCCTTGCTTAATCTCTGCAAAGAAAGTGGTGCAGGCAGCGACACCCTCAGAAATGACACCCTCCAATCGCTCAACCTTTCGGGAACGAGAGCCACGCCCCACGCTGTCAGGTGATCATTCCGTAATCTAGATAATAGTAGTGATATTCTGCCCACCCTGCGGAGTACTGACCCTCCTTCTCTCTCTGCAGAGATGTCCTCCTCAGCTGCCAGTCCCTCACCCACCTCGACCTGTCCTCCTGCCGAAACATTCCCCGAGGACTGGATCGTGTTTACCACGGCAGAGAAGACATTGAGGGGTGTCTAACGGACCTGACCCAAAAACTTCAGGAGGCAGAAGAGCAGTGACACTAGCAGTGGGGTGCTAAGCCAAATGGGGTCCCGCTGGATACAGTATTTGAGTCCGATCCCCGAAAGGGTTAAATATTAGGAATTTGACTTGAATTGTTTTAGCAGTAATCCCGGAAAGGCCCCCCCCCTCCCCCACTACCCCCCTCCTTAGGCTTGTTTGTTCCCTTGGGTTTGTTTTTCCCTATGTTCCACCTAGGTCACATTGAATAAATTAGACTGTTTAAGTGTTTTTTATTTATTTTGTATATTGGGTAAAATAACTATACAGCCCTCTCCCGGTGTATATACTCCCCCCCCCCCCTTTTTTTTTTTCCTCTACCCCCCCTCTCCTTTTATATATAAATAAAAAATGTAATTGTATCCTTTGTTTTATTTTTTTTAAGATCAGTGAGATTTGATTTTAAATTGATTTGCCTATTTTTACACACATACAGTATATTTTAGATTTTATATGGATTTTTATGGATTAGTAATGATTTTAGTTGTGCATTGTGATATTAACCGTCCCACGCAGATCTACTGCAGCAGGGTGGCCCTTCAGAGCGAAATCACATACAGTATCTGACAAAAGTAAGTACACCCCTCAGTGACATTTGTGTAAATCTTTTCTTCTATCTTTTCATGTGACAACACTGAAGAAATGACACTTGTCTACAATGTAAAGTAGTGAGTGTACAGCTTGTATAACAGTGTAAATTTGCTGTCCCCTCAAAATAACTCAACACACAGCCATTAATGTCTAAACCACTGGCAACAAAAGTCAGTACACCCCTAAGTGAAAATCTCCAAATTGGGGCCCAAAGTGTCAATATTTTGTGTGGCCACCATTATTTTCCAGCACCGCCTTAACCCTCTTGGGCATGGAGGTCACCAGAGCTTCACAGGTTGTCACTGGAGTCCTCTTCCCCTCCCCCATGATGACATCACAGAGCTGGTGGATGTTAGAGACCTTGTGCTCCTCCACCTTCCGTTTGAGGATGTCCCACAGATGATCAATAGGGTTTAGGTCTGGAGACATGCTTGGCCAGTCCATCACCTTTACCCTCAGCTTCTTCAAGGCAGTGGTGGTCTTGGAGGTGTGTTTGGGGTGGTTATCATGTTGGAATACTGCCCTGCGGCCCAGTCTCTGAAGGGAGGGGATCATGCTCTGCTTCAGTATGTCACAGTACATGTTGGCATTCATGGTCCCCTCAATGATCTGTAGCCCCCCCAGTGCCGGCAGCACTCATGTACCCCCAGACCATGACACTCCCACCACCATGCTTGACTGTAGACAAGACACACTTGTCTTTGTCCTCCTCACCTGGTTGCCCCCACACACGCTTGTCACCATCTGAACCAAATACGTTTATCTTGGTCTCATCAGACCACAGGACATGGTTCCAGTAATCCATGTCCTTAGTCTGCTTGTCTTCAGCAAACTGTTTGTGGTCTTTCTTGTACATCATCTTTAGAAGAGGCTTCCTTCTGGGATGACAGCCATGCAGACCAATTTGATGCAGTGTGCGGCGTATGGTCTGAGCACTGACAGGCCGACCCCCCACCCCTACAACCTCTGCAGCAATGCTGGCAGCACTCATACGTCTATTTCCCAAAGACAGCCTCTGGATATGACGCTGATCACGTGACCTCAACTTCTTTGGTGGACCATGGCGAGGCCTGTTCTGAGTGGAACCTGTCCTGTTATACCGCTGTATGGTCTTGGCCACCGTGCTGCAGCTCAGTTTCAGGGTCTTGGCAATCTTCTTATAGCCTAGACCATCTTTATGTAGAGCAACAATTCTTTATATCAGATCCTCAGAGAGTTCTTTGCCATGAGGTGCCATGTTGAACTTCCAGTGACCAGTATGAGAGAGTGAGAGCGATAACACCAAATTTAACACACCTGCTCCCCATTCACACCTGAGACCACTGACGAGGCACATGACACCGGGGGGGAGGGAAAATGGCTAATTGGGCCCAATTTGGAGATTTTCACTTAGGGGTGTACTGACTTTTGTTGCCAGCGGTTTAGACATTAATGGCTGTGTGTTGAGTTATTTTGAGGGGACAGCAAATTTACACTGTTATACAAGCTGTACACTCACTACTTTACATTGTAGACAAGTGTCATTTCTTCAGTGTTGTCACATGAAAAGATAGAAGAAAAGATTTACACAAATGTCACTGAGGGGTGTACTTACTTTTGTCAGATACTGTACCTGTACATGATTTTGTTTCTGGGGTGCACGCGCGTGCCGCTGGTGACCCGATCCCGCTGTGATTGGACACAGCGGGAGCCAATCGGTGGATCCAGTGTACCCGATGTCCGCCGGCCCCCACCGATTGTTCTGAGGCAGACAGAACGGCGGTCTGCATATGGTAAACAAGGCAGATCGCTGTTCTGTGACAGGAGAAGACAGAGATCCTGTGTTTCTGCTTCTTGCAGTACAGTCGCCTCCCCACACAGTTAGCAAAAGCACTCCCTAGGAACACATTTAACCCTTCGATTGCCCCTGATGTTAACCCCTTCCCCGCCAGTGTTATTAGTGCAGTGACAGTGCATATTATTTAACACTGATCACTGTATTAGTGTCACTGGTCACCATAAAGTGTCAATGTCGGATTTGCCCGCCGCAATGTCGCAGTCTCGCTATAAGTCGCTGATATCCACCATTACTATTCAAAAAGTAAAAATTCCATAAAAATATCTCGTAGTTTGTAAAAACCAATCAATATACGCTTATTGGGATTTTTTTTACCAAAAACAGGAAGCAGAATACATATTGGCCTAAATTGAAGACATTTTACTTTTTACTTTTTTTTTAATTGGATATTTTATAGCAGAAAGTAAAAAATATTGGGGGGGGGGTTCAAAATTTTTTGGTCTTTTTTTCTTTTTTTTTTTTTTGTTTTGTTTTGTTTATAGCGCAAATAATAACCGCAGAGGTGATCAAATACCAGCAAAAGAAAGCTCTATTTATGGGGAAAAAGAACAGAAATGTTATTTGTGTACAGCACCGCAAGACCGCGCAATTGTCAGTTATAGTAACGCAGTGCCGTATCGCAAAAAATGGCCTGGTCATGAAGGGGGGGGTAAATCTTCCAGAGCCGAAGAGGTTAAAATAGTTAAGAGGATACCGCTATTGTGGATTAGTTCCGGTCATTGGAAAGCATTGTTTGTGGCATTCCCATGGTTGCCTTTTCAGGGAAGTGAATAAATAGCGTGATGACGGGGGTTGGCGGCCATATCTCTGAGGGAGTCCCGCCCAGTGACACAACACGACGGTGTCCTCCACCCATGTTGTGACATCATGACTGGTCATACGAGGATTGGCGCGGTTTTGTGCAATACAGTAGTACTGTCTTATTAAGTTCTATTATATGCGGTTTTTGAGAGTGTTCTCTGTCATTTTTCTTTAAATGAAAGAATGCGTGGAGCATTTAGATGGAAGTAGTCTTTTGGGCTCCGGTCTCCTCTGAAGACGTCGCCTTTGACGTAACGCGTAGGGCTGAGCTCCCCCCCCCCCCCCCCCCCCCAAGCATCAGATCAGAGTTGAAGAGTTCTGTCCCGTCTGCAGCCCCACCTGTTCCGGCATCTGACCTGTCGTGAGCCGCAGGATTCTATCCCACTTTGTGTTTTGTTTAGCCTGCTTATACTCCTCATTGTGAGGGTGGTTTTTAACCACTTCAGCCCTGGAAGATTTGCCCCCTTAATGACCAGGCCATTTTTTTTGCGATTCGGCGTTGCTTTAGCTGACAATTGTGCGGTCAAAAGACGCTGTACCCAAATAAAATCGCCGTCCATTTTTTTCCCCACAAATAGAGCTTTTTTTTTGTGGTATTTGATCGCCTCTGCGGTTTTGAAAAAAACACTCCTTTTTACTTTTTGCTATAATAAATATCTCTTTTTTTTTTTTTTTTTTTTTTTTTTTTAACACATTTTTTCCTCAGTTTAGGCTGATATGTATTCTACATATTTTTGGTAAAAAAAAAATCACAGTGAGCGTATATTGATTGGTTTGCGCAAAACTTATAGCGTCTACAAAATAGGGAATAGATTTAAGGATTTTTTTTTATTATAAAAAAATTATATATATAATTTTTTTTTTTTTTTTTCTAGTAATGGCGGCGATCTGCGATTTCTATCGGGAATGCGATATTGCGGTGGACAAATTGGACACTTTTGACACGTTTTTGGGACCATTGACAATTACACAGCAATCAGTGCTATAAAAATGCACTGATTACTGTATAAATGTCACTGGCAGGAAAGGTGTTAACACTGGGGGGGCGGGGTGTAACTGTGTTCCCACTGTAGGGGGGGATGGGACTGACTAGGGGAAGAGAGATTGGTGTTCATACATAGCAAACAAATTAAGACTATAAAAGCCTCTCTATGCCTCCTACACTGGTTTGTTTTCTCTCCAAATTGTGGTCATTTTGTGGGTGTTTTCACTGTCCTGGTGCTCCAGGGCCTCCAAAATGTGATAGGTAATCAGGAAATTAGATTTTATTTTAAATAATTTTATGCTTCTGGAAAGCCTGAAGGTGCTCCTTGGATTTTGGGCCCCTCTATGTGGCTAGGCTGTGCAAAAGTCTCACATGTGGTATCCCCATACTCTGGAGGAGGAGCACAATGTGTTTTGGGGTGTAATTGTAAGTATGCCCATGCTGTGTGCGAGAAATAGCTTATGAAATTGACAACTGTGTATTTTACAAAAACTTGTGGCAAACAAATTAAGTCTATAAAGGCCTCCCCATGCCTCTTAGAAAATACATTGGGGTCTTTACTCTCCAAAATGTGGTAATTTTGTGGGTGTTTCCACTGTCCCTGTGTTCCAGGGCCTCCAAAAAATGTGATAGGTAATCAGGAAATTAGATACGTCATTTATACTCCTGGAAAACCTGAAAGTGCTCCTTGGATTTTGGGCCCCTCTATGCTTCTAGGCTGTGAAAGTCTCACACAAGTGGTATCCCCATACTTAGGAGGAGGAACAGAATGTGTTTTGGGGTGTAATTGTAAGTATGCCTATGATATATGTGTGAGAGAGACCTTAAAATGACAACTTTGTGAAAAAACTTTACTTAATTTCTTCATTTTCCCAAAAATTGTGACAAAAAAATTACAACATCAAAAAAACTTGCCATGCCCGTTACTAAATACCTTGGACTGTTTAATTTTCAAAAAGGGGTCATTTGGGGGGTATTTGTATTGCCCTGGTATTTTCAGGCCTCAAGAACTGAGATCGGCCATCAGTACATCAGGGTCGATAAATTCCACACATATATTCCAAAGTTTGTGGTCTCTATAACTATCCTACAGAATAAATAATATACTCTGATTTGGGTTATTTTCACCAAAGAAATGGAGCAGGTTTATTTTGGCCTAAATTTATGAAGAAAGATTATTAATTTGCAAAATTTTATAACAGAAACAAAAATCTGTGTTTTTTTTTTTCAAAATTTTCAATCATTTTTTGTTTATTTAGCCAAAAATAAAAAAAACCCAGTGGTGATTAAATCCCACCAAAAGAAAGCTCTATCTGTCTCAAAAAATGATAAAAATGTCATATTGGTACAGTGTTGCATGATCGTGTAATTGTCGTTCAAAGTGTGACAGCGCTAAAAGCTGAAAATTGGCCTGGGCAGGAAGGGGGAGTGCCCAGTATTGAAGGGGTTAAATAATTGTATTCATTACAAAACAGTACAGCAGTGAAATCCTGAGGACGAGGGAGGATTGGAAGACAGAGGATGAGGATCCCACGCATGGGGCGGGTCCAGAAAGTGCTAATTTTTCATCACCTGAACGGGGCCCAGAATGTCCCTTGTGAAGGAACGTATCTTGAGGTACAACTGAACTCCACCATGATGCTGGACTGAGCTGGGCGGATCCCATACAATGTCTGAAGGAGGATCCTCAGAGGGTGATATTGTCCTCAAAGATGGACAGCAGCAGAAGGATGGTCCAGCCCACAAGGAGCCCCAGATTGTGGAGGAGGAAGATCACCCATGGCCGACGGTCCTTCACATTCATCATGGCTGGCAGCTGAAAGAGAAGAGGAGGAGTCAGTGGCGGAGGGAAATGGGAGAGGAAGGAACGTTTCTGAGAAGAGCGCTCACCATGTCTGCCAGGGCCACGTACAGGAAGAGCCCCGTGGCCACTGTGAAGATCCATTGCTGGATGGCTTCATCCGCCGCCACCGACAGGGCGATGTACAAACCAATGAAGGCCGTCAGTGCGCTGCTGAAGTTCAGGAGCAATGCCCAGCGCACCGTCAGACCGGCGTGCAGCAGAGCCGCAAAATCACCTGCCGAGACAAAGTGTACAAACATGCTGTGTCACCCTGCAGTGGGAGGAGCATATCTCTATCTATGTCACTCTGCAGTAGGAAGAGCACACCTCCATCTATGTCACCCTGCGATGGTAGGAACATATCTCCAACTGTGTCACCCTGCAATGGGAGGAGCATAACTCCATCTATATCACCCTACAGTGGGATTAGCATACCTCCATCTATGTCGCCCTTCAATGGGAGGAGCATACATCCATATATGCCACCATGCGGAGGGAGGAGCATACTTCTATCTGTGTCACCCTGCATTGGCAGGAGCATACCTCCATCTGTCACCCTTCAATGGGAGGAGCATACCTCCATCTATGCCACCATGTGGAGGGAGGAGCATACCTCCATCTGCATCACCCTGTGATGGGAGGAGCATAAGTCCATCTATGTTACCTTGCAATAGGAGGAGCATACATCCATCTGTGTCACCCTGCAGTGGGAGGAGCATACCTCCATCTATGTCACTCTGCAATGGAAGGAGCATACCTCCATCTATGTCACCCTGTGATGGGAGGAGCATACCTCCATCTTTATCACCCTGTAGTGGGAGGAGCATAGCTCCATCTTTATCACCCTGCAGTGGGAGGAGCATACCTCTATCGATATCACCCTGTGGTGGGAGGGCCCTAACAGTCTGTGTCACCCTGTAGTGGGAGGGGCAGACATCATTTTCCTGTATATTATGCAGATGAGGACTCACCCAGCTCATGCGGCAGTTCGTGACATAAGACGGCCAGTGAGGTGGCGAGTCCCACTTGCCAGGATGTTGAAAATGCGGCTCCCATAGCCAGACCGTCCGCAAAATTATGTATGGCGTCCCCGATGGTGATCATATACGGGATCATCCGCAGCTCTGCAACACAAAGACACTTCTATGATACCGCTATATAAATGTATAATAATAGTGTGTGACTGTGGGGGAGGGGACATTAGAGTGTAAGCTCCTCTGTACAGAGACTGATGTGACTGTGGGGGAGGGGACATTAGAGTGTAAGCTCCTCTGTACAGAGACTGATGTGACTGTGGGGGGGGGGGAGGGGACATTAGAGTGTAAGCTCCTCTGTATAGAGACTGATGTGACTGTGGGGGGAGGGGACATTAGAGTGTAAGCTCCTCTGTATAGAGACTGATGTGACTGTGGGGGGGGGGAGGGGACATTAGAGTGTAAGCTCCTCTGTACAGAGACTGATGTGACTGTGGGGGGGAGGGGACATTAGAGTGTAAGCTCCTCTGTACAGAGACTGATGTGATTGGCTCAGTGATCTCTGTACAGCACTGCGGTATATGTCAGAGCTATATAAATGTATGAAATCATTGGGGGGAGTAGATGGAGTTATATTGGGGGTCTGTGATGTGGATGGGATATAATTATGGGATGGAAGATGATGTCATATTATAAATACATGAAGTTGATATCTCGGGGGGTACTTACCGCGGCTCCGGGGAGGTCGTGTTCTCTTCTCTATCTCGATGTCGCCGTTCACCTGGAAGAGTAGATGGATGTCAGACATTTATTATCCTTTGTATCTTTATCATGCAATACTCTATAAAGAAATTAATAAGATGTTCTATCTCTATAATCACTGTGCGAATATATCTCATATCATTGTAAATATGAGTGGGGGAGGGGAGGGGGGTCCTGGCACGGAATTATGAACGCATGGCACTGTATTTTGCACTTTTATTGCAAAAAAACCCCCAAAAAACTTTATGGACTTTTTTTGAGAGATTGGTTTGTTCATTAATTCACAGATGACTATATAGATTTTTTTTTTAATTGATATGAGATTATAGCGTGATATAACATTTTATTCATTGTTTTACAGAGCATTGCTTGCAGCACTTTACTACATTTATGTTTCATAGGGATATTGTATTTATTGATTTTCCTCCAGATTTAGAGTTTTATATGAAATGCACAAGAGTGCTGTTGCTGTTTTAATTGTAATGATACTTGAGTACCACCAGAGGGCACTAACGTGACAGCAGCTTTTGTAGTGGAGACACACAAATACGGTGTCTCACAAAAGTAAGTACACCCCGTTTGTGAGCTACTGTAGATAACATGACACATCCCAGCGCAAGTGACATTTCCTATACGTCTAAAAGGATGCGAGGGATGCATTCTTTCATATACAGTTAGGGAAAAAAGTATTTGATCGGCTGCTGATTTTGTACGTTTGCCCCGCTGACAAAGAAACGATCAGTCTATAATTTTATTGGTCGGTTTATAACAGTGAGAGAATAACAACAAAAAACAGAAAAACGCATTTCCAAAAAGTTATGAATTGATATGCATTTTAATGAGTGAAATAAGTATTTGATTCCCTATCAATCAAGATTTCAGGTGTCTTCTATACAGGTAATGAGCTGAGATTAGGAGCACTCTCCTAAAGGGAGTGCTCCTAATCTTAGCTTGTTACCTGTATAAAAGACACCTGTCCACAGAAGCAATCAGATTCCAATCTCTCCACCATGGCCAAGACCAAAGAGCTGTCCAAGGATGTCGGGGAGAAGATTGTAGACCTACACAAGGCTGGAATGGGCTACAAGACCATCGCCAAGCAGCTTGGTGAGAGGGTGACAACAGCTGATGCGATTATTCACAAATGGAAGAAACACAAAATAACGATCGATCTCCCTCGGTCTGGGGCTCCATACAAGATCTCACCTCGTAGAGGTTCAATGATCATGAGAACGGTGAGGAATCAGCCCAGAACTACACGGGAGAATCTTGTCAATGATCTCAGCTGGGACCATAGTCACCAAGAAAACAATCGGTAACACACTACACCGTGAAGGATTGAAATCCTGCAGCCCCCGCAAGGTCCTCCTGCTCAGGAAATCACATGTACAGGTCCGTCTGAAGATTACTAATGAACATCAAATGATTCCGAGGAGAACTGGGGGAAAGTGTTGTGGTCAGAAGAGACCAAAATCAAGATCTTTGGCATCAACTCAACTCGCCGTGTTTGGAGGAGGAGGAATTCTGCCTATGACCCCAAGAACACCATCCCCCACTGTCATACATGGAGGTCCTATGACCCCAAGAACACCATCCCCCACCATCATACATGGAGGTCCTATGACCCCAAGAACACCATCCCCCACCGTCATACATGGAGGTCCTATGACCCCAAGAACACCATCCCCTACCGTCATACATGGAGGTGGAAACATTATGCTTTGGGGGTATTTTTCTGCTAAGGGGACAGGAAAACTTCACCGCATCAAAGGGACGATACACGGGGCCATGTACCATCAAATCTTGGATGAGAACCTTCTTCCCTCAACCAGGGCATTGAAAATGGGTTGTGGATGGGTCTTCCAGCATGACAATGACCCAAAACACACGGCCAAGGCAACAAAGAAGTGGCTCAAGAAGAAGCACATTAAAGTTCTGGAGTGGCCTAGCCAGTCTCCAGACCTAAAAATATGTGGAGGGAGCTGAAGGTTTGAGTTACCAAACCTCAGCCTGGAAACCTTAATGACTTGGAGAAGATCTGAAAAGAGGAGTGCGACAAAATCCCTCCTGAGATGTGTGCAAACCTGGTGGCCAACTACAAGAAACATCTGACCTCTGTGATTGCCAACAAGGGTTTCTCCACCAACTACTAAATCATGTTTTGTGAAGGGGTCGAATACTTATTTCACTCATTAAAGTGGTTGTAAACCCTTACAGACCACTTTGACCTACAGGTAAGCCTAGATTAAGGCTTACCTGTAGGTCCAAGAAATATCTCCTAAACCTACACGGTTTAGGAGATATTTGCAAAAAGACAGGCCTTGCTATCTACGGCGCATGCACCGTAGACAGTGGCGCGCAGGCGCACTGAGCATGCCACTGCTAACGGCGATGTGCCGTTAGTGGCGGCTCCCTTGTGCATGCGCAGGAGTGACGTCATCGCGGCTCCAGCCAATCACAGCGCCGGAGCCACGATACCCGGAAAGAAGAGGACGCCCTGTAGCAGAGGGGACAGCGGTGACATCGCAGGCTCCTGTGTCAGTTAAGTGACACATAATGGGCTACTATGCGATGCAATGCATAGTAGCCCATTATGCTTTACCTTTGCATGCAAATCCATTTATAACTTTTTTGAAAAGCGTTTTTCTGGATATTTTTGTTATTATTCTGTCTCTCACTGTTATAATAACCCGACCAATAAAATTATAGACTGATCGTTTCTTTGTCAGTGGGTAAATGTTCAAAATCAGCAGCCGATCAAATAATTTTTTTCCCTCACTGTAATGCTTGGGATAAGAGCAGAGCATGACCACCTTTCAGGAGAAAGCTGGAGCATGGGCAGTGGGAGTGGCAATGCTGAAGATGGAGGATTGGCTGGAATAGAGTTTTATATGAGTTGCACAAGAGCGCTGTTGCTTTTTTAAGTGTAATGATCCTTTTAGACCTGCATGCTTTTCCCTGTTGCCCACTGGGTGCTGCTGGCCTCATCCATACTGATGGCCAAGGGTACTTTGGGAGCTTAGACTAAGAATAACCAGAGAGCTGAATAAGAGTAGATGGGATATAATCAGGGTTCTGGGGGAGCTTTAGACTAAGAATAACCAAGGAGATGGGTAAGAGTAGATGGGATATAATCAGGGTACTGTGGGAGCTTAGACTGAGAATAACCAGAGAGATGAGTAAGATTAGATGGGATATAATCAGGGTACTGGGGGAGCTTAGACTGAGAATAAACAGAGAGATGAGTAAGAGTAGATAGGATATAATTAGGGTACTGAGGAAGCTTAGACTAAGAATAACCAGAGAGCTGAGTAAGAGTAGATAGGATAAAATCAGTGTACGGGGGGAGATTAGACTAAGGATAACCAGAGAGCTGAGTAAGGGTAGATGGGATATAATCAGTGCACGGGGGGAGCTTAGATTAACAATAACCAGAGAGATGAGTAAGGGTAGATGGGATATAATCAGGGTACGGGGGGAGCTTAGACTAAGAATAACCAGAGAGATGAGTAAGGGTAGATGGGATATAATCAGGGTACTGAGGGAGCTTAGACTAAGAATAACCAAAGAGCTGAGTAATGGTAGATGGGATATAATCAGGGTACTGGGGGAGCTTAGACCGATAATCACCAGAGAGCTGAGTAAGAGTAGATGGGACATAATCAGGGTACTGGGGGAGCTTAGACCGATAATAACCAGAGAGCTGAGTAAGAGTAGATGGGATATAATCAGGGTACTGGGGTAGAAGATATGGAGTCATCAGAGTATGAAAGAGGTGATAGGGGGTAAGCGGGGTACGAGGAAGAGTAGATAGGGGGTAATCTGAGTACTGGGGAACAGTAGATGGGAAGTAATTGGGGTATTGGGGAAGAGTAGGTGCAGAGTTGTCTGGGAAGTCTGCCTGGGAAGAATCTCAGAGGATGGGTGGGCTCTATCATACCAGATCTGCCTGTGATGAGGATTGTTTTTCTTGTTTCCGTCTCTTCTGCTCCTGGTGGTAGTTCTGCAGGGAGAGGCCGTGGTCACAGTGGCCTTTGTGGTCTTCTTCCTCTTCATTCTATATAGACAATATCCAGAAATTACCTTCTGCAGTAATCTGTGTTTTCTCTATTGAATAGGGCCTCCAACTGCAACTGTTTATGACATCATACATAACACTAATCCAAAAAAGAGTCTCTGTTATTAGATATTGTCCACCCCCATATGAAATGAATGGGCATGACTCTCATTCCTACAAAGCTCCAAACTTAATGCAAGGGAAGGATCTGTATGACCTTCCTCCTTGGAGGGAACCAAACTTCTAAATGGGGGAGAGCTGTATGAGCTTCCCACTAGGAGGGAACCAAACTTTACACATGTTAAGGAGCTGTATGACCTTCCCCCTAGGAGGTAACCTAACTTCACACATGGGGAGGAGCTGTATGGCCTTCCCTCTAGGAAGGAACCAAACTTCACAATGGGGAGGAGCTGTATAAGCTTACCCCTAGGGAGCAACCTAACTTCACACATGGGGAGGAGCTGTATGACCTTTGCCCAAGGAGGGAACCAAACTTGACACAGGGGAGGAGCTGTATGACCTTCCCCCAAGGAGGGAACCAAACTTCACACATGGGGAGGAGCTGTATGACCTTTGCCCAAGGAGGGAACCAAACTTGACACAGGGGAGGAGCTGTATGACCTTCCCCCAAGGAGGGAACCAAACTTGACACAGCGGAGGAGCTGTATGACCTTCCCCCAAGGAGGGAACCAAACTTCACACATAAGGAGTAGCTATAGTGAATGTAAAAAGTCTACACACCCCTGTTAACATTTCAGGTTTCTGTGATGTAAAAAAATGAGACAAAGATAAAATAATAATTTCAGAACGTTTTCCAACTTTAATGTGACCTATAAACTGTACAACTCAGTTGAACAAAAAACTGAAATCTTTTAGGTGGAGGGAAGTAAAAACAAAAAACTAAAATAATCTGGTTGCATAAGTGTGCACATCCTTATACTAATACTTTGGTGAAGCCCCTTTTGATTTTATTACAGCACTCAGTTTTTTTGGGGCGGAGTCTATCAGCATGGCACATCTTGACTTGGCAATATTTGCCCAAAAACACTCCAAATCTGTCAGATTGCGAGGACATCTCCTGTGCACAGCCCTCTTCAGATCACCCCACAGATTTTCAATCAGATTCAGGTCTGGTCTCTGGCTGGGCCATTCCAAAACTTTAATCTTCTTCTGGTGAAGCCATTCCCTAGTTGATTTGGATGTATGCTTTGGGTCGTTGTCAATCTGAAAGATTAAGTTCCTTTTCAGGTTCAGCTTTCTAGCAGAAGCCTGAAGGTTTTGTGCCAATATTGACTGGTATTTGGAACTGTTCATAATTCCCTCTACCTTGACTAAGGCCCCTGTTCCAGCTGAAGAAAAACAGCCCCAAAGCATGATGCTGCCACCACCATGCTTCACGGTGGGCATGGTGTTCTTTTGGTGATGTGCAGTGTTGTTTTTGCGCCAAACATATCTTTTTGGAATTATGGCCAAAAAGTTCAACCTTGGTTTCATCGGACCAGAACACATTTCCCCACATGCCTTTGGGAGATTTCAGATGTGTTTTTGCAAAATTTAGCCGGGCTTGGATGTTTTTCTTTGTAAGAAAAGTCTTCCGTCTTGTCACTCTACCCCATAGCCCAGACGTATGAAGAATACGGGAGATTGTTGTCACCACACAGCCAGTACTTGCCAGATATTCCTGCAGCTCCTTTAAAGCGGTAGTAAACTCAGATGATGTTACCCCAAATCAGCAATATGCAATTTCATGTTGCTGTTTAGTAGCTCTGCGCCGCATACATTATGCAAATAGAACATTCTTACTTGATAAAATTAACTATTTATGATCGCCTCTGTTTGTACTCAGCCGCTGCCATTATAACTCCTGTCTTCCGCGTCTCAGTAGTATTTTATTTCCGCCCTCACTTTACTTCTGTGGCCATAATCCCGCACGTGCGCATTCGTTCCTGAAGCCAAGCCTCGTTTTCATTTCAGACAGACAGGCTCTGTCCTCGGCTCTGCGCTCCAACCCCATGTGACGTAGCGAGTCACATGCGGTTAAGGATCAGCTTCTCAGCGGGGGGGGGGGAAGTGTCGCGGGATCTCGGGGCTGACGTCAGCCAAAAGAAAATGACGCAGCCCCGGCATGTACACAGCAATTTTCCAGGCATGCCAGAAACATAGGACTAATTGCGCATGCGCCGGTGACGTCACTGAACAGAAAACCAAGGATTACACAGAAAGAAAACAGGTAGGAAGCCACCCACACAGCGCAAACAGGACATTAGGTCACAAAAGTTAATTTTACAGAAACTTGATTTGATGGATTTACAACCGCTTTAATATTGCTGTAGGCCTCTTGGCAGTCTCCTTGACCATTTTTTTTCTCAACTTTTCATAAATTTTGGAGGGACGTCCAGTTCTTGGTGATGTCACTGTTGTGCCATATTTTCTCCACTTGATGATGACGGTCTTCACTGTGTTCCATGTCCGGGACAGAGGCTATTGGAGAGGACTGAACGCAAGCCTCTTGCCCACCGATTATGGGCCCTAGCATTTGGGGGAATGGTGCTCTCTGTGAGCTGTATGCCTGGGGACCCCTGGGTTGGTGTTACTTTGGATTCAGCTCCATGTCCCCCCAAAACACACAGACTCTGGGAACCCTTTATATGCCATATTAGAATTATAAGACTGAATTATACTGTTGGGACACATCCTGTGAGGAGATGCTGGTGTCATCAACTCCAACTACCTGTGTTTATGTTAATTGAAGGAGCTGAATCACATTGTCCTCTATACAATGTAGGAGACGGGACGACTCCTATGGGAGCTCATGTTAATTAGGTTTTGTTTGTATTGTTATTTGTAATTAGCTCCAGCTATTGTGTTTATACTACTGTGTGAAGCTCGGTGCCCACAAGTCTGCCATCTGGTCTGGGTAAATGTTTTAGTAAATTAGCTCATGTTAATTAGGTTAGCTTTGAGTCAGCCTGCTGTATAAATGTGTGTGAGATCTCAAATAAAGAGTTAGTCCTGATGTACTCCAAGACTGGTGTTGTCTAGTTCTTGGGGGTTCCTATAGCCGGATCCATTGGACTCGTGTTCCAGAACTTAGGAAGTGGTATATGACGGAAGCACTCAAGCGGAGTGTGGGACGTTCCGTGACACATGGTATGTCTAATGCCTTGGAAATTCTTTTGTACCCTTCTCCTGACTGATACCTTCTAACAATGAGATCCCTCTGATGCTTTGGAAGCTCTCTGCGGACCATGGCTTTTGCTGTAGGATGCGACTAAGAAAATGTCAGGAAAGACCTACTAGAACAACTGACCTTTATTTGGGGTTAGTCAGAGGCACTTTAAATGATGGCAGGTGTATACTGACTCCTATTTAACATGAGTTAAATGAATGTGATTGCTTAATTCTGAGCACAGCTATATCCCCAGTTATAAGAGGGTGTGCACACTTATGCAAACATATTATTTTAGAGAAAAAAAACAATAATTGGTTGCGCTAATATATGTCAAACTGTAAGCAGTACTGTGTTGTTGATGGGATGGAAGAGTTAAAAACTGTGACCAGGGGGTAGAGCACAAATAAAAACAGCAGCAGAGATATTATATCTCTATAGGAGGAGCTGTGTGCCCTTCCCCCAAGGAGGAGAAGCTGTTTGAACTGGCCGCCCCCCTACCCCCAGAAGGAGGGGCCAAACTTCATACATAGAAGGAGCTTATGAACTACCTCCCCGAGGGAGGAGCCGTGCTTCACACGTGGGGAGGAACTGTAGCAACTGCCCCCTAGAGGGAGGAGCCAAGCATGACCATAAATTATGTCACAAAATGGTGTGAGCAAGCTAGGCTCCTTCTAGGACATACTATATATTCTGTTCTCTGGGATGGACAATCCTGGGGTGGAGGGGGGGGGGAATTAATTTCAATTTTTTTCCCATCCCTGCTGTAAAATGACATCCTGAGCTGATTTTCCAGTGGTTGGGACTCACCTTATCTGCCATCAGTATATTGAACAAACTCTCCATCAGGAAGAAGGCATAGAGACCTCCCAGGACTGCCAGCAGCTTCCAGATGTGGGTGCGGTCCTCCTCTTCTGCGTGATCAGCGTGACTGTCCGTGTCGCTGTGTGAATGCAGACCCAGGAACTGCGGAGACAAGGGGGAGATGAGCCATGGCATGCAGGACCCCCATTGTAATAAGCACAACGTACAGTCAGGTTAAATCCTTCTTATGGTATTTGTAGTATGTGGTATTATATACAAGATTTACTCTAGATTTACACTTTACATATTGTAAGTGGAGCTTTAGTGTTTTCTGCGTTGATGTTGTGTTTATGTGTATTGACATGTTTTTAACATGCACTAACGAGTATTTAGTATTTTTTTAGATCTGCTGGTCTCATATGGTACGCAATATGGCCAAAACGTTGTGCAAACCTATACGAACTTGTAGGACATCTCATCCCAACCCATGGCCATTAAAATTGGAGTCGACCCCTCCCCCATGGCCATTAACATTGAGTCACCCCCAACCATGGCCATTAGTTTGGCGAAGCCCCCCCCCCCCCCATGGCCATTAATATGGATTTGTCCCTTCCCCGTGGACATTATTAAGAAGTTGCCCTCAACCATGGCCTTTAATATGGAATGGCCCTCAACCATGCCCATTGATAGGGGGTTGTCCCCAACCATGACCAATAAAATGCAGCCTCCCCCCAACCAAAGCCATTAATATTGGAGTTGACCCCTCCCCCATGGCCATTAACATGGAGTCACCCCCAACCATGGCCATTAGTTTGGTGAAGCCCCCCCCCCCCCCCTCCCCATGGCCATTAATATGGATTTGTCCCTCCCCCGTGGACATTATTAAGAAGTTGCCCTCAACCATGGCCTTTAATATGGAGTGGCCCTCAACCATGCCCATTGATAGGGGGTTGTCCCCAACCATGACCAATAAAATGCAGCTGCCCCCAACCAAAGCCATTAATATGGAGTTGCCCCCCTTCACTATGGTCATTAACGTATATGATACAGCCAACATTTTGTGCAAACCTATATGAACTTGTAGGGCATCTCACCCCAAGCCATAGCCATTAATATTGTAGTTGCCCCCTCCAATCCCTCCATCATGGCAAATAACGTGGAGCTGTCCCCAGCCATGGCCATTAATATAGAGTCACCCCCAACCATGGCTTTTAAAACGTAGTTGCCCCCAATGGCCATTAATATGGAGTTGCAGCCCTTTTTGTGGCTATACCATGCTCCAGTCATCTCGGAAGTCTTTCCACAAGATTTTGTAGGGTATGTGTGGGAATGTGTGCCAGTTTGTGAGGTCAGGTACTGATGTTGGATGAGAAGGACTGGCTCACCATGGGAGTTCCAATTTATCCCAAAAGGTGTTCAGTAGGGTTGAGGTCAGGACTGTGTGCAGGACACTCAAGTTTTCTCCACACCAAACTGGTGACACCGTGCCTTTTTGGAGATTACTTTGTACACGGCGGGGGGGGGGGGGGGGGGGGGTTGGGAGATGTCGGGTCTTCACCAAACTGTTACCACAAGGTTGGAAGAGCACAATTGTCTACAATGTCTTTATATGATGGAGGATTACCAGGACCCTTCAACTCCACCATTGTATGGGGTTACATCCATTTGGCCATATATTGTATACTTGTCCTCCAATACATACATTGATGCAGTGAAGCTGATGGGGGCTGCAATCTTCGCAGTGCAGAGATTTGAATGACTGGGATTACTTTGTAAAATAATTTTGTGGTGTTTAAAATTGTCAGACGAAAGGCAGAACTGAGCTCTGAGTTGGGGCAGTATGAAGGAAATCTGTCTCTTTCCCTCTTGAATGTCAGCACTGTGCCTGCCCATCCATAGGGTATTATATGAACTGTACAGCAGCCCAGACCTCCCCCCACTACCCCCAACCTCTAGCCTGAGGCCTCTGACCATTACCTGCGGGATGAGGTGCAGAATGGCATCTCCAGTCAGAGATCCGACCGCCAGGCTGACGAAGAACTGGATGACATACTGGTAGATGCTGGTGCAGGTGGTGCAGAGAAGGATGGTGATGCCGAAGAGGGAGCACAGGCACACCAACAGTGTTGCAATACTGGCGTATATATACTCTGTGTGACAGAGAGGATTAGAGCAAAGAAAACATTATAAGGATGATTGTCCTCAGAGAGGAGAAAACAAATATATCCATATAGTCCTCCAATAGCATAGACACTAGAGTGATGATGTCATGGAACAACTTACCAACAACAGGACCACAGATATACCAATGTCCTATGATTATACGTTGAGTGTAAGCTCCTCTGGTACAGGGACTGATGTGACTGGCTCACTGATCTCTGTACAGCACTGCGGTATATGTCAGAGCTATATAAATGTATAATAATAGTGTGTAACTGTGGGGGGACATTAGAGTGTAAGCTCCGGTGGTGCAAAGACTGATGTGACTGTCCCTTGTTAGCACCCCTCATTATCGATGCGGTCACTCACTCATAGCAGTGCTCAGTTGTCCGTCAGTGGCATTGCTTGGCGTGGTCTTTGGGCAGAGGCCGATGAGCTGCTGTTGGATTAGGCTGATGCTGATGTCTGGAAATTCCTCTGGAGAGATCCCCACCGTCTCATTTACCCCAAGGATTTTGAAGATCTGAGGAGGACTGAAACATGTCTGGGGGGAGAAAAATTCATGAATATTGTCAGTTCCCTTGCTGAGTGATAACTGTGAAATGCTCCCCAGGCCCTTTGACATTAATAAAGGCTGTGATAGGCTCAGAGAAGCCCCCCATGTGCATTGTCTGAACTGGTATGACCCCATCACACACCAGCTGTCTGAAGTCCATCTCCATAATCCCTTATGAAGTGGCAGACTGGCAGGTACACAGCTATCTATACTGCAGATACATGAAGGTTGTACATAGGTTCTAAACTACTTTCCAAAGGGTCCCAAAGGGTTCAAGTGGTGACAGGGACACCAACATCACCACTTGAACCCTTTGGGATCCTGTGAAAGCTCCACGAGGACCCTGTGAGGGACCTGTAATGGACACATCTGCCAGCTAATGGATGGCATGTACATAAGCAGGACACAGTGTGGGCCTTGTATACTGGAACCTCCTCCGGCCCAACAGGCCAGAAGACCAAGCACTTGGTACAGATGGAGGACTCTCTATGAATCAGTATGTTCTACTACCTGTATTATTGGTAGGAATGTTCTGAGTGGATAATGAAAAGACTTGGTGCAGATGGAGGACTGTCTATGAAATATTATGTACTTCTGATTGTAATATTGGCAGAAAGAAAGTTCTAGGTGGGGCATGAGAGGATGGAAATGGAGGGCTCTCTATGGATTGGTATGTTCTACTGCCCATAATATTAGTAGAAGGAATGTTCTGGGCAGGAGATGAGAGGACTTGGTACAGACGGAGGACTCTCCATTGAACGTTATGTTCTTCTGACTAATTCTGGTATAATGAATGTTCTTGGTGGGGCATGAAAGGACTTGACGAAGTGGAAGGTCTCCCTATGGACCAGTATGTTCTACTGCCTGTAACTGAGCCTGTTCTACTTGTGTGGGTGTTAATATGTTAGTTTGCCATTACTGAGCAAGTCCTTTGGAAATACTCATCACTTGGCTGGTATGAAGGCTTTGGTAATTTATGAGTCACTGATAACTAGGCAAGTTAAGAGTTCTGGCTTTCTTCTGATGTGGGGAATCCTTGTTCCAGGTCAGTGACTTGGAAATTATTTAGGTCGGGGATAGCCAGGCAATTCGAATTTTCAGGAGGAGGCCAGCAATGGCAGCCTCCTTATTTCTATCAGTACGGATTTCCTTTAACCCCCTCAAACAGTGTTCTGCCACAGCTGTAATTATATAACATACTATCCACACATGGGGGACATAAAAGTTCATGGATGATAATCTACTCCAACAAAACAATAGTGTGCAGCTGTGTCCCCAACCCATACAATGAGGTCCTATCCCATCCAATGTGGCCCTATCCCATCCAATGTGGCCCTATCCCATCCAATGTGGCCCTATCCCATCCAATGTAGCCCCATCCCATCCAAATGTGGTTCCATGCTATCCAATGTGGTTCCATGCTATCCAATGTGGTTCCATGCTATCCAATTTGGTCCCATCCCGTCCAATGCGGACCCATCCTATCCAATGTGGTCCCATCCCATCCAATGTGTCCCCATCCCAACCAACGTATTCCCATCCTATGTGGCCACATCCTATCCGATGTGGTCCCATCCTAGCCATTATGGCCCCATCCCATCCAAAATGGTCCCATCCTATCCATTTTGGCCCCATCGCGTTCAATGAGGTCCTATCCTATTCAATGTGGCCCCATCACATCCAATGTGGTCCTATCCTATCCAGTGTGGCCCCATCTCATCCAATGTGTCCACATCCCATCCAATTTGTTCCCATCCTATCCAATGTGGCCCATCCTGTCCAATGTGGTCCCATCCCAATCAATGAGGTCCTATCCCATTCAATGTCCTATCTTATCCAATGTGGTCCCATCACATCCAATGTGTCCCCATCCCATCCAATGTGTCACCATCCTAGCCAATGTGGCCACATCCTATCCTATCTCATCCATTGTGGCCCCATCCCATTCAATGTGTCCCCATCCCATCCAGTGTGGTTCCATCCTATCCAATGTGGTGTGCAGAAGACGAAGATAATTATATAAAAAAAGATCACCTCATCCCAATGAGTAACATGAGCGGTTTCAGAATCTCCTAAGCTCCGTCTTCTCCTGCTGCTTTCTGCCTGATTTTCATTGTCGTGGTCGTGATCATGGTCGTGTTCATGGTCGTGGTCATCTTGGCTCAACAGCTTCAGCATAGTCATTAAGGAGCGAAGTACTGAAAAAAAAAAAGATACTTGTATGCGCATTTAAATAGGACCTCTGCCCATTTTCCCTTAATTTTATCTAAGCTTTTATTTAACCCTTTCGCTGCCAGAGCTGTTTTGCATTTTTTTACACATATAATTTAAAAAAAAATTTAGGCCTGAAGATTAGTTAAACCCCCTAAACGGTATATATTTTCTGGAAGCAGAGACCATAGAGAATAAAATGGTAGCAGTTCCGAAATGCTTATGAAATTAGTGCATTGGTTGATCAAAAACAATTTTTCAGTAAAAAATACCCAAACGCTGGTGCACACAAACGCAATATATTGCCCAATTGTTTTTGTAAAATATAAAAGGGTTACATCGAGTATAGATACCCAACGCATCAAGCCTTAAAGTTGTGTGTGCCGTGAAACAACAACAAACTTCAGTACCCAAAATAGTCTATAGGCAACACCTTAACAGCCCTTACACACCGTCAGCTAACCAGGATTAATGGCCAGTGGCACATATTGCCTCTACAGCAGCACAAAGGAGTTAAATAATCAATTTAGGAACAAGATTAAGAGGCTACCAATTAAGGGGGGGGGGGGGGTTATATAGCATAACACCAATGCTGGGGGGTTATAATTGCATAAACTGGCACCAATGCTATGGGTTATAATTGCAGAGATTGGGACCAATGTTGGGGGCTATAATTGCATTATTGTGGAAACTGGCACCAATGCTGGGGGTTATAATTGCAGAAACTGGCACCAATGCTGGGGGTTATAATTGCAGAAACTGGCACCAATGCTGGGGGTTCTAATTGCTTTAACTGGCACCAATGCTGGGGGTTATAATTGCAGAAACTGGTACCAAAGCTTGGGGTTATTACTGCAGAGACTGGGACCAATGTTAGGGTTATTATTGCAATATTGTGGAAACTGGCACCAATGCTGGGGTTATAATTGCAGAAATGGGCACCAATGTTGGGGGTTATAATTGCAGAAACTGGTACCAATGCTGGGGGTTATAATTGCAGAAACTGGTACCAATGCTGGGGGTTATAATTGCAGAAACTGGTACTAATTCTGGGGATTATAATTGTAGAAACTGGTACCAATTCTGGGGGTTATTACTGCAGAGACTGGCACCAATGTTGGGGATTGTTATTACGTAGACTGGCTCAAATGCTGGGGGTGACAATTAATGCAGCAGTGTGCCTATGGGTAAAAAAATACAGCAGGATGGACATTTTAAGCATAGTAACACCCACACAAGTAGAACAGGCTTACAAGAAAACTTTGGGAGCACTGGAAATACGAAGCTAGCAACCGATGGAGGTCGCTGCCAGCACACATCGTCAGAGTGTTGTCTTTCAAATAGAATAGTATTTATATAATATTTTTTTAGCCAAATGTATTCTTCCTCTCCAAAACAGAGGAGGTCAGTGAGGGCAGTGTCACACAAACAATAAAGTGTAGTACATGTATGGTACTGCAATGTTTTAGAATTGCAAGGCTGTTGGTGTGTGTTGGAAGTAGACAGTGCTGGTCCTGGTGACTCACAATGTATATTTCTTTTGTTAGAACTTTATTGAAATGTTACAAGGGACATTTCCTTAAAGAGGAGGTCCAGTCAAAAAAAAAAAAAAAAATTAAAAGTCAGCAGCTACAAATACTGCAGCTGCTGACTTTTAATTGGACACTTACCTGTCCCTGGGTCCAGCGGTGCGGGGGATCGAAGCCCCGCTCGTCTCCCCCTTCGTTCAGCGGCGCGGGCATTGCAACTGTGGGCACCGGGCTGTGGCTTCACAGCCTGGCACCAGCTGCGCATGTGCGAGCGGCGCCGCGCGCCGTGATTGGCCGCTCAGTCACCTGGGACCTGTAATGGGTCCCAGATGATTGACAGGAGGGAGGGAGCAGAGCTAAAACCCCTTCCTGTGCCGAGGGGGAAGTGATGTCACCAGCCCAGGCACTGGAAGAGACAGACTACGAGGGACCCCCTAGCAACAGGCATTTAGAGGTAGGTTAAAAAAAAAATATCCAAATGTTTTTTTGTATTTTTTTTTTTAGGATTTTTCATGTAGTTTTTTTTTTTTTGGGTGGAACCCCACTTTAATTTCTTTTCACACAGCAACAATGTGATGCCATGGTTTGCGTTGCAACCAACTGCACTGGAAAAAAGAATTATTAATTATTATTAAAAAGAGTATTATTTTCTTGCCATGAAAAAACATCAACTCATTCGTAATAAACATGGAAAGGGGGAGGGAGGACACAGTTTGACATTTTTGCCTTGGGCTCTGCATGACCTTGTTCCGGTACTGTTGAGGGTAATAAATTCTTGTGTCGTTGACATGTACTTGAAGGCTTTACAATGACCACAACTATGTGATCCCTTGGAAGGGTTTGGTGGTCAATTCTTCTTACTCTCAGTAATTTTCCTTTTGTTTTCAAAATTACTATGCATGTAAATGTATTCCTCTTCCACAGGTAATACTCAGATATTCAATTAGTACTCTTTTCAAATCCATATCTTGTAATAAAGTTGGCCAGTATATAATTAAAATGTGATTTACGTAATTTTTTATATCCTTCTGTGTCATGACAGCATCAGAAGACAACATGCGTCCATGCACAGAACAAAGACAATTTCCAGCCAATTTAATAACTTTGAATAAATACGCTAATTTAAATAACTTCCCCCAGTGTGCACATACACGCATGCAGGTACATGAACATGAAACCCCAATCTTGGAGGTAGATGGCCTATTTAAGTGACAGAACTGAGTCCAGGTAGTTGTTGTTACCCTGCAACCTGAACCCTGTGATCCATGTCCCATTGCTCTGCCTACCTGCTAATGACCTTGGCTAGTTCCTGAGCATGGCTTGTCTCTGCCAATTCTTGGTTTGACATCGTAAAGATCCTGACCATGGCTTGTCTCTGCTGGTTTCCAGTTTGATTTGGTTTGACCCCGGCTTGCCACCTGTCTGCTATTCTGCTGAGCTTGGCTAATTCCTGACCCCAATTTGTCCAATTTGCAGATTCCTGGTTTCACCTCAGCTAGATCTTAACCACGGCTTGTCTCTTCTTATTCCTATTTTGACCTTGGCTAGTTCTTGACCACGGCTCGTTTCTGCGTATTCCCAGTTTGACCTCGGCTAGTTCCTGACCCTGGCTTTTCTATGTTAATTCTCATGTTGACTTCAACCAGTTCCTGGCCCTGGCTTGTCTCTCCTGATTCCTTGTTTCACCTCAGCTAGTTCTGTACCCCAGCTTGTCTCTACTCAATCCTAGTTTGACCTTGGCTAGTTCCTGGCCCTGCCTTGTCTCTGCTGATTCTCAGTTTGACCTCAGCTAGTTCCTGACCAGAGCTCATCTCTGCTGATCCCCAGTTTCACCTCGGCTACTTCCTGACCATGACTCATCTCTGCTGATTCCCAGTTCCACCTCAGCTAGTTCCTGACTGATTTCCAGTTTGACCTCAGCTAGTTCCTGACCCTAGCTTTTCTGTTAATTCCCATGTTGACATGAACCAGTTCATGACCCTGCCTTGTCTCTGCTGATTCCCAGTTTGACCTAGGTTAGTTCCTCAACATGGCTCATCTCTGCTGATTCTCAGTTTGACCTCAACCAGTTCCTGACCCTAGCTGGTCTCTGCTAAATCCCAGTTTGACCTCGGCTAGTTCCTGACCATGGCTTATCTCTGCTGATTCCTGGTGTGACCACAACTAGTTCCTGACCACAGCTCGTCTCTGCTGATTCCTGGTTTGACTTTGGCTAGTTCCTGACCACGGCTTGTCTGATGATTCCCGGTTGGACCTCGGCTAGTTCCTGAGCATGGCTTGTCTCTGCTGATTCCCAGTTTCACCTCAGCTAGTTCCTGACCCAGGCTTTTCTATGTTAATTCCCTGTTTGACCTTGGCTGGTTCCTGACCACAGCTTGTCTCTGCTGATTCCCAGAGCATCCTCAACTGGTTTCTGGCTCTGGCTTGTCTCTGCTGATTCTTGGTTTGACCTCTGCTGGTTCCTGACCCCTGTTTTACTCTGTTAATTTCCATTTTGACCTCAACCAATTCCTGGCCCTGCCTTGTCTCTGCTAATTCCTGGTTTAACCTTGGCTAGTTCCTGACCTCGGCTTGTCTCTGTTGATTCCCAGTTTAAACTTGGTTAGTTCCTAACCCCGGCTTGTCCCTGCAGATCCCCGGTTTGACCTTGGCTAGTTCCTGACTGCAGCTTGGCTTTCACTCTGAATCATCTCTATGACTGTGAATCAATTTGATTGCCTCTGGGAAAGAAGCACAAGCTGATTGAACTCTCATCCCACCCAGGAAGCCCTGCACGGTCGTTGAGAGCCTGACTTCCGCTTAGAGTCTCTTCACTTGAGCTCCGCTCCCAGCGCTGCATGGCTGCAACGCTCAGCTTGTCCCTGGGAAGCGTTGATAGAGCAACGTGTGTTTGGCTCAACGAAGTACTTGAGTTCGTCCAGACTATCGGTCTCTGGAGCGGGATCCATGCATCTACTGCAGTTATAGACTATCAGAAAGGCATCTCACACCTCAGCATCATCAGGGGATCCCCTTCTGAGGTGTCTTTTATCCAACCATCAGCAGTGCAAAAAATGAGGTGAGACAAGCTTAACTTTTCCACACATCAAGACATGTTCTCTATAGAAGCCAAGTGTAGGTATGTGCATGTCTATATCCATCCTCTCCTTTTGATGTGGTGCAATCCGTAACTTTTTACAGACTTTCCAGTTCATGGGCTGTTTTGCAATTCACTAAACATGCAACACTATTTACACTGATTTATTCAGTATAATCAATGAGCCGCCTGTGCATTTACCATCAATTATAACCATCGGCCGCAATGTGGGATGTCTACCATTACTTATCATCACCTATTTTCTCTGTACAGAGACTGCCTCTTTAGTTATACTGTCCCATTATTTAAGGACCGGTGTTCACATTCCTTATCATTGTTGCCCTGGAACTAGAGGGATTACTTTAGGTAGCCGGCTACGCTGGGGAGATCTGCAGTGAATGAGGAGTGCGTAGGTGTTGTGTCTGTTGTTGTTTCACTAAGCTGTTATTATAATTGGTGGAGGTACTAAGTATCATTCACTTGTTTATGTGTATTGATATTTTACATATTTAAAATAAAGTATTTCATCTTGTATCTTTTTAAGACCTGTGTGTTCCTCTCTGAAGAATCTCTTTTTAGACTCCTAGTCTTTTTTTGTTACATGATGCTGCCACCACCATGCTTCACTGTTGGGACTGTATTGGACAGGTGATGAGCAGTGCCTGGTTTTCTCCACACATACTGCTTAGAATTAAGGCCAAAAAGTTCTATCTTGGTCTCATCAGACCAGAGAATCTTATTTCTCATCATCTTGGAGTCCTTCAGGTGTTTTTTAACAATCTCCATACAGGCTTTCATGTGTCTTGCACTGAGGAGATGCTTCCGTCGGGCCACTCTGCCATAGAGCCCCGACTGGTGGAGGGCTGTAGTGATGGTTGACTTTCTTTAACTTTCTCCCATCTCCCGACTGCATCTCTGGAGCTCAGCCACAGTGATCTTTGGGTTCTTCTTTACCTCTCTCACCAAGGCTCTTCTCCCCCGATAGCTCAGTTTGACGGCCAGCTCTAGGAAGGGTTCTGGTCGTCCCAAACGTCTTCCATTTAAGGATTATGGAGACCACTGAGCTCTTAGGAACCTTCAGTGCAGCAGAAATGTTTTTGTAACCTTGGCCAGATCTGTGCCTTGCCACAATTCTGTCTCTGAGCTCTTCAGGCAGTTCCTTTGACCTCATGATTCTTATTTGCTCTGACATGCACTGTGAGCTGTAAGGTCTTATATAGACAGGTGTGTGGCTTTCCTAATCAAGTCTAATCAGTATAATCAAACACAGCTGGACTCAAATGAAGGTGTAGAACCATCTCAAGGATGATCAGAAGAAATGGACAGCACCTGAGTTATATATATGAGTGTCACAGCAAAGGGTCTGAATACTTAGGACCATGTGATATTTCAGTTTTTCTTTTTTAATAAATCTTCAAGAATGTCAACAATTCTGTGTTTTTCTGTCAATATGGGGTGCTGTGTGTACAATATGGGGTGCTGTGTGTACAATATGGGGTGCTGTGTGTACAATATGGGGTGCTGTGTGTACAATATGGGGGGCTGTGTGTACAATATGGGGTGCTGTGTGTACAATATGGGGGGCTGTGTGTACAATATGGGGAGGCTGTGTGTACAATATGGGGTGCTGTGTGTACAATATGGGGGGCTGTGTGTACAATATGGGGTGCTGTGTGTACAATATGGGGGGCTGTGTGTACAATATGGGGTGCTGTGTGTACAATATGAGGTGCTGTGTGTACAATATGGGGAGCTGTGTGTACAATATGGGGGGCTGTGTGTACAATATGGGGTGCTGTGTGTACAATATGGGGGGCCGTGTGTACAATATGGGGGCCGTGTGTACAATATGGGGGGCCGTGTGTACAATATGGGGGGCCGTGTGTACAATATGGGGTGATGTGTGTACAATATGGGGTGCTGTGTGTACAATATGAGGTGCTGTGTGTACAATATGGGGAGCTGTGTGTACAATATGGGGTGCTGTGTGTACAATATGGGGGGCTGTGTGTACAATATGGGGGGCTGTGTGTACAATATGGGGTGATGTGTGTACAATATGGGGGGCTGTGTGTACAATATGGGGGGCTGTGTGTACAATATGGGGGTGCCGTGTGTACAATATGGGGGGCCGTGTGTACAATATGGGGTGCCGTGTGTACAATATGGGGGGCCGTGTGTACAATATGGGGTGCTGTGTGTACAATATGGGGAGCTGTGTGTACAATATGGGGTGCTGTGTGTATAATATGGGGTGCTGTGTGTACAATATGGGGGGCCGTGTGTACAATATGGGGGGCTGTGTGTACAATATGGGGTGCTGTGTGTACATTAATGAGGAAAAAAATTAACTTAAATGATTTTAGCAAATGGCTGCAATTCAACAAAGTGTAAAAAATTTAAGGGGGTCTGAATACTTTCCGTCCCCACCTGTACATAGTAATATTAATTAATAATTAATGTATTCGGTTTCCCAGGGGACAGTTTACATGTGGTACTTTGTCCCATCTTCCTAGGTGCCATCTGAGGCTTGCTCTAAGGTTGAACAGGGCACCCCTCCTTCCCCCACAGCTGTCCTACAACACATCTAGCAAGGATACAACTGTCTGGATAGATGGCACTTTTCCCCATCTCCAAGCACTTGTCCGCTTGCCTGGAACATATTTGCTCACAAGCCCCGCCCCCTTCCATTCCTCATGGGACACTGCTGTTCGGCAGGCTTGGAGACAGAAAAATGCACCATTTATGAAAGCATCCATCTCCTTGCTAGCTGCGTTGTTGGACAGCCATGGAGGGAGGAGGGGCGTCCTGTCTGACCTCACAGCTAGCCTTAGACGGCATGCAGGAAGATGGGCCAAGGTACTACATGTTCCTTATTCCAGAGCAGAACACATTGATTAAAATTCTTCTTTAAGGTAATTGGAGGAGGAAGATCAAGGTAAAAGGGGGATAAAGAGGTGGAACGTGAAGGGGACAGTAAGCTATGAGATTATTTATATAAGAGCAGATAGAAAGTACTGCATTGTATGAGGGGATTTTCCTATATAGTAGATGTTTGCACGATAAAGACACACAGCAAGAAAAAATGTCTGCCATGTACTAGCAGGAGAAGCGTGGTCAATGACATCCTCAGGTACCTCATGTCATATCATTACAACACCTTTCACCACATCTGATTTTACCACAAAATCTTCTACTATAATTATATGAATGTTCAGAGATGTTACCAAGACCATCATGGTAGTTTGGTTGGATCCCACCGCCAGAACATTGGCTGACCTGCTGAGCCCTAATATTGGAGGTATCACAAAGTCTCCTGTAGATTTTTCTGGATGTTCTGGTGCATCAGGTGAGTTAAGTTATTCTGAGCAGATGCTCCTCAGTCTTACCATCCAGGCTGAGGGTCTTGTTTTGCTTGTAGATGTACCGGAGAAAGTATTCCCGAGGAGGCAGAAGCGTTACACAGGTCCCCTCTAAAACCGTGCTGAGGACAGCCTCCATGATTTCTGTGGTCACGTGATTGGGGTCAGAGGTCATGTTCAGGATATCATTAGCATTAAGGCAGAATTCAGGCTGAAAAGAAAATAAAGATTGTGTGAAATGGGGTCAACGGGGTCAATTTGGTCTGTCAGCTACGTCATCCAATATTTAGATTGTGATATTTCTGGAATGCAACCCTCAGTAATCAATCCCAATTCACCCTTCTTCATCCCGGTCAGTGAAACATGAGTTTTGATTGGCCAATCACTGAATGGACCGGAGTGAACTGGGTGCCACCAGTGGTTTCTGGTCATGTGATGACCAGCGACTGTCATGTCCGTCTATACATCCTATACATGTGCCCAGTTTGTATAGTGGCATAAAGGCGCCCAATCATAACTCGGTCTACTAGAGCCACATTAAAGGAAGATCAAATGTGATTGGTTACCAGAGGAGAGTGCATGTCTTCCTTTCTCATCAGCAACTGTAGTATCCTTGTGCAGTTGATACCACCATCTGAATCATTTTCACTAAAACATTGATTTAAATGTCCAATGCAACCTCCACCCCCACCCCAGGTCTACTGGTAAACTTGGCCAAACTCCTACCAATCACCTTTAAGATCCTAATGCTCTGACCATTATACACTCTACCTATTGGAGAGTTTCTAAGAAATTCCACCCATCTCACCAATATATATCCTGCCCACCTATAGAGAATAAGACCCTCTCTGTTCTCCTAGGGTAGGAGGCCTTACCTTGTACTCTGCCTTATAGTGAGGCAGTATAGATGCCAATATACTTAGGGTCACTTCCTCTGCCTGTCCTTCCATATTTAGGACATTGGTCACCCATGTCCCTTGACTGTGACAGACATGTTCTGGTTCTGCAACATAATTCAACAATCCTCCAGATACTGCAGAGAATCCCTGAGCATCCAATCTTGATTCCGAGGACCGATTCGCAGCAGAGAAGATGATTTCTGGTGTCAGACACTGTATGGAGAGACAGGAGAGAATACAATATGAATGTCCCCTTCATACTAAAGGCATGCCACACTGAAAGAGACAGAACCTTATGAGTAAGACAACCTGTACTGAGAGGCACTTACACCCTGCACCAAGATAGAGAGAAAGGAACAAATGCATTTCACTATTGGGTAGTGCTGAGTACTTGGGGGACCATAGCAGGAAGTGGGCCTTATCCTCCAGGGCCACATGGTCACAAAACTGGCACATTCTGCTCTTCCTGGCCTTATAGGTCTGCCTGGGTTGCCCTGATTTCCAGGACAGTCTGTACAGGCTCAGGATATGTCTTTGGCATACCTCCCAACCATCCCGGATTCGCCAGGACCGTCCCGGGACTTCAAGTTAATCCTGGTGTCCCAAGAATCTGGGCTGAATCCTGCAGCGGAGCCCAGTGCATAATCAAATTCCAGTACTGGACTTCACTTGTCAGTGTGCACCGTGCTGCAGCTTAGACTGGCTTAGTGCCCAGCCAGCATAGCCTCCCCCGTCTGCTCACCTGTCCGCCCACTCTACAGAATGGAATAAGAGGGGAGGCTAGATCAGCTCCACCTTCTACCCATGTTTCCATGTTCGCCCACAAACCCTGGTGTGCAGCCAATCCTGTGACTGTGAAGGGGTTGTGTAGGCAGGAATTTTAAAGCAGTGCACGGGATGTCACTGCCTGAGCCTTTAGAGAACAGCCAGCCTCGGGTGAGTTAACTTCGCCCCTCTCTTCCTTCCTTCCATGTACCATAGTGATCCTTCCTGCCTTCCATGTGCCATAGTGATCCTTCCTGCCTTCCATGTGCCACAGTGATCCCTCCTTCCTGCTTTCCATTTGCCATAGTGATCCTTCCTGCCTTCCATGTGGCATAATGATCCTTCCTTCCATGTGCCATAGTGATCCTTCTATGTGCCATAGTGATCTTTCCTGCCTTCTATGTACTATAATGATCCTTCCCTGCCTTCCATGTGCCATAGTGATCCACCCTTCTGCCTTCCATGCACCATAGTGATCCTTGCTGCCTTTCATGTACCATAGTAATCCTTCCTGCCTTCCATGTGCCATAGTGATCCTTCCTGCCTTCCATGCACCATAGTGATCCTTGCTGCCTTTCATGTGCCATAGTAATCCTTCCTGCCTTCCATGTGCCATAGTGATCCTTTCCTGCCTTCCATGTGCCATAGTGATCCTTTCTTCTATGTAACATAGTGATTCTTCCTCTCTTCCATGTGCCGTAGTGATCCTTCCTGCCTCCCATGTGCCATAGTGATCCTTCCTGCCTTCCAAATGCCATAGTGATCCTTCCTTCCTGCCCTGTGTGTATCATAGTGATCCCTCCTTCCATTTTCCCACATACCATACTGATCCTCCCTTCCATATAACAGTGATCCTTCCCTCTCTCCAATCTCTTTCCCTAAGGGTTGGTTCCCACTGGAGACTCCAGTTTGTGACAGAGCAATCAAATTGTATTTTGTGGGTACAAGGAAGCCCAGGTTTTGTTTAACTACAGCCCTTAAGCCCCTCCCACTATCATGTTTGGCTACATCTGCTTTTTGCTGTGTCACTAACTCCCTGAAATGTCCCTCGTTCTCAAGTTCAAAAGTTGGGAGGTGTACTTTGGGGTTTGGTATCATTTCCAGGTATGGGGCCAATCTGTAGTCTCTTTAACTGAATGTCACCCCCCCCCCCCCCCCCCATTCACTGACATATTTCGTTTTTTTTGTTACTTTTTATCTAATACTGGGATTACCAGAGGACTGCATGGTTTTTAGGAATTTTTAGGCTGTGTTTTTGTAATATTCAGAGTGAATGGAGCACTTATACATCCTAGCAGCAATACATTTTGTCATACTGTATATATTTGTGTTTCTTCACATAAGTGTGCGCAGGGGTATCTGTTTTTTGACTTTCTCCTAACTAAACCTAACTGCGGCTGCCCCAAGTTCCCTGCACAGGTGAAGTCTCTTTGGGAAAAGTCCATGCATGGCAATGCTCAAACGGAGAAGACCACGTTCTTGGGGTCTTCTGGCAAATCGGTGTTCAAGAGCAAACCACAAGTCCCAGCAGGTCTTTAGTTGCAAATGTTCCCCATGCATTTCTCCCAGCATTCTCCAGAGCCCCTTAGGATCCAGACCAATTCTATAGTACACGGGAGGGAGGCTGGACCCCGGTGAAAGCACGCAAACACACCGGGGAAAGGTGGCAAAACATTAACCCTTTCCCCCTGACCTGGGCAGCTGGCGGCTAACTACATATGCAGTAGGCTACCTGCCTACAGCTGGATATAGTGCTGATGGGTTGTTGGGAGTGTTGGGTGAACGGGTGCAGATGGGGTGTTCAGTAGAACGGGGTACTGATGGGTTGTTGGGAGTGTTGGGTGAACGGGGTGCAGATGGGGTGTTCAGTAGAATGGGGTACTGATAGGTTGTTTGGAGTGTTGGATGGATAGAGTGCTGATGGGTTGTTGGGAGTGTTGGGTGAATGGAATGCTGATGGGGTGTTCAGTAGAATGGGGTACTGATGGGTTGTTGGGAGTGTTGGGTGAATGGAATGCTGATGGGGTGTTCAGTAGAACGGGGTACTGATGGGTTGTTGGAGTGTTGGGTGAACGGGGTGCAGATGGGGTGTTCAGTAGAATGGGGTACTGATAGGTTGTTTGGAGTGTTGGATGGATAGAGTGCTGATGGGTTGTTGGGAGTGTTGGGTGAATGGAATGCTGATGGGGTGTTCAGTAGAATGGGTACTGATGGGTTGTTGGGAGTGTTGGGTGAATGGAATGCTGATGGGGTGTTCAGTAGAATGGGGTACTGATGGGTTGTTGGGAGTGTTGGGTGAACGGGGTGCTGATGGGGTGTTTGGTGGAATGGGATGCTGATGGGTTGTTGTGAGTGTTGGGTGAACAGGGTGCTGATGGGGTGTTCGGTAGAATGGGGTACTGATGGGTTGTTTGGAGTGTTGGATGAATAGAGTGCTGATGGATTGTTGGGAGTGTTGGGTGAACAGGGTGCTGATGGGGTGTTCAGTGGAATGGGGTACTGATGGGTTGTTTGGAGTGTTGGATGGATAGAGTGCTGATGGGTTGTTTGGCGTGTTGGGTGAACAGGGTGCTGATGAGGTGTTCGGTAGAATGGGATACTGATGGATTGTTTGGAATGTTGGATGGATAGAGTGCTGATGGGTTGTTGTGAGTGTTGGGTGAACAAGGTGCTGATGGGGTGTTTGGTGGAATGGGATGCTGATGGGTTGCTGTGAGTGTTGGGTGAACAAGGTGCTGATGGGGTGTTTGGTGGAATGGGATGCTAATGGGTTGTTGTGAATGCTGTATGGTTGGGTTGTTACAGGGAACATGGTTTTCCCTGGACCTTGTTGCTCAGTTGGGCTATTTGGTGGTATTAATTGGATGTAAATGCGCCCATAATGATAGAGCCATCTTCTGTACTGCAGGCAGGAATCTGTGCAGCTCAGCCTGACAAGCACTGTTGAAATTGCTCTGTGTATGTAATATTGTAATAATAAAAAATAATATTAATTTTCACATCAGACTATAAGCTTGAACTGCACTGAAGCCAGGAATAGAATGTACACAGTTAACAGTTTCTCTACTACAGACAGAGATACGCAATTAGCAGTTGCTCCAACCAATCATTGATATATCACGCTCTGGAGCACCTCCAAAATCCAGATGGTGCAATGCAGTAAGGAGTAGCTGCCGAGTCGTTTATCTGAGCTGGTATATGAGCAGCTCACCTCTGAGATGGAACATCAGCCATCATGCTGTCTCGGTCTGGTTTCATGGTTTCCGATACCATAACCCTGACCATTATACTGCCCATCATACTGGCCATCACTCTGCCCATCATACTGGCCATCACACTGACCATCATACTGGCCATCACACTGACCATCATACTGGCCATCACACTGACCATCATACTGGCCATCACACTGACCATCATACTGGCCATCACACTGACCATCTTACTGGCCATCACACTGACCATCATACTGGCCATCACACTGACCATCATACTGGCCATCACACTGACCATCATACTGGCCATCACACTGACCATCATACTGGCCATCACACTGACCATCTTACTGGCCATCACACTGACCATCATACTGACCATTATACTGACCATCTTACTGGCCATCATACTGACCATCAAATTCAACATGAGATGACCACAAGAACCTGAGGAGGATTGGACTAACACAAGCTGAGACCACTATTGCTGTGACCTGTCATCATCTCCGAATGTTAGTTTTCATTCTTTCTATTACTAACTTGTTATATATTTAGAGGAATAAATTGGACCTGTGTGGTAACGTTGTTAATATATAATTACAGTATGCAGTATCAGGCGTAGTCTGGCTATTTAGAACTTGGCTATGCATTACAAATTTACGATCGCCCTACTCCTGGCCTTCTGATTTCAGTACATATATTAGATTTCACACTCACCTGGCCAGTCAGTCGGGATCGTTCGCCCTGTTCTCAGATTCCATTTCTAGAAATAATTTCCACCCATCCTACACAGTTCAGTAACCACACAGTCACCATATACTCCCCCAGAGTCACTATATACTCCCCCAGGGTCACTATATACTCCCCTAGGGTCACCATATACTCCCCCAGAGTCACTATATACTCCCCCAGGGTCACTATATACTCCCCTAGGGTCACTATATACTCCCCCAGAGTCACTATATACTCCCCTAGGGTAACTATATACTCCCCCAGAGTCACCATATACTCCCCTAGGGTCACCATATACTCCCCCCAGGGTCCCTATATACCTACAAAGACACCATATACAACACAGAGTCACTGTATACCACCCAGGAGTCATTGTATATTCCCACAGTCACTATATATATCCCATTGAGTCACCATATATTCCCCCAGTATCATGGTATAATCCCCAGAATCATCATGTACTCCTCTCAGAGTCACTGTACTGTATACCCTCCCAAGTCACAATATACCCCCCATAGTCACCATATACCCCCTAGATTTACCATATACCCTCATAGTCACCATATACCCCCTAGATTTACCATATACCCTCATAGTCACCATATACCCCCTAGATTTACCATATGCCCCCATAGTCACCATATACCCTCCAGAGTCCCTATATACCCCCATATACCCAAATAGTCACCATATACCCTCCAGAGTCACTATATACCTCCTAGAGTCATCATATACCCCACCAAGTCACCATATATCCTCCAGAGTCACCATATACCCTCCAGAGTTACCACATACTCCCAGGTCCTGTATAGCCCCAGAGTTACTGTACACTAAGCAGAACTACTGTATACCCCCAGGAGTCACCCCTCCCCTCATACACTCATCAAAGTCACTAAACACTCCCCAGTGTCACTATGTTCTCTGCAAAATCACAGATTGGCCATATACCCCCCATAGTCACTGAATCCTCCACAGAGGTCACTGTATACCCCCAGTGTCTCTCTATACCCCCAAATCACTATATACCCCTATAATCACTGTATACTGCCCCCCAGAAACACCCATATACTCCTAAAATCAATTTATACCCCCAGAGTCACTGTATACCCCCAACCCAGAATCACCTGATACATAGTTACATAGTAGGTGAGGTTGAAAAAAGACACAAGTCCATCAAGTCCAACCTATGTGTGTGATTATATGTCAGTATTACATTACATATCCCTGTATGTTGCGGTCATTCAGGTGATTATCTAATAGTTTCTTGAAGCTATCAATGCTCCCCGCCGAGACCACCACCTGTGGAAGGGAATTCCACATCCTTGCTGCTCTTACAGTAAAGAACCCTCTACGTAGTTTAAGGTTAAACCTCTTTTCCTCTAATTTTAGTGAAAGGCTGCGTGTCTTATTAAATTCCCTTACGCGGAAATGTTTTCTCCCTATTGTGGGGTCACCAGTCCGGTATTTCTCTATTGTGGGGTCACCAGTCCGGTATTTATATATTGTGGGGTCACCAGTCCGGTATTTGTATATTGTGGGGTCACCAGTCCGGTATTTATATATTGTGGGGTCACCAGTCCGGTATTTGTATATTGTGGGGTCACCAGTCCGGTATTTGTATATTGTGGGGTCACCAGTCCGGTATTTATATATTGTGGGGTCACCAGTCCGGTATTTATATATTGTGGGGTCACCAGTCCGGTATTTATATATTGTGGGGTCACCAGTCCGGTATTTGTATAATGAAATCATATCCCCTCTCAAGTATCTCTTCTCCAGAGAGAATAAGTTCAGAGCTCACAACCTTTCCTCATAACTAAGATCCTCCAGACCCTTTATTAGCTTTGTTGCCCTTCTTTGTAGTCGCTCCATTTCCAGTACGTCCCTCCTGAGGACTGGTGCCCAGAACTGAACAGCATACTCCAGGTGCGGCCGGACCAGAGTCTTGTAGAGTGAGAGAATTATTGTTTTATCTCTGGAGTTGATCCCCTTTTTAATGCCAATATTCTGTTTGCTTTGTTAGCAGCAGCTTGGCATTGCATGTCATTGCTGAGCCTATCATCTACTAGGACCCCCAGGTCCTTTTCCATCCTAGATCCCCCCAGAGGTTCTCCCCCCAGTCTATAGATTGCATTCAGATTTTTACCACCCACATGCATTATTTTACATTTTTCTACATTGAACCTCATTTGCCATGTAGTTGCCCCTCCCCCATTCATTTGTTCAGATCTTCTTGCAAGGTTTCCACATCCTGCGGAGAAGTTATTGCCCTGCTTAGCTTAGTATCGTCTGCAAATACAGAGATTGAACTGTTTATCCCATCCTCCAGATCGTTTATGAACAAATTAAATAGGATTGGTCCCAGCACAGAACCCTGGGGGACCCCACTACCCACCCCTGACCATTCTGAGTACTCCCCATTTATCACCACCCTCTGAACTCGCCCTTGTAGCCAGTTTTCAATCCATGTACTCACCCTATGGTCCATGCCAACGCACCTTATTTTGTACAGTAAACGTTTATGGGGAACTGTGTCAAATGCTTTTGCAAAATCCAGATACACCACGTCTACGGGCCTTCCTTTATCTAGATGGCAACTCACCTCCTCATAGAAGGTTAATAGATTGGTTTGGCAAGAACGATTCTTCATGAATCCATGCTGATTACTGCTAATGATACCGTTCTTATTACTCAGAGTCATTATATACCCCTCAATATCACCTGCATACCCTAAAGTTTACTGTATACTCCCAGAATCACTGTATACCCCCTCAGAGACACTGTATACCCCCTCAGAGACACTGTATACCCCCAGAATCACTGTATACCCCCTTAGAGTCCCTTTATATACCCAAAATAACTGTATACCCCCAGAATCACTGTATACCAACAGAGCCACTGTATACCCCCCAGAATCAATCATATACCCATAAAATCACTGTATACCCTCAGAATCATGGTATACCCCTCAGAATAACCTGTATACCCCAAAATAACTGTATAGCCCCTCAGGATCACTGTATACCACCAGAGTCAATGTAAACCCACCAGAATAACCTGTATACCCCTTATCCATTGATTTCTGTGTGCCAACCTCAGGATTGTTCCTGGTTCCATATCCACTGCCTTTCTGTCAGGGCTGGGCTCAGCCCTTCCTTCTCTGAGCTGGGCGCTCAGCTGTCGGCTAATTGCCAGCTCCTATCTCTCCACAGTGACTCACCTGTTGATGATATCCTGCTCGTCAGTCCTGCCTACTTAAACTGTCAGGCCCAGATGATCTCTGCCTTCACCTTGGTCACATCTCTAGAGATGCTCTCCTGTGTTCCTGTTAAAGACTTGCTTGGCTGACATTCCTTCTGGCTCCAGACCCTCTTTGCTGTTCTACTACGCTATTCTCTGGCTCCCTGACATTTTGGCTTGTCTGACTATCCGTTCCGGTTCCTGAACTCTGGCTATGTTTTGACTACCTTTATTCTGTTTACCTTTTTTTACTATTATTAAACAAGTGTGATTTAACTGTACTTCTGTCTCAGTCTGATTCATGGTTTCTGACAGTAGGCAAAGGCCATGAATTCAGAAGATGCAGTCAATCCACTTGTTGGTAATATTTTTTCCAGTTTGGATGAACTGGATCACCACATGGATCAGTTTGCCATGGCATTACAAATGCTCATGAGGCGCACGGCTCACCTGGAATCTCCCACTGTGGCCACCCCGGTACAACATATGTTGCAGGCCGTCCCTGCTGCTGCGCCAGTCTCTGTGCAGGCACCCGCCTCAAGTATTACCTCTATAAGAGGTATGTCTGGTTCCACTCTGCTTCCCCAGCGATTTGGGGGCGATCCAGTTCAATGCAGAGGGTTTCTTAACCAGGTTGAGATAGACTTTGAGATGCTGCCCCAGGTGTTTCCCAGGGACAGAAGCAAAGTAGGTTTCGTGATATCTTTGCTTTCTGAAGGAGCCTTGGCCTGGGCAAACCCTCTATGGAAGACGCAAAAACCTGTTGTCTTGAGTTACCCCGAGTTTGTGGCGTCTTTTAAAAAGGTATTTGACGTTCCCGCACGCTCCGCTTCTGCTGCCAAGTGCCTCGTGTCCATCAAACAGAGTATGAGAACTGTTGCCGATTACACCATTGAATTCTGTACTCTGGCAGTAGAGGTTGTTTGAAACAATGAGGCCCTCGTGGCTGCTTTTTCTCATCGTCTCTCGGATACCATCAAGGATGAGATAGCAGCCCGAGATATACCCACTGAGCTGGAGAGGTTGATCACATTTGCCATCCTCATTGACTCCAGACTCAGAGAAAGACTATCTTTTAAGAAGTGCTTGCTGAAGCCTCCTGTACGTTTGTCTCCGAGCTTTGCAGTCCCACCCGTGCCTCCCTCACCTCCCATGCCTCCTGGTACCGAGTTAGTCAGTGAAGGTGCACTTGGGATTGACGTGTCTCTCTGTGGATGAGAGAACCCTTAGGAGGAGGGAGAGATTGTGCCTTTATTGTGGCCATGCAGGCCACTTTTTGAAGTCTTGTCCTACCCGTTCAGAGAACGCCCGAACCTTGAGGTCCTGTCACGGACAGACCTTAGGTGGCATTGTTTTGTCCCCAGTTATCCAGAAGGATAAGCCCCTGGTTTTGGTTACCTTTTCTTGGGCTGAGTCGTCCATCGAGATATAGGCTCTAATCGACTCTGGGGCTGCAGACCTGTTCATTGATGCTGCCTTTGTATTATAGCACTTGATTACGCTGCAGCTGCGTGACACTCCACTTGCTATTGAGGCTCTTGACAGGAGACCTCTACAGCCTGCCCATGTGACTCATGAGACGGTTCCGTTGTCCATGGCCGTAGGGGCTCTTCACCATGAGATAATCCAATTCCAAGTTATTTCCTCACCTAAGTTTCCAGTGGTTATTGGTTATCCCTGGTTAAATAGGCAAAACCCCTCTTTTGATTGGCTCTGTGCTGAGGTTCTTTCCAGGTCGGCACAATGCAGTAAGACATGCTTCCAGAAGGTAGCCAAGGTCCTGTACACCTTGTACACAGAAGAGTGGTGAACAGAGACCTTGTATTGATTCTAGGGGTCTCAATCGTCTCACAATTAAGAATACCTATCCGATTCCATTGATTACGGAGTTATTTGACTGCCTCAAGGGAGCAAAGGTTTTCACAAAGCTTGATTTGAGAGGGGCATACAATCTCGTGAGGATTAATGAGGGCGATGAGTGGAAAACTGCGTTTAATACCAGAACAGGCCATTATGAGTACCTCGTAATGCCTTTTGCCTTTGTAACGCCCCGGCAATTTTCCAGGAATTTATTAACGATGTCCTCTGAGATTTTTTGCAGTTATGTGTGGTGGTTTATCTCAACAATATCCTCATATTTTCCAAGTCCCTGGAGAGCCACCACACAGATGTCTGTTGTGTGCTTTGGAAACGAAGAGATAACAATCTTTGTTGTAAATTGGAGAAGTGCAAACTCCATTGTGAACAGGTTAAATTCCTGGGTTATGTCATTTCCACTGCTGGTTTTTTGATGGACCCCAGAGAAACTTTCAGCAGTCCTACAGTGGCCCCGACCCATGGATTTATGTCCTCTGCAGCATTTTCTTGGCTTTGCAAACTATTATCGGAAGTTTATTCATAACTTCTTGTCTCTGGTTAAGCCCCTGACTGATATGACCAGAAAGGACGGTAACCCACAGAGTTGGTCTCCGGAGTCCATTAAGGCCTTTGAGAGTCTCAAGGCTGCCTTTGTTTCTGCTCCTGTGTTGGCACATGCTGATCCTACTTACTTTTTATCCTTGAGGTTGATGCTTCTGAGACTGGAGTTGACACCCTTCTGTCTCAACATCCTACCTCTGAGAGCACTATGCATCCTTGTGGCTACTTTTCCAAGAAATTGTCACCTGCGGAGTGCAATTACGAGATTGGTGACAGAGAACTGTTAGCGATCATTTTAGTCCTGAAAGAATGGAGACATCTCCTCGAAGGTACCACTGTGCCGGTTAGGGTTGCTATCTCATCCCTTTAAACCCAAACACATATTAATTACACAGGTTCTGTGGCTGATTAAGGTGGTAATTAAACTCACTTGGTGCCTTATCTGCATTTAATTAGCCTCAGAACCTGTGTAATGCAAAGGTGTTCGGGTTTAAAGGGATGAGGTGGCAACTCTAGTGCCGGTTCTCATTCTTACTGACCATAAGAATCTCACATTCTTGTCTGAGGCTAAACGCCTCTCTCCCAGAAGGGCGCTATGGGCTTTTTTCTTGTCAAGTTTCAGTTACATTGTCTCATTCTTACTCGGTACCAAGAATGTAAGGGCTGACGCTTTGTCACAACAATTTTCCTCCACTTCCAAGATGGAGTCGGTTCCGGTGACAAAATTCTTGCTGCTCAGGTCCATGCTCCTCCTGAGAAACCTTGTGACCGCTGCTTTGTCCCAGAGAGTCTCTGTACAGCCGTGCTCCAGACTTACCAATCTCCCAAGGTTGCTGGCCACCCTGGGAAGAATCAATTCTTTTGGGCCATTTCCCAATAATTCTGGTGGCCTAGTCTACGTGCTGATGTAACTGCCTTTGTAGCTGCCTGTTCCATGTGTGCTCAGAGTAAAACTCCACAACACCTTCTAGTGGGCCTCCTACAACCCATACCCAATGAAGAGAGGCCTTAGACCCACCTGTCTATGGATTTCACTGTGGAGTTACCCAACTCCCAGGGCAACACAGTTATCCTTATGGTGATTGACCGGATCTCAAAAATGTCCCATTGTATTCCACTTAAGAAGTTGCCCACTTCTAAGGAACTGGCTTACATTTTTGCTTGGGAGATCTTTCGCTTACATGGGCTACTCAAGGTGATTGTCTCAGACAGGGGTAGTCAGTTTGTGTCCCGGTTCTGGCGAGCCTTTTGTGCACAGTTGGGTATTCAGCTTGCTTTCTCCTCTGCGTATCACCCGCAGTCTAATGGGGCAGCAGAACGAGCCACTCAGTCCTTGGAGCAATTCCTACATTGCTATATTTTTGACCATCATAACAACTGGTCAGACCTCTTAACGTGGGCGGAGTTTGCTCACAATAGTGCCTTGAATTTTGCTTCCCGATTGTCCCCGTTTAAGGCGAACTATGGTTTCCAACCTTCCATGTTGCCTGACTCGTTTGTTCCGCAGAGTATTCCTGCATTAGAGGAGCATCTCTGTGGTCTTCGTTCCACTTGGGCACAAGTCCAGGAGGCTTCGCGTCATGTTAATGATAGGTACGGACTCCATGCTGACTGCAGACACCTGCCTGCGCCTTCCTACCAGGTTGGGGACAGGGTCCGGCTGTCATTTCGCAACCTCCAACTTCGTATTCCCTCTCTGAAGTTCGCACCTCGGTTTATTGGGCCTTTCCTTATTCTTTGCAGGATTAACCCAGTGGCTTACGCATTAGAGCTTCATTCTAATATGTGTATTTCGAATGTAGGTTCCGTGGGCGCATACAGTACCTGGTGCATTGGAAGGGGTACGGTCCGGAGGAACACTCTTGGGTCTCATCCTCGGACGTATATGCCCCTGTCCTCTGTGATTTCCATAGACGTTTTCCCCTCAAGCCTGGTAGTCCTCCAAGGGAGAGGGGTCATTGAGGAGGGGGTACTGTCAGGGCTGGGCTCAGTCCTTCCTTCTCAAAGCTGGCCGCTCGGCTGTCGGTTAATTGCCAGCTCCTATCTCTATACAGTGACTCACCTGTTGATGATATCCTGCTCGTCAGTCCTGCCTACTTAAGCCGTCCAGTCCAGATGATCTCTGTGTCAGGAAAGGTTTCATCTGCTGGTGGTGCTGTCAGTTCTTTGGATTGCAGCACCGGTGCCCACCAGCGGGTGTCTCCTAGCAGTCTGGAGCTGTCAAAGTTTTCACCTGCTGGTGGCACTGTTAGATCTTTGGGCTGCAGTACTGGTGTCTCCTGGCAGTGTGGAGCCGACATAATCTCCTGCGATTAGGCGTCACCTGAGGCTAATTGCAAGAGATGTGTACTCATACAGGGCAAGCACTCACACACTTGCCTTGGTATTGTCCTTGAGACCTGAACGTCCTGTGATCCTGTTATCCTGTACCCTTGCCCTGCAGCCTGATCCTGTCCACCTTCTCCTTGTCCTGTCTTGCTCCTTTCCCCCATCTGTTGAATCTCCCGTGTATGGGCCTGGCTACGTTTACGATTTGGGTATTCCTTATCTGCTGTAAAGATATTTAGTTTAGACTGTTATTATTTGTGGGCCACTGTGTGGTTGGTTGATTGCTGTACACTGTTTGGTATTGGAGGTGCGTTTAATCTGTATTCACTTATCGTTGACAAACTACATTATTCACATTACATGCGTTTGGTTCCCTCTGTTGCAATCCACAAGGTTCTGGTCACACCTGTTAATGACAGAATACCAAGGCTATCCCTGACCAGAAGTGGCTGCACAGAGGAATCATCTCGGTTCCGTTGGTTTTGCTAAAATGCATCTTGATGAAATTGTTTATTATTCTCTGCTGGCGTCAGAGGATGGTGAATATTGCCGCCAGACATTGAAAGAGTGGACCAGTGACCAGCTACTAGAGAGTATCCGATTAGCTCATTCCCTGGTTGATCAGGGCTATATGCTGTTTGGGGATGTTCAGCCTTTAATTCAGGTGTGTGCTGAGCTAGCCTTGTCCTGTACTCCAAAGGGCCGTGGTGATTTTTCTCCCCCTTCGGTGTTGATCAGGTGGAGTCTCTAGTGTGGCTTTTGGAGGATGACTCTGCATACTTCTTTGAGTGCTCTTCAGCTTGTTCCCAACAGGTGATAATGGAGTGCGTTAATTCTGTACAGTCCATTATCAGACGGGCAGCATGTAAATCACATTTTGTTCAACCATTACTCCAAGCATGGTCTGATATAATGCACTCAGCCTCAGTCAGCTCACAACAATCCATTTCTGCTACCAGAAACCTGCCTGCCCAAAAGTCTTTCCCCCATCACCCGTGGCAACCTCAGTCTCAGCCCAATATACTCTGCTTCCAATCAAATATCAGTACCCTGTTTCTACTCGCTGTACCTATCCTGCCTTTGATCCATCTGCCTCTTCTCTGCTGTCTACAACCCCACAAAAACTTCCTCTAGCCACTGTTCCCTCTTCCTTACTGTATTCCAGCCCTTCTCTTCAATCTGGTACACCCCTTACTTACAGTCCTGCGGTCAATTACAGAACTTCAGTGGCTAAACCAAAGAAAAAATTGAACTTTTTCCCGACCCATACGATCCTGCCATTATCCCAACCTGCCTCCACACCAGCCAATCAGCTCCAGCCTGCTTCCATGCCAGCTGACCTACTCCAGTCAACCTCCATGATTGCCAATGGGGTCAGGTTAGTCTCTGATGGTCCTGAAGGTAAAGACCCACCTAATCTTGCTAACTTCCTACCTGCTGTCCAGTCTGAAGTTCCAGTGCCCGTTTCCCAGCCTGAACTTCCGGCCGCCTTTTTCCAGCCTGTGGAGCCGGTGCCCGTTACCCCGCCTGTGGAGCCGATGCCTGTTACCCAGCCTGTGGAGCCGGTGCCCGCTACCCAGCCTGTGGAGCAGGTGCCCATTACCTAGCCTGTGGAGCCGGTGCCCGTTACTCAGCCTGTGGAGCCGTGCCCGTTATCCAGCCTGTGGAGCCGGTGCCCGTTGCCCAGCCTGCGGAGCTGGTGACCGTTACTCAGCCTGTGGAGCTGGTGCCTGTTACCCAGCTTGTGGAGCTGGTGCCTGTTACTCAGGCTGTGGAGCCAGTGCTCATTACCTAGCCTGTAGAACCGGTGCCCGGTGCCTGGTGCCTGCTGATACGATGCTCGCTGCCCGGCCTGAAGTTTCAGTGTCTGCTGTCCAGCCAGATGACCCGGAGCCTGCTGCCCAGCCAGATGACCCGAGGCCTGCTGCCCAGCCAGATGACCCGGAGCCTGCTCCCCAGCCAGATGACTCGGAGCCTGTTGCACAGCCAGATGACCCAGCCTGCTGCCCAGCCAGATGACCTGGAGCCTGTTGCCCAGCCAGATGACCCAGCCCGCTGCCCAGCCAGATGACCCGGAGCCTGCTGCCCAGCCAGATGTGCCTGTGCTTGCTGCCCGGCTTGATGCCTTTGCCCAGTGCCCAGCTTGATATGCCCACTGCCCAGCTTGATGTGCCCGCTGCCCAGCTTGATGTGTCTGTGCCCGCTGCCAAGCTTGATGTGTCTATGCCCTTTGCCCAGCTTGATGTACCTGCTGCCCAGCTTGATGTGCCCGTTGCCCAGTTTGTTGTGTCTGCTGCCCAGTTTGATGTACTCGCTGCCCAGCTTAAAGTGCCCACTGCCCAGCTTGCCCGCTGCCCAGCTTGATGTGCCCGCTGCCCAGCTTGATCTGTCCGCTGCCCAGTTTGATGTACTCGCTGCCCAGCTTAAAGTGCCCACTGCCCAGCTTGATGTGTCTGTGCCCGCTGCCCAGCTTGATGTGCCCGCTGCCCAGCTTGATCTGTCCACTGCCCAGTTTGATGTGTCCGCTGCCCAGCTTGATGTTCCCGCTGCCCAGCTTGATTGGCAACTAGTTGGAGCGTCCGGAGGTCCCTCTTTTGAGGGGGGGGTACTGTCAAGGAAAGTTTTCACCTGCTGGTGGTGCTTTTGGTTCTTTGGATTGCAGTACTGGTGTCCGCCAGCAGGTGTCTCCTAGCAGTCTGGAGCTGTCAAAGCTTTCACCTGCTGGTGGCACTGTTAGATCTTTGGGCCACAGTACTGGTGTCCACCAGCGGGTGTCTCCTGGCAGTGTGGAGCCGACATCATCTCCTGCGATCAGGCATCACCTGAGGCTAATTGCAGGGGAAAGATGTACTTATACCCGGCAAGCACTCACACACTTGCCTTGGTATTGTCCTTCAGCCCTAGCCTGTACCTGTGATCCTCTGTACCTGAACCTGAACCTGTTCCTGTCCCTCCTGTTATCCTGTACCCTTGCCCTGCAGCCTGATCCCATTCACCTTCTCCCTGTCCTGTCTTGCTCCTTGCCCCCATCTGTTGGATCTCCCGTGTATGACCCTGGCCTGGCTACGTTCACGATTTGGGTATTCCTTATCTGCTGTAAATATATTTAGTTTAGACTGTTATTATTTGTGGGTCACTGCTTGGTTAGTTGGTTGCTGTACACTGTTTGGTATTGGAGGTGCATTTAATCTGTATTCACTTATCTTTATTAAACGACATTATTCACTTTAAATGCGTTTGGTTCCCTCTGTTGCAGTCCACACAGTTCTGGTCGCACTTGTTCATGACACTCTGCCTTCGCCTTGGTCACATCTCTAGAGACGCTCTCCTGTGTTCCTTCTGGCTCCAGATCCTGCTTGCTGTTCTACTACGCTCATCTCTGGCTCCCTGACGTTTTGGCTTGTCTGAATATCCGTTCCGGTTCCTGAACTCTGGCTATGTTTTGACTACGTTTACTCTGTTTACCTTTTTTTATTATTATTAAACAAGTGTGATTTAACTGTACTTCTGTCTCAGTCTGATTCATGGTTTCTGACACTTCCCTAATCTCTGGCTTGTTCCTGGTTATTCATGTCTACTGCCTGCCCTGACTTATGACTTGGTCCTGGTTATTTGTGTCTGCTCATGGTTATTTGTCTACTGCCTGCCCTGATCCCTGACTTTATCCATGTCTGCTGCCTGACCTGACTTCTGCCTTGTTCCTGAATAATTGTGTCTGTTGCATGCTCTGATCCCTGGCTTTATTCTGGCTTGTTCCTGGTTATTTATGTCCACTACTTGCCCTGATCCCTGGCTTTATTATTGTCTGCTTCCTGTCTTGACCTCTGCCTTGTTCCCAATTATTTGTGTCTGCTTCATGCCCCTAACCCTGGCTTGTCCCTGGCTTTATTCATGTCTGCTGCCTGCCCTGACCTCTGCCTTGTTCCTGGTTATTTGTGTCTGCTGCCTGCCCTGATCTCTGGCTTGTTCCTGGTTATTTGTGTCTGCTGCCTGCCCTGATCTCTGGCTTGTTCCTGGTTATTTGTGTCTGCTGCCTGCCCTGATCTCTGGCTTGTTCCTGGTTATTTGTGTCTGCTGCCTTCCCTAATTTCTGGCTTGTTCCTGGTTTTATTCATGTCCGCTGCCTGCCCTGACCTCTGACTTGTTCCTTGTTATTTGTGTCTGTTGTCTGCCCTGACCTCTGGTTTGTCTCTGGTTATCCATGTGCCACAGACAGGAGCCCATCTCTAGAAGGGGGCAGACTGGCTAACTAGGATTTGGTCATATTAGCTGGCAGTGGCATAAGCCATGGAGGAGACAAAGAGGGCTTTGAGGAATCTATCAGCAATATGGCAGAGGCAAGATACCGATTGGCACCGATGAGAGAGAACTCAGCGTGCCCGCTGGTTCCACTTAGGTGAGAGTTCTTAAAAGGATTGAAGAGCAGAGTCTAAGAAGCTGCGTGGTCTTCTTCAGAGTGCCCTGCAAGGGTTGACGGGTTTCACTGCTAGGTTGCAGCCCTCTGATATACCAGTGCAGGCAGCTGCCTAGGACAGGATTAGTCATACAGGAAGTGTCCCTTGCAGTGCAGTGCTGCTGAGATCATAGGTCAATAGGGAGTACAGTTCAGGCTGACAGGGGTTTACTGAATCACATAGAGATACTGGAAGCAGGTAGGTGTGCACAGGGTCACATAGGATCATAGGAACACAGCTGGTATGCACATGGACATGGAGAGGGGGAAGCAGACTGGGAGTGCACAGGGAAACACTGAAGTAGGCTGCAGACTCAGAGTGCACAGGTGCTGGTAACGAGTGGCTGGCTTGAGTACCACAAAAGGGGTGCAAGAAGGCTGGGTGCTGGATGGGTTAAATGAAAAAGTCACAGTTACACTGGAGTGGAGAAGGTCACTGAGAGCAGGACACTGGAGATCACCGGAGCAGGATCCGATGGACACAGGAGAGAACAGCAACACAGAGAAACACAGAGGATGACTGGGAATGCTTGAAGGCACTGGGGGCCCTGATTATCACACCACAACTGACCATGTGAGATGATCCCCAGACCTCAAATTCTTGATCACAACACCTGACCATGTGAGATGATCCCTAAAGCCAGAATTCTGGATCACTGCAGCTGAACATGTGGGATGATCCCCAAACCTCAAATTCTGGATCACTGCACCTGACCAAGTAAGATGATCCCCAAACCTTAAATTCTGGATCACTGCACCAGACCATGTGAGATGATCCCCAAACCTTAAATTCTGGATCACTGCACTGGACCATGTGAGATGACCCCCAAACCTCAAATTTTGGATCACAATACCTGACCATGTGAAATGATCCCAAAAAATAGAATCATGGATCACAACACCTGACCATGTGAGATGATCCTCAAACCTCAAGTTCTGGGTCACAACACCTGACCATGTGAGATGATCCCTAAAGCCTGAGTTCTGGAGCACTGCATCTGACCATGTGAGATGATCCCCACTCACCAGACCTCAAATTCTGGATCACAGCAACTGACGATGTGAGATGATCCCCAAAGCCTGAATTCCAGATCACTGTATCTGACTAAGTGAGATGATCTCCAGACCTCAAATTCTGAAACACAACACCTGACCATGTGAGATGATCCTCAAACCTCAAATTCTGGATCACTGCACCGGACCATGTGAGATGATCCTCAAACCTTAAATTCTGGATCACAGCACCTGACCATGCGAGATGGTCCTCAAACCTCAAATTCTGGATTACAGCACCTGACCATGCGAGATGGTCTTCAAACCTCAAATTCTGGATCACTCCACCTGACCATATGAGTTTATCTCCAAATCCCGAATTCTGGACACCAGCCCCTGACCATGTGAGAGCTGGCACTTTCTTCTCCTGGGCCTTCCAGGATAAGGCTTTTTGCCGTATAATTGTGGAGTCCCATTGTTGGAGGCTGTGGAGAGGAACTCATATGAAGGTGGAGACTGGAAGTCATTAGTTAATAAAGGTGAAATGAACAGAACAGACACCGAGGAGGAGGAAGAACCGTTGTGACAGTGGTGACCTTTGCAACCTGTGTGCGGTTATATGGTAGGATGGAAGAAGAGCTGACGGATAATAACCGGAGAATTATACTATCGGTCACACGTATATGTTATTATGTAAGTACCATAATTGTGATAATTATGGGGTACCCACATAGACAGGTAATTACACAATATTTCACACAACCGCAGACTGAAATAATGGTGACATAATGGAGAGACGGCAGTGCCAGAACTTCTACCCATAATCCTCTGTAATGGGAGAGAAGGAGCTGGGCGCAGTCACATGACTATCATGGTGGCCACCTGACTTTAATTTTCTATATTGTCCTATTATTGGATCAGCCCTGTAAGAAGACTATTGCAGAGACCATTCCCCCGGGACCACTTCAGGGACACGATGAGCGGGGGCCAAAATCAGGGACCACAACCGGCCGGAGGGGCTTCCTTCCCATAACTTGTCCCGGAGACTCACTACACCTACTGAAATATTCTGTATATATAAGAGGTCAGCGATGTGTCTCTGTTTACCGCACCTAAAGATCTACATAATACATAAAGTACACAACACCCGTAATCCCTGAGCGATCGTTGTGTAATGACTCCTAATCCCTGAGACAACAAGGAGGAACAATGTACACAAGACCCCGAATCCCCGAATCAGAGCGATCGTTGTGTAATGACTCCTAATCCCTGAGACAACGAGGAGGAACAACGTAAGAGGAAGAACGTTCCAGAGAATATACATCATATTTAATACAAATCAGAGAACAAGAATAACACACAACATAATACATGTGATATTAGAGAACTTCCCAACTCATAATAATTCTCACCCCATAATATTCTTACCACAGACCCCTCACCCCAAATAATCCTATCCCAGACCCCTCACCCTATAATATTCCTACCACAGACCCCTCACCCCATAATATTCCAATCCCAGACCCCTCACTCTATAATATTCCGATCCCAGACCCCTCACCCTATAATAATTCTATCCCAGACCCCTCACCCTATAATAATTCTATCCCAGACCCCTCACCCTATAATATTCCTATCCCAGACCCCTCACCCTATAATAATTCTATCCCAGACCCCTCACCCTATAATAATCCTATCCCAGACCCCTCACCCTATAATATTCTTACCACAGACCCCTCACCCCATAATATTCCAATCCCAGACCCCTCACTCTATAATATTCCGATCCCAGACCCCTCACCCTATAATAATTCTATCCCAGACCCCTCACCCTATAATATTCCTATCCCAGACCCCTCACCCTATAATATTCCTACCACAGACCCCTCACCCCATAATATTCCAATCCCAGACCCCTCACTCTATAATATTCCTATCCCAGACCCCTCACCCTATAATAATTCTATCCCAGACCCCTCACCCTATAATAATTCTATCCCAGACCCCTCACCCCATAATATTCTGATCCCAGACCCCTCACCCTATAATATTCTTACCACAGACCCCTCACCCTATAATATTCCTATCCTAGACCCCTCACCCTATAATATTCCGATCCCAGACCCCTCACCCTATAATATTCATATCCCAGACCCCTCACCCTATAATATTCCGATCCCAGACCCCTCACCCTATAATATTCCTATCCCAGACCCCTCACCCTATAATAATTCTATCCCAGACCCCTCACCCTATAATAATCCTATCCCAGACCCCTCACCCTATAATATTATATCCCAGACCCCTCACCCTATAATATTCCTATCCCAGACCCCTCACCCTATAATATTCCTATCCCAGACCCCTCACCCTATAATATTCCTATCCCAGACCCCTCACCCTATAATAATTCTATCCCAGACCCCTCACCCTATAATATTCCTATCCCAGATCCCTCACCCTATAATATTATATCCCAGACCCCTCACCCTATAATATTCCTATCCCAGACCCCTCACCCTATAATATTCCTATCCCAGACCCCTCACCCTATAATATTCCTATCCCAGACCCCTCACCCTATAATAATTCTATCCCAGACCCCTCACCCTATAATATTCTTATCCCAGACTCCTCACCCTATAATATTCATATCCCAGACCTCTCACCCTATAATATTCCTATCCCAGACCCCTCACCCTATAATATTCCTATCCCAGACCCCTCACCCTATAATAATTCTATCCCAGACCCCTCACCCTATAATATTCCTATCCCAGATCCCTCACCCTATAATATTATATCCCAGACCCCTCACCCTATAATATTCCTATCCCAGACCCCTCACCCTATAATATTCCTATCCCAGACCCCTCACCCTATAATAATCCTATCCCAGACCCCTCACCCTATAATATTCCTATCCCAGACCCCTCACCCTATAATATTCCTATCCCAGACCCCTCACCCTATAATAATTCTATCCCAGACCCCTCACCCTATAATATTCCTATCCCAGACCCCTCACCCTATAATAATTCTATCCCAGACCCCTCACCCTATAATATTCCTATCCCAGATCCCTCACCCTATAATATTCCTATCCCAGACCCCTCACCCTATAATATTCTTACCACAGACCCCTCACCCTATAATATTATATCCCAGACGCCTCACCCTATAATAATCCTATCCCAGATCCCTCACCCTATAATATTCCTATCCCAGACACCTCACCCTATAATATTCCTATCCCAGACCCCTCACCCTATAATAATCCTATCCCAGACCCCTCACCCTATAATATTCCTATCCCAGACCCCTCACCCTATAATATTCCTATCCCAGACCCCTCACCCTATAATAATTCTATCCCAGACCCCTCACCCTATAATATTCCTATCCCAGACCCCTCACCCTATAATATTCCTATCCGAAACCCCTCACCCTATAATATTATATCCCAGACCCCTCACCCTATAATAATCCTATCCCAGACCCCTCACCCTATAATAATCCTATCCCAGACCCCTCACCCTATAATAATCCTATCCCAGACCCCTCACCCTATAATAATCCTATCCCAGACCCCTCACCCTATAATATTCCTATCCCAGACCCCTCACCCTATAATATTCCTATCCCAGACCCCTCACCCTATAATATTCCTATCCCAGACCCCTCACCCTATAATATTCCTATCCCAGACCCCTCATCCTATAATATTCTTACCACAGACCCCTCACCCTATAATATTCCTATCCCAAACCCCTCACCCTATAATATTCCTATCCCAGACCCCTCACCCTATAATATTCCTATCCCAGACCCCTCACCCTATAATATTCCTATCCCAGACCCCTCACCCTATAATATTCCTATCCCAGACCCCTCACCCTATAATATTCCTATCCCAGACCCCTCACCCTATAATAATCCTATCCCAGACCCCTCACCCTATAATATTCCTATCCCAGACCCCTCACCCTATAATATTCCTATCCCAGACCCCTCACCCTATAATAATTCTCTCCCAGACCCCTCACCCTATAATATTCCTATCCCAGACCCCTCACCCTATAATATTCCTATCCCAGACCCCTCACCCTATAACAATCTTATCCCAGACCCCTCACCCTATAATATTATATCCCAGACCCCTCACCCTATAATATTCCTATCCCAGACCCCTCACTCTATAATATTCCTATCCCAGACCCCTCACCCTATAATATTCCTATCCCAGACCCCTCACCCTATAATATTCCTATCCCAGACCCCTCACCCAATAATATTATATCCCAGACCCCTCACCCTATAATATTCCTATCCCAGACCCCTCACCCTATAATAATTCTATCCCAGACCCCTCACCCTATAATAATTCTATCCCAGACCCCTCACCCTATAATAATTCTATCCCAGACCCCTCACCCTATAATAATTCTATCCCAGACCCCTCACCCTATAATATTCCTATCCCAGACCCCTCACCCTATAATATTCCTATCCCAGACCCCTCACCCTATAATAATTCTCTCCCAGACCCCTCACCCTATAATATTCCTATCCCAGACCCCTCACCCTATAATATTCCTATCCCAGACCCCTCACCCTATAACAATCTTATCCCAGACCCCTCACCCTATAATATTCCTATCCCAAACCCCTCACCCTATAATATTATATCCCAGACCCCTCACCCTATAATATTCCTATCCCAGACCCCTCACCCTATAATAAACTTATCCCAGACCCCTCACCCTATAATAATCCTATCCCAGACCCCTCACCCTATAATATTCCTATCCCAGACCCCTCACCCCATAATATTCCAATCCCAGACCCCTCACTCTATAATATTCCGATCCCAGACCCCTCACCCTATAATATTCTTACCACAGACCCCTCACCCTATAATAATTCTATCCCAGACCCCTCACCCTATAATATTCCTATCCCAGACCCCTCACCCTATAATAATTCTATCCCAGACCCCTCACCCTAAAATATTATATCCCAGACCCCTCACCCTATAATATTCCTATCCCAGACCCCTCACCCTATAATATTCATATCCCAGACCCCTCACCCTATAATAATCTTATCCCAGACCCCTCACCCTATAATATTCCTATCCCAAACCCCTCACCCTATAATATTCCTATCCCAGACCCCTCACCCTATAATAAACTTATCCCAGACCCCTCACCCTATAATATTCCTATCCCAGATCCCTCACCCTATAATATTCCTATCCCAGACCCCTCACCCTATAATATTCCTATCCCAGACCCCTCACCCTATAATATTATATCCCAGACCCCTCACCCTATAATATTCCTATCCCAGACCCCTCACCCTATAATATTCCTATCCCAGACCCCTCACCCTATAATAATTCTATCCCAGACCCCTCACCCTATAATAATTCTATCCCAGACCCCTCACCCTATAATATTCCTATCCCAGACCCCTCACCCTATAATAATCTTATCCCAGACCCCTCACCCTATAATAATCCTATCCCAGACCCCTCACCCTATAATATTCCTATCCCAGACCCCTCACCCCATAATATTCCAATCCCAGACCCCTCACTCTATAATATTCCGATCCCAGACCCCTCACCCTATAATATTCTTACCACAGACCCCTCACCCTATAATAATTCTATCCCAGACCCCTCACCCTATAATATTCCTATCCCAGACCCCTCACCCTATAATAATTCTATCCCAGACCCCTCACCCTAAAATATTATATCCCAGACCCCTCACCCTATAATATTCCTATCCCAGACCCCTCACCCTATAATATTCATATCCCAGACCCCTCACCCTATAATAATCTTATCTCAGACCCCTCACCCTATAATATTCCTATCCCAGACCCCTCACCCTATAATAATTCTATCCCAGACCCCTCACCCTAAAATATTATATCCCAGACCCCTCACCCTATAATATTCCTATCCCAGACCCCTCACCCTATAATAATTCTATCCCAGACCCCTCACCCTAAAATATTATATCCCAGACCCCTCACCCTATAATATTCCTATCCCAGACCCCTCACCCTATAATATTCCTATCCCAGACCCCTCACCCTATAATAATCCTATCCCAGACCCCTCACCCTATAATATTCCTAACCCAGACCCCTCACCCTATAATATTCCTATCCCAGACCCCTCACCCTATAATATTCCTATCCCAGACCCCTCACCCTATAATATTCCTATCCCAGACCCCTCACCCTATAATATTCATATCCCAGACCCCTCACCCTATATTAATCTTATCCCAGACCCCTCACCCTATAATAATCCTATCCCAGACCCCTCACCCTATAATATTCCTATCCCAGACCCCTCACCCTATAATATTCCTATCCCAAACCCCTCACCCTATAATATTCATATCCCAGACCCCTCACCCTATATTAATCTTATCCCAGACCCCTCACCCTATAATAATTCTATCCCAGACCCCTCACCCTATAATATTCTTATCCCAGACCCCTCACCCTATAATATTCCTATCCCAAACCCCTCACCCTATAATATTATATCCCAGACCCCTCACCCTATAATATTCCTATCCCAGACCCCTCACCCTATAATATTCCTATCCCAGACCCCTCACCCTATAATATTCCTATCCCAGACCCCTCACCCTATAATATTCCTATCCCAGACCCCTCACCCTATAATATTCCTATCCCAGACCCCTCACCCTATAATATTCCTATCCCAGACCCCTCACCCTATAATATTCCTATCCCAGACCTCTCACCCTATAATATTCCTATCCCAGACCCCTCACCCTATAATATTATATCCCAGACCCCTCACCCTATAATATTATATCCCAGACCCCTCACCCTATAATATTCCTATCCCAGACCCCTCACCCTATAATATTCCTATCCCAGACCTCTCACCCTATAATATTCCTATCCCAGACCCCTCACCCTATAATATTATATCCCAGACCCCTCACCCTATAATATTCCTATCCCAGACCCCTCACCCTATAATATTCCTATCCCAGACCCCTCACCCTATAATATTCCTATCCCAGACCCCTCACCCTATAATATTCCTATCCCAGACCCCTCACCCTATAATATTCCTATCCCAGACCCCTCACCCTATAATATTCCTATCCCAGACCCCTCACCCTATAATATTCCTATCCCAGACCTCTCACCCTATAATATTCCTATCCCAGACCCCTCACCCTATAATAATCCTACCACAGACCCCTCACCCTATAATAATTCTGGACCCCGGTCCCTATAATAATTCTGAACCCCGGTCCCTATAATAATTCTGAACCCCTGTCCCTATATCAATTCTGGACCTCTGTCCCTCTAATAATTTTGGACCCCGGTCCCTATAATAATTCTGGACCTCTGTCCCTCTAATAATTCTGGACCCCTGTCGCTATAATAATTCTGGACCTCTGTCCCTATAATAATTCTGGACCCCTGTCCCTATAATAATTCTGGACCCCGGTCCCTATAATAATTCTGGACCCCGGTCCCTATAATAATTCTGGATCCCGGTCCCTATAATAATTCTTGACCCCGGTCCCTATAATATTTCTGGACCCCGGTCCCTATAATAATTCTGGACCCCTGTCCCTATAATAATTCTGGACCCCGGTCCCTATAATAATTCTTGACCTCTGTCCCTATAATATTTCTGGACCCCGGTCCCTATAATAATTCTGGACCCCTGTCCCTATAATAATTCTGGACCTCTGTCCCTATAATAATTCTGGACCCCGGTCCCTATAATAATTCTGGACCCCTGTCCCTATAACAATTCTGGACCCCTGTCCCTATAACAATTCTGGACCCCGGTCCCTATAATAATTCTGGACCTCTGTCCCTATAATAATTCTGGACCCCGGTCCCTATAATAATTCTGGACCCCGGTCCCTATAATAATTCTGGACCCCGGTCCCTATAATGATTCTGGACCCCGGTCCCTATAATAATTCTGGACCCCGGTCCCTATAATAATTCTGGACCCCGGTCCCTATAATAATTCTGGACCTCTGTCACTATAATAATTCTGGACCCCGGTCCCTATAATAATTCTGGACCCCGGTCCCTATAATAATTCTGGACCTCTGTCCCTATAATAATTCTGGACCCCGGTCCCTATAATAATTCTGGACCCCGGTCCCTATAATAATTCTGGACCTCTGTCACTATAATAATTCTGGACCCCGGTCCCTATAATAATTCTGGACCCCGGTCCCTATAATAATTCTGGACCTCTGTCACTATAATAATTCTGGACCCCGGTCCCTATAATAATTCTGGACCCCGGTCCCTATAATAATTCTGGACCTCTGTCACTATAATAATTCTGGACCCCGGTCCCTATAATAATTCTGGACCCCGGTCCCTATAATAATTCTGGACCTCTGTCCCTATAATAATTCTGGACCCCGGTCCCTATAATAATTCTGGACCCTGGTCCCAATAATAATTCTGGACCCCGGTCCCTATAATAATTCTGGACCCCGGTCCCTATAATAATTCTGGACCCCGGTCCCTATAATAATTCTGGACCTCTGTCACTATAATAATTCTGGACCCCGGTCCCTATAATAATTCTGGACCCCGGTCCCTATAATAATTCTGGACCTCTGTCCCTATAATAATTCTGGACCTCTGTCCCTATAATAATTCTGGACCCCGGTCCCTATAATAATTCTGGACCCCGGTCCCTATAATAATTCTGGACCCCGGTCCCTATAATAATTCTGGACCCCGGTCCCTATAATAATTCTGGACCCCGGTCCCTATAATAATTCTGGACCTCTGTCCCTATAATAATTCTGGACCTCTGTCCCTATAATAATTCTGGACCCCGGTCCCTATAATAATTCTGGACCCCGGTCCCTATAATAATTCTGGACCCCGGTCCCTATAATAATTCTGGACCCCGGTCCCTATAATAATTCTGGACCTCTGTCCGTATAATAATTCTGGACCCCGGTCCCTATAATAATTCTGGACCCCGGTCCCTATAATAATTCTGGACCCCGGTCCCTATAATAATTCTGGACCCCGGTCCCTATAATAATTCTGGACCCCGGTCCCTATAATAATTCTGGACCCCGGTCCCTATAATAATTCTGGACCCGGTCCCTATAATAATTCTGGACCCCGGTCCCTATGATTCCTCCGGCTCTGTGGTGATTTCTGGGCTCTTATCTGGGATTGCGGGACGGTGAATCATTTTATGGCCCCCTCCTGTACTTTGCTCTGCCTGTCTCTCAGGTTTTTTCTCTTTTTGCACCCGGTTCTTCCTCGACAGCTCCCCATCACTCACCTTTTCACACGACACGTTTCTGCACTGCACACGCTCCTCCAGCCGCTCTATAAGAGCCGTCACAGAGGTGAGATTGAGAGAAGAGTCTCCGGGAGCGAGCAGGTCCAACACCCTCTGGAAAGGGGTCCCCAGCACAGCCGGGCACAGGAGGGGCAGCACAGCCAGGCATGGCCAGAGCAGGGAGGGGGTCATTGCTCTTTATGGATGAGGGGTATGGGGGGGGAAGAGACCAGGACCTTCCAGTACCACCTGGACCCAGACACAAAGTGACCCAGGAGAGATGCAGTGCTGACTCTCCATGTTGCTGGCAGTGGCCTGTGATTGGCTGAGTGGCTGTGATAGTTAACATAGTGCAGGTTGTCATTATCATCCCCCTCCCTCCCCTTCTCTCATTTACCTGAGGAGACGCTCCTCCGCCCCGTGCCAAGACGCCCTTCAGTCCGTGTGCCACCCAGTGACACGTTAACGCTTTCCTCCAGGTCAATTCAACTTCAGTGTGCTGGGGAGAGATAAGGAACAGTCAGTCATTGACAGCAAAATCGCTGACATGTCACTTCTACATCCACATCTGTCTGCAGAGAGCGATCCGATCCAAGAATCCGGCCAATCGTATCAATCTGTACAAATATATTCTGAGGAATTCAGAATGTTACCCAAATGTATCCAATCCCATCATCACTATCTGCAGATTTCTTATTGCCAAGGCTTTATAAGAGGCCAAAATAATAACTGCCCCACCCCCACATCTCCATCACCCTCAACCCTCCTCAAACAACCTCAACCCGCCTCGGACACCCTCAAACCGCCTCAGCCACCCTCAATCCCCCTCAGCCACCCTCAACCACCCTCAGCCACCCTCAACCCCACAGAAACCCTCAACCCCCCTCAGCCACCCTCAGACACCATCAACCACCCTCAGCCACCCTCATATTAACCCCCCTCAGCCACCCTAAAACACCCTTAGCCCCCCTCAGACACCATCAACCTCCCAGAAACCCTCAACCCCCCTTAGCCACCCTCAGCCCCCCTCAGACACCATCAACCACCCTCAGCCACCCTCAACCCCCCTCAAACACCCTCAACCCCCCTCAGCCACCCTTAACCCCCCTCTGCCACCCTCAACCCCCTTCAGCCACCCTCAACCCCTCAGACACCCTCAACCCCCCTCAGACACCCTCAACCACCCTTAACCCCTCAGACACCCCAAGACACCCTCAACTCCTCTCAGACACCCTCGACCCCCCTCAACCACCCTCAACCCCTCAGACACCCCAAGACACCCTCAACTCCTCTCAGACACCCTCGACCCCCCTCAACCACCCTCAACCCCTCAGACACCCCAAGACACCCTCAACTCCTCTCAGACACCCTCGACCCCCCTCAGCCACCCTCAACCCCTCAGACACCCTCAACCCCCCTCAGCCACACTCAAGATAGGAGAACTACAGCTACTGTTGTACGAGGAGGATTTGGATTTTGTGGGAATTTCAGAGATCTGATTCGACAGCTCTCATGATTGGCTGGCAAACATTCAACGATATTCCATTTAACGCAGGGATAGAGAGGGTAAAAAAAGGGGGAGGGGTATGCCTATATATCAAAAATGATGTACAAGTGAATGTGAGAGATGACATCACTAAGAGAGCTAGTGAGGAGGTGGAATTCTTATGGGTAGATCTCCAAAGGGAGGAAACTAAGGGGAAAATAATACTGGGAGTATGCTATAGGCCCCCTAACCTGAGGGAGGCGGGGGACCTCCTATCACAATTTGGATTAGCAGCAAGAATGGGAAGTGTTATTATAATAGAGGATTTTAATTATCCAGACATACACTGGGCAGAGGGAACCGCGCATTCATGTAAGGCTCGCCAATTACTGTTTTGCAGGACAATTTCATGGGTCAGATGGTAGACGCACCAACTAGAAACAAGGTGTTACTAGATCTACTGATTACCAACGATATAGACCTGATCACGGATGTGGAAATACGGGGCAATTTAGGAAACAGCGATCACAGGTCATTTTGTTTCAGTATAAATCACACAAATAGGAAACATAAGGGGAATACAAAGACACCGAGCTCCAAAAGAGCCAACTTCCCTAAACTACGAACCTTGCTAGAGGATAATTGGGATAAAATCTTAGGAACAAAGAACATAGAGGAAAAATCGGTATGCTTTAAGAGCATATTAAATAAGGGCATTAGCCAATGCATTCCAATGGCAAATAAATTTAAAAGAGCTAATAAAAATCCTGTTTGGCTTAACTCCAATTTAAAAATGCATATAAAAGCAAAGGAGAAGGCATTAAAAAAATACAAGGCTAGGGGGTCATCATCAGCATTCAGACTTTACAAAGAATGCAACAAGAAATGTAAGGGTGCAATCAGGGCGGCTAAGATAGAATACGAAAGACACATAGTGGTGGAGAGTAAAAAAATCCCAAGAAATTCTTTAAGTACATAAATAGTAAGAAGGGGAGGACAGACCATTTTGGCCCCATAAAGAATGAGGAAGGACATCTGGTTACAAAGGATGGTGAGATGGCGAAGGTATTACATTTATTCTTCTCCTCAGTCTTCACGAGGGAATCGGGGGGCTTCAGTAACCAAAACTGCAGTGTTTATCCTCAGGACACAACACAGGAAGCACCTCCATGGTTAACAGAGGACGGAATTAAAATTAGACTTGAGAAACTTAACATTAATAAATCACCGGGACCAGATGGCTTGCACCCGAGGGTACTTAGGGAACTCAGTCAAGTGATTGCCAGACCGTTGTTCCTAATTTTTACAGACAGTCTACTGACTGGAATGGTACCAGCTGATTGGAGAAAAGCCAATGTAGCACCAATATTTAAAAAGGGCCCAAAATACATCCCTGGGAATTACAGACCAGTTAGCCTAACATCAATAGTATGTAAACTCTTGGAGGGGATGATAAGGGACTATATACAAGATTGTAGTAATGAGAACGATATTATTAGCAGTAATCAGCATGGATTCATGAAGAATCATTCTTGCCAAACCAATCTACTAACCTTCTATGAGGAGGTGAGTTGCCATCTAGATAAAAGGGAAAACCATGCATTTTAAAGCACATTTGAAGAGTCTATTATACTCATCAGTGCAGCCTCATCAGTGCCCATCAATGTAAACTGATCAGTGCTCATCAGTGCAGCCTCATCAGTGCCCATCAGTGCAGCCTCACCATTGCCCATCAATGCAGCCTGATCAGTGCTCATCAGTGTAGCCTTGCCAGTGTATGGGGAGAGGAGAGCCACCGGTTTACACAGAGTGGGGATCTCCACTTACCCGGTGCGGCCGCTGTCACACTAAGTCCCGCCTCCTGGACTGGCTCCTATGATGGACATCGCACATCCCGGCATTGGAAAAGTGTGACGTCCATCCTAGGGGTCAGTCCAGGAGGTGGGTCCATCCTAGGAGTCGGTCCAGGAGGCGGGTCCATCCTAGGAGTCGGTCCAGGAGGCGGGTCCATCCTAGGAGTCGGTCCAGGAGGCGGGTCCATCCTAGGAGTCGGTCCAGGAGGCGGGACTTCATAAGCTTCGTATGACACATCGGCCGCGCTGGGTAATCGGGAGATCCCCGCTCTGTGTAATCCGGCGGCGCTCGCTCCCCTTCCCTTCAGAGGCAGCCCGTGCACCCACCTAGGATCGGCCCTGCAAAGCGGCCCAGGCAGGCGGCCTAACGGGAGATCTCCCGCTATCCCGGTAGGTCAGTCCAGCCCTGTATAGCCCCGAGTTTCCGGCCAACCCCAGACCTTTGTACCCTAATAATTGTCAATGGGCAATACGAGGCCCAGGGCTTTTTGGGGGCCCACTAGGGGCTATAGCCTGGGTCAGCTGCCCCCCAACCTCCCGATGCCACTGGTGCCAGATGAAGCCCCGCCTCATTTCTGGCTGGGGGACATTTTTATATTTGCATAATACCTCCTACTGCTTGCCTCAGGGCTGAGGGCTCTGGAGAGGAGTACTGAGACCGGGTGCTGTGATGTTTTCAGGAAGCGATGTACAGCCCCCTGCCAGGCCCCTCCCACCAGCCATTATCTGCCTGCATTGCATAGAGAAGCACAGAGACCCAGTGATGATACATAAGTTATGTAATGAAGATGGAAAGGTTTGTTGGGAGGGAATCTGGGGAGTTCAGCTTTAACAAGTTGTTGCAGTGAGAGGAATCCGGTCTGACCGCACTGTCATTACCAGTTAATAAATTGTCATTTTTCACCTGCGATTTCTATTTTTATAACAGTGACTCTGTAAATTCCCCACCCCCCACTGCCACATCCAGTGTGACAACATGTTCTAAGTCAGCGGGAACTTCGAGTCTCCAGGAAGAGAAGCTGCCGGACAACATTCCAGACCGCAAAATTACAAAACGTTCAAACACAACTGCAGCCAAAAACAACAACCGCGTAAATATGAACAAATCGTTTAAAGATCATATAATAAAAGCAGCTTTTGCTGCCAAATTCCCCTTCAGCCCAGAAACATTCCCTGCAGTACCTGTTTCTGCCTCTAGATGTCCTTAGTCTGATGATAAACTTTATGCAAACCCACTTCTTCTGAGCCCAGGTTAGCCCGGACCCACCCCCAGGCTGTGATTGGACAATGAAAGGAGAAGCAGCACATTGATGGGCCCATCTTGCTGTCACTCTGCTCTCTCCTCCTATCAGCATGCTTCTTGAACTGATAGGTGCTTTTGCTGCTGCTCCCTCTCCCACTCCAGCCCTGCTGTACAGGGACTGTAGGAGGCTGATACCAGGTCACATTGAGGTGCTTACTCTGCTTGTATTAAAAAAATAAATTTAATGATGTTTTATTCCTGAGTCTAATTCATAGTGTCTTCTTCTTTATGCCTTTCAGTGTTGTCCCAAAACCACCCGGAGCCTCCATTATTGTTCCTCCCGCTGGGCAATAAATCCATCTTTATTCTTTTCCTAACAGGGCCGTCTTTAAGGCAGGGCAAAAGGAAGCAGCTGCCCTGGGCCCAGATCATTGTTGTGGGGCCCAAAGTAGCTGCCTCATAGTTGCCAACTATCCCAGTTCAAATTCCCTTGTCCCATGAAGTTTTAGTCCTGTGCTGTGTCCTGATATCTCAGTATGAAGTTCTATTACTAATGCTGCCCAGCTCTTTCCTATTGCTGTGTACAGATGACTCACCTGCAGACCCCGTGTTTACATGTAAATAACCGTCAATCATATGTAAATAGAGGCGGCATTCATATGTATATCGTGCCCCCCCGAGGTCATATCCACCATCACTTCTGCTGAATGCTGCCCACTGGGGAGGTAAAGGGACATGCTTGAAAGTCCTGCCTACAAATATAGTCACTGAGCCCATCAGCCTGTTCTGCAAAGGTAAGCAAATTAGAGGTGGAACCCTTCTTCAAAATAACATGTTGCCACAGCACCCTGAATTGTGGTGCATGTGAATACGGACATCTCAGCCGATGGGTGAGGGTGTCATTAACAATCAATGGGACTGCTGTGTATCTGCTAAAGAGCAGAACGTTTCTGTGGTGCCAGGAAAGCGATTTTGCATATGTTCCCGACACACACAAATGTGAACGCAGGCTAAACGTCTCATTTACATTGGTGGTCAGTGTAAATCTTCTCATTTACATTGGTGGTCAGTGTAAATCTCTCCTTACATTGGTAGTTACTATTGATGAGCCGAACACCCCCCGGTTCGGTTCGCACCAGAACCTGCAAACAGACTGAAAGTTCGCACGAACGTTAGAACCCCATTGACGTCTATGGGACTCGAACGTTCGAAATCAAAAGTGCTCATTTTAAAGGCTAATTTGCATGGTATTGTCCTAAAAAGGGTTTGGGGACCCGGGTCCTACCCCAGGGGACATGTATCAATGCAAAAAAAACTTTTAAAAACGGCCGTTTTTTCGGGAGCAGTGATTTTAATGATGCTTAAAGTAAAAAAAAAAGTGAAATATTCCTTTAAATATCGTACCTGGGGGGTGTCTATAGTATGCCTGTAAAGTGGCGCATGTTTCCTGTGTTTAGAACAGTCCCTGCATAAAATGAAATTTTTAAAGGAAAAAATCTCATTTAAAACTGCTTGCGGCTTTAATGTCATGTCGGGTCCTGGCAATATGGATGAAAATCAGTGAGACAAACGGCATGGGTACCCCCCAGTCCATTACCAGGCCCTTTGGGTCTTGTATGGATATTAAGGGGAACCCTGCACCCAAATTAAAATAAGGAAAGGTGTGGGGCCCCCAGGCCCTATATACTCTGAACAGCAGTATACAGGCGGTGCAAACAAGACAGGGACTGTAGGTTTGTTGTTAAGTAGAATCTGTTTGTCATTTTGAACGGGTACATTTTTAACGTGTTTAGCTCCAGCCAAAATATCTTTTTTAAGCTTTTTGGAAAACATAGGGAAGGGTTATCACCCCTGTGACATTTGTTTTGCTGTCTGTGCTCCTCTTCAGAAGATTTCACCTCACTTTCTGTCCCAATGACAAATGTTTTTTGAAAATTGGGGTTTTTTTGTGGAACAAGGATTGGAAAGCATCAGTGGAAAGGAGAAATGTTTTTCCCATATTAACTCTTACAGGAGAGAATTTCCCTTCCTAGGGGTAGATTTCATCTCACTTCCTGTTGTCTCCTTCCGTTTGGAAGTAGGAGTTGTTTGTAAGTTAGATGTTTGAAAGTAGGGGCCTGCCCTATATACTCAGCAGAAATTTGGGCCTTAGGTGTTGTTGTGGCCACAACACTGTAAGCCCTCACAGGGCCCTGCTGTGAAATATTAGATCAAGAATTGTAATTACACGCCCCTGTTAAACAGGGGCTGAAAAATTGTGCCGGCGCCCAGAACCAAAAATGTTCTTACAAGCTATCAGCGTGATCATTGAGGAGGAAGAGGATAATTACTCAGGGATAGTCACTCAGCATCAGCATAGGCAGTCTTTGAAGGGATCTGACATTTTAAAAAAGATTATTCGGTTACATCAGCATCAGGTGCTTGGTATCTGGTGGTGATCCAAGACTGATTCATTTTTATGAAGGTCAGTCGATCGACCGAGTCAGTGGACAGACGCACCCTGTGATCGGATACAAAGCCTCCAGCAGCACTGAATGTGCGTTCCGAAAGAACGCTGGATGCAGGACAGGCCAGTAGCTCAATTGCATACTGTGCAAGCTCTGGCCAGTGATCCATCCTCAAGACCCAGTAACCCAGATGATTTTCGGTGGGAAAGGTGTCCAAGTCAGATCTTGCCCCTAGGTATTCCCGCACCATGTAAAACAGACGCTGGCGATGGTTGCTGGAACCAATCATACCTTGGGGCTGCGGACTAAAAAATTGTCTGAACGCATCAGTCAGACGGCCACCTTCTCCACCGCTCCTTCTTTGACTGACCGAAGCCTCAGCAACACGTTGTCCAGAAACAGGAGTTTGTAACCTCCCAGTCTCTGGGAACGCGTTGCACAGACCTTTCTGCAAGGCCTCCCGAAGATGTTTCATCCTCTGCTCCCTCTGCGACGGCAAGATAAGGTCCGCAACCTTACCCTTGTAACGTGGATCAAGGAGGGTTGCCAGCCAGTAACGATACCCCTCCTTGATACCACAAATACGAGGATCCTTCCGCAGGCTTTGCAGGATCAGGGAGGCCATGCAGCCTAGGTTTGCTGAGGCATTCGGTCCGGAGTCCTCTGGGTCACTAAGGACGACATGGTCCGCAGCCACCTCCTCCCAGCCACGTACAAGTCCATGTGTTTCTTGGGACTGTAAATGATCCCTTAAAGACTGCTGCTGATGCTGAGTGCCAGGCTCCACCTCCATACTGACACAATCCTCCTCCTCCTCGTCCTCTTCCTGTGTGATAAGCGGGCCTGCAGGAATACTTTCTGGATAAAGGGGGCCTTGAGAGCTAAGGAAGTCCTCCTCTTCCTGCATTGTTCTGCCTCAAGTGCCCTGTCCATTATTCCACGCAGCGTGTGCTCCAACAGGTGGACAAGGGGGACAGTGTCACTGATGCATGCACTGTCACTGCTCACCATCCTCGTGGCCTCCCCAAATGGTGACAGGACAGTGCATGCATCCCTGATCATGGCCCACTGGCGTGGGGAAAAATAACCAAGCTCCCCTGACCCTGTCCTGGTGCCATAGTCGCACAGGTACTCATTTATGGCCCTCTGCTGCGTGTGCAGCCGCTGCAGCATGGCCAACATTGAGTTCCACCTGGTGGGCATGTCACAGATTAGGCGGTTCTTGGGCAGGTTAAACTCCTTTTGGAGGTCCGCCAGCCGAGCACTGGCATTATATGACTGGCAGAAATGCACACAGACTTTCCTGGCCTGCCTCAGGACATCCTGTAAGCCCGGGTACCTGCCCAAGAAGCACTGCACCACCAAGTTAAGGGCGTGAGCCAAACAGGGCACAGGGGTCATTTGTCCCTGTCGGAGGGCAGAGAGGAGGTTGGTGCCATTGTCGCAAACCACCATTCCTGCCTTAAGTTGGCGTGGCGTCAACCACCTCTGAACCTGCCCCTGCAGAGCTGACAGAACCTCTGCCCCAGTGTAGCTCCTGTCCCCCAAGCACACCAGCTCAAGCACCGCATGGCATCTTTTGGCCTGCATACTTGCGTAGCCCCTTGAACGCCTACGGAGCACCGCTGGTTCCGAGGACAAAGCACAGGAAGAGGCCATGGAGGAAGAAGAAGAGGAGGGGGTGGAGGAGAGAGGTGTGTCAGAATCACTAGTAGTGGCATTTTGGAGGCGTGGTGGCGGAACAACCTCCAACACTACTGCACCCTGTCCTGTATCCTTCCCAGCTGCCTAGGTAATGTCCCTGTCCATGCCTGCTGGACCATGAGTCAGCGGTAATATGCACCCTGTCCAGCGAGGCCAAGACATTGCCTTCCACATGCCAGTAGAGAGCCGGAATTGCCTTCTGTGAGAAAAAGTGGCGTTTGGGAACCTGCCACTGAGGAACCACACATTCCACAAACTCACGGAAGGGGGCAGAGTCTACCAACTGAAAAGATAGCAGTTGAAGTACTAGCAATTTTGCCAAGCTAGCATTCAACCGCTGGGCATATGGATGGCTGGGAGCGAACTTCTTTTTGCAGTGCAGCAGCTGGGGCAGGGAAATTTGCCTGGTACAATCTGACGTCGGTGTACTGCTAGCAGATTGCCCGCAAGTACATGGCTGTGACACACCTAATTCTACACCTTCATTCCTCTGAGTGCAGGTCTCAGAGAGGACTGAAGGTATACTGGGTTTGGAGATCCCAGCTGATGAGGAGTAAGGAGAGGTCCGCTTTGTTCTTTGGTGTGGGTCTTTTAGATATGCTTGCCAATGAACTGCATGGCAGGTCAACATATGTCTGGTCAAGCATGTGGTGCCCAAGCGGGAGATGTTTTGGCCACGTGAGATACGCTTGAGACATATGTTGCAAATAGCAGTGGTGGCATCTGATGCACTGGTATCAAAAAAGGCCCACACCAAAGAACTTTTGGAATAACGCGCAGAGACTGCAGCGCCCTGCACATGCGGAGCTCTGCGGTGTGATGCAGTCAGTGTGCTGCCCTTAGGCTGGCCCTTGGAGGGCATCCTGCCTTGTTGGTGATGTGCCTCCTCCTCCTCCTCTCTCCTATCAGGCACCCACGTTGAGTCAGTGACCTCATCATCCCCTCCCTCCTCATCACTGGAGCAAACCTGGCAGTATGCTGCAGTAGGGGGAATATGACTGCCAGATTGCTGTCCTTCTTGGGCACCCCCTCTGTCCGTGCTCACGTTACTGCCTTCATCGAGCTGAGTTTCATCATCAGAGCCTTCTAAACGCTGGGCATCCTCCTGGAGCATGTACCCAACACTGTGGTCAAACAGTTCGAGGGACTCCTCAGGAGGACATGGTGGGGCTAGGGAAGGAGTCACTGATGACATTGAGCTGAGGGAAGAGGCCGCTGCTTTGCCAGACAAAGTACCCTGAGCATGGGTGAGGGAGGATGAGGAGGATGAGGACGGCTTGAACATCCAGTCGACCAAGTTTTCCGCATGTTGCGGCTCAACACGGCCAGCTGCCGAAAAAAAGGCCAAGCATGTCCCACGGCCATGTGCTGATGAGGATGCACCGTGTCCACGACCAGCACTGTTGCCTCTAGACACAGAACCTGCTTGTCCTCTTTTATTGAAAAAGTGTACAGAAAAACAATGCGCTAACTGGTGAAAGGGGAGCAGCTACATACGGTGTGACAAAAACAATGCAAAGATAATAAGAAAATGTAGCGCATGGTGAACAAACCAAAGTTACAAAATAGTGGTGCTGAAATATATTCCAGTCCAAACAAGAAAAAATATATTGTTAAGTCCTTCAACACAGTGTGATAAACTGAACATGTGATAAACCCAAAGTCATTGAACCAAAGAGCAGATGGGTAGGGGGTATAATGTCCCACTGTGTATAAACATGGATGCAATCCCCGAGGAGGATGGTGTTTAAAAAGTTGGCAAAAAGCTGTATTGATCCGTAGGAGCAAACCACATCAACCGAAAAATGGCATCAAGGAAAAAGACGATAAGTATAAACTCTTACCAGATCAAATGGACTCCCCTGTCAGCGACAGGGAGTCTTGAAGGCAGTGCGCCACCCTGGATGTATGGAAGGATATTCCGACAGTCAGAACCTCAAGATTGGACTCTGCGTAGACTCCAGGGATCACCAGGTAGATCTTCATGGTAGGTAAACACAATATGGATATGGAAGATGTAATGTCCCTCATATGGCGGAAGCTAGGCATTCACTCCCATCCGGATAGTATGTGAAAAGAAAAAATGTGCTTCCACATAGTGCAGATAAAAGGGGTGTCTGGGAAAAAAATGCAGCGCTAAGAAGTATTAGGAAGTTAGGGTGTAGTGAAACAATTAAGTAAGAGATGCTGTACTGAACAGTAAAGCATATGTGCAAAAACCATAAGTGAAATGAAATGAACAAACACAGTATAAAGTGTCCACATATGGTAAATGGATGATTCCAAACTCAAATTAATAAGAGGAACTGGTATGGACCAAAAAATGATGTGAAACTAGAAAATAAAGTCAATGGTGCACGGTGTGGATCTGTGACTGTGAGTCAACAACGGGGTACAGAACTTCCGTAGCTGTAAACCAACATCTCAATATGGGGCATCAGAATGAAAACATCAGGAAGCAAGATAAGATGGGTACTCTTGGGGGGGAGGGTTTAATTAAGAAAAAAGTAATAACACATAAATATGTATAATGGTAACGATAGGATATGCGGCCAATTGGCTTTGAGGTATAAGCTGTATGATATATGTTTTGTAGCTTGGGACTACTGTTACCATTTACACACTGAAACGCAAATTGTAATACATTACCTTTAAAAAAAAAAAAAAAAAAAAAAAAGGGGAAAAAATTTTGAAAGGCCACAATGATGTGACTAGATTAGAGACATATATGAGTATCATTCTGAAAGTAGTCTCTAGATAAAGTTGACTGATGTGGCAAAAAAAAAAAAAAAAAAGATGGGTACTCTTACCAGATGACGTGGACTCCACTGTCATATGATATGGAGTCAATGGTGCATGGAGCCAAACCTAGGCTGGAAAACGATATCCGAAACGGTGGAACCTCTGTCTCACTTCTCGACTTCTCTGGTGGGGTGAAGAAACATCAGGAAGGGCCGCCAACTGGATATCAGCCAATAGACCTCAAGGATGTGTTCCAAGGAGAAGCCGGGGACAGATTTGATCCAGACCCCGTGATGGAAGTAGGGCTACTGGAAGGCAGTTTCTTGCATCGGGGTAATATGCAAATAAAAAATAAAAAGCTTCTGCATAGTGCAGGTAAACCAGGGATTTTTATTTCTAAAAATACCATACAAAAAATGGATAAAAGTGATCACAATTGAAATAAAATCTAAGCAGCGTAAGGAAGGGGAGATCGTCCGACGCGTTTCGACCAAGGGGGTCTTCTACAGGGGCATGGGGTTTTTTATTGCTAAAATTACAGCACAATAAAAAAGTGATCACAATAAAATTGAAGGCAACATAGAGAGTAGTGTAGTAGCCCGACGCGTTTCGACCTAAGGGTCTTCTACTGGTGCATAAACCACCCACTCCAGGTTGCCAATATTTATAAATAAAATAACTGATAAGGACCAATCACAAGGGAAAATAATTGCCTAATATCATTGGACCATTGTGGTCAGCTGATTGCACACTAAGCAACAAAGTGTAAATGGGCCAATCACATTATACATAGGACAGACAGGCAGACCTAACCACCAATCCACGCGCCGACGGAAGAACCCGTCATTGTGATCGGGGTCTGCATGTCAAACAAGGGAATGTGGCGTCTGGCTTGAAAGCGCCAAAAGCCAATCAGCGATCACGTGATATGTGACAGGCGGACTTGGCGGCCAATCAAAAAGCCTGCCAGAAGATCCAGTGTCAGCGGCCGCCGGTCTGCGTGTCAAACAGACGGAAATGACGTCAAGCCCAAAAGCGCGCCAAACGTCAATCCTAAATCACATGATGAGTGACGGAAGCCCCACGAGGCCATGGGAGAGCAAGATCTTGCGATGCAGAAAATGCAATCACCATGGTCACGTGGCGCATATCAACTGGTATCCGTACTTCTCCCACGTGATCAAAGTCAAGTATCACAAAGAAGAAGGCATGCTCAAGGAATAATTTGGAATACCAGACAAATCACAGCAGTCCTCCTGTTTGGGGTGAATCAAATAAAGATGACAAATAAAAACTAAATATGGAATTGTACAAAATATGTAAGCTGAAGGCCAGGAAGGAACCAATAAAGCTCACCAACCTGGAAAGCACCAAAACCAAAAATATGGATCAATAAAGTGACAATAAATAAGTGAAATATCCAAAAGGGAAATTACAGGTAACAGGAAAGGAAAAAAGGAAAAAAAAACATAAATATGTATAAACTCCCTATACAAAAATGTACCCCAATCAACTTTGAAGGGTTTTGGGAGGGGAGGGGAGGAGGATGGTAGAAACAGGAATATCTAGGATTGATTTATGAAGGAGTTGAGGTCCCACTCCACGTTCAACCCGAACGGAAAGTAGGATCTCAACTCATGTATCCAATATGTCTCGAGGCGAGAGACGCCCCGAAGACGTGACTCGCCCCTCCAATGAGGGACGAACCTGTCAATCACTTGAAACAATGTCCCTGAAGGGTCTCTATTGTGGTACTGTAGATAATGACGTGGTACTGTATGTTTACTTTTCCCACTCTTAATTCCGGTCACATGCTCATTGACTTGGATGGAAAAGGTCCTAATCGTACGACCAACATACTGCTTGTGGCAGGGACAAGTCAGTAAGTAAACAATGTATTGTGAAGAGCAGGTAGTAAAATGTTTCATGCAATATATACGAGAGGTGACAGTGGATTTAAAAGTGGTGCTTTTACACCTCCCTCCAATGTTGTGGAGACACACCTTGCATTTGCGGCAAGGGTAATAACCCTTAGGCCCCTTTCACACTGGGGCGGTTTGCAGGTGTTATTGCGCTAAAAATAGCGCCTGCAAACCGCCCCTAAACAGCCTCCGCTGTTTGTTCAGTGTGAAAGCCCGAGGGCTTTCACACTGAAGCGGTGTGCTGGCAGGAGAAGAAAAAATCTCCTGTCAGCCGCATCTTTGGAGCGGTGAAGGAGCGGTGTATTCACTGCTCCTAAACCGCTCCTGCTCATTGAAATCAATGGGACAGCCGCGCTATACGAGGGGTTTTAACCCTTTTTCGGCCGCCAGCAGGGGGTTAAAACCGCACCGCTAGCGGCCGAATACCGCGGTAAAACAGCGCTAAAAATAGCGCTGTTTTACCGCCAACGCTCCCTACCGCCCCAGTGTGAAAGGGGCCTTACAGTCCTGAAAGAAAGAAACTTTCTTGGGAGCTACTTGTCCTTGAATCGACCGTGCACCCCTAAAAATGACAGCCGCTTGTTCTGGTAAAACGGGACCAAGAAGTCTGTCATTTAAGAGCACCTTCCAATGTCTTCTCAAGATTTCCCTGATCTGTTTAGATTGAGATAGTTTTGGGGTGCTTTTAGAAAAGGGCTACAACCCTGACCTCCTTGACGTTGAAATCAACAAGGCTTTGTCAACAGAAAGAAGCTCCACTTTAATAGAGCACCCCAAAACCATCTCAGATTGTACCACCTATTCCACTCAATCTAAACAGATCAGGGAAATCTTGAGAAGATGCTCGGGGGTGCACGATCGATTCAAGGACAAGTAGCCCTGAATATAATAGACCCTCCCAAGAAAGTTTCTTTCTTTCAGGACTGTAAGGGTTATTACCCTTGCCGCAAATGCAAGGTGTGTCTCCACAACATTGGAGGGAGGTGTAAAAGCACCACTTTCAAATCCACTGTCACCTCTCGTATATATTGCATGAAACATTTTACTACCTGCTCTTCACAATACATTGTTTACTTACTGACTTGTCCCTGCCACAAGCAGTATGTTGGTCGTACGATTAGGACCTTTTCCATCCGAGGATTAAGAGTGGGAAAAGTAAACATACAGTACCACATCATTATCTACAGTACCACAATAGAGACCCTTCAGGGACATTGTTTCAAGTGATTGACAGGTTCGTCCCTCATTGGAGGGGCGAGTCACGTCTTCGGGGCATCTCTCGCCTCGAGACATATTGGATACATGAGTTGAGATCCTACTTCCCGTTCGGGTTGAACATGGAGTGGGACCTCAACTCCTTCATAAATCAATCCTAGATATTCCTGTTTCTACCACCCTCCTCTCCTCCCCTCCCCTCCCAAAACCCTTCAAAGTTGATTGGGGTACATTTTTGTATAGGGAGTTTATACATATTTATGTTTTTTTTCCTTTTTTCTTTTCCTGTTACCTGTAATTTCCCTTTTGGATATTTCACTTATTTATTGTCACTTTATTGATCCATATTTTTGGTTTTGGTGCTTTCCAGGTTAGTGAGCTTTATTGGTTCCTTCCTGGCCTTCAGCTTACATATTTTGTACAATTCCATTTTTAGTTTTTATTTGTCATCTTTATTTGATTCACCCAAAACAGGAGGACTGCTGTGATTTGTCTGGTATTCCAAATTATTCCTTGAGCATGCCTTCTTCTTTGTGATACTTGACTTTGATCACGTGGGAGAAGTACGGATACCAGTTGATATGCGCCACGTGACCATGGTGATTGCATTTTCTGCATCGCGAGATCTTGCTCTCCCATGGCCTCGTGGGGCTTCCGTCACTCATCATGTGACTTAGGATTGACGTTTGGCGCGCTTTTGGGCTTGACGTCATTTCCGTCTGTTTGACATGCGGACCGACGCTGAATCTTCTGGCTGGCTTTTTGATTGGCCGCCAAGTCTGCCTGTCACATATCACGTGGTCGCGGATTGGCTTTTGGCGCGCTTTCAAGCCAGACGCCACATCCCCTTGTTTGACATGCAGACCCCCGATCACGATGATGGGTTCTTCCGTCAACGCGTGGATTGGTGGTTAGGTCTGCCCGTCTGTCCTATGTATAATGTGATTGGCCCATTTACACTTTGTTGCTTAGTGTGCGATCAGCTGACCACACTGGTCCAATGATATTAGGCGATTCTTTTCCCTTGTGATTGGTCCTTATCAGTTATTTTATTTATAAATATTGGCAACCTGGAGTGGGTGGTTTATGCCCCAGTAGAAGACCCTTAGGTCGAAACGCGTCGGGCTACTACACTACTCTCCATGTTGCCTTCGATTTTATTGTGATCACTTTTTTATTGTACTGTTTTTTTAGCAATAAAAAACACCCCTTTTATCTGCACTATGTGGAAGCACATTTTTTCTTTTCACATACTATCCGGATGGGAGTGAATGCCTAGCTTCCACCATATGAGGGACATTCCATCTTCCGTATTCATATTGTGTTTACCTACCACGAAGATCTACCTGGTGATCCCTGGAGTCTATGCAGAGTCCAATCTTGAGGTTCTGACTGTCGGGATATCCTTCCATACGCCCAGGGTGGCGCACTGCCTTCAAGACTCCCTGTCGCTGACAGGGGAGTCCATTTGATCTGGTAAGAGTTTATACTTATCGTCTTTTTCCTTGATGCCATTTTCCGGTTGATGTGGTTTACTCCTACGGATCAATACAGCTTTTTACCAACTTTTTGAACACCATCCTCCTCGGGGATTGCATCCATGTTTATACACAGTGGGACATTATACCCCCTACCCATCTGCTCTTTGGTTCATTGACTTTGGGTTTATCATATGTTCAGTTTATCACACTGTGTTGAAGGACTTAACAATATATTTTTTCTTGTTTGGACTGGAATATATTTCAGCACCACTATTTTGTAATTTTGGTTTGTTCACCATGCGCTACATTTTCTTATTATGTTTGCCCGCTTTTATTGGCTTGTGACTGTCTGCCTCTCCTTGTTGGCCTTCCAGACATACTATTGGCCTGCAGTGAGATGTAGCTGCACTAAGCTGGGATATATATATATACTGATACTCCAGCTAGCAAAATCAACTGCCTGCCTGTAGTATTATTAGTATGAGAACACCACCAATCTTCTACAGGTAGCTTTAGCTGAACACTGTGCAGAGGTTGCACTGCACTAACTTGTAGCTTTAGCTGAACACTGTGCAGAGGTCGCACTACACTAACGTGTAAATAATGTAGCTGCCTGCGGTAGTGATAGGATCAGGAAAACAACAACAACCTTCTACAGGTAGCTTTAGCTGAACACTGTGCAGAGGTCGCACTACACTAATGTGTAAATAATGTAGCTGCCTGCGGTAGTGATAGGATCAGGAAAACAACACCAACCTTCTACAGGTAGCTTTAGCTGAACACTGTGCAGAGGTCGCACTACACTAACGTGTAAATAATGTAGCTGCCTGCAGTAGTGATAGGATCAGGAAAACAACACCAACCTTCTACAGGTAGCTTTAGCTGAACACTGTGCAGAGTCACACTACACTAATGTGTAAATAATGTAGCTGCCTGCAGTAGTGATAGGATCAGGAAAACAACACCAACCTTCTACAGGTAGCTTTAGCTGAACACTGTGCAGAGGTCGCACTACACTAATGTGTAAATAATGTAGCTGCCTGCGGTAGTGATAGGATCAGGAAAACAACACCAACCTTCTACAGGTAGCTTTAGCTGAACACTGTGCAGAGGTCGCACTACACTAACTTGTAGCTTTAGCTGAACACTGTGCAGAGGTCGCCCTACACTAACTTGTAGCTTTAGCTGAACACTGTGCAGAGGTCGCACTACACTAACGTGTAAATAATGTAGCTGCCTGCGGTAGTGATAGGATCAGGAAAACAACACCAACCTTCTACAGGTAGCTTTAGCTGAACACTGTGCAGAGGTCGCACTACAGTAACTTGTAGCTTTAGCTGAACACTGTGCAGAGGTCGCACTACACTAACTTGTAGCTTTAGCTGAACACTGTGCAGAGGTCGCCCTACACTAACTTGTAGCTTTAGCTGAACACTGTGCAGAGTCACACTACACTAATGTGTAAATAATGTAGCTGCCTGCGGTAGTGATAGGATCAGGAAAACAACACCAACCTTCTACAGGTAGCTTTAGCTGAACACTGTGCAGAGGTTGCACTACAGTAACTTTTAGCTTTAGCTGACACTGTGCAGAGGTCGCACTACACTAACTTGTAGCTTTAGCTGAACACTGTGCAGAGGTCGCACTACAGTAACTTGTAGCTTTAGCTGAACACTGTGCAGAGGTCGCACTACAGTAACTTGTAGCTTTAGCTGAACACTGTGCAGAGGTTGCACTACACTAACTTGTAGCTTTAGCTGAACACTGTGCAGAGGTCGCCCTACACTAACTTGTAGCTTTAGCTGAACACTGTGCAGAGTCACACTACACTAATGTGTAAATAATGTAGCTGCCTGCAGTAGTGATAGGATCAGGAAAACAACACCAACCTTCTACAGGTAGCTTTAGCTGAACACTGTGCATAGGTTGCACTACAGTAACTTGTAGCTTTAGCTGACACTGTGCAGAGGTCGCACTACACTAACTTGTAGCTTTAGCTGACACTGTGCAGAGGTCGCACTATACTGACTTGTAGCTTTAGCTGAACACTGTGCAGAGGTAGCACTACACTAACATGTAAATAATGTAGCTGCCTGCGGTAGTGATAGGATCAGGAAAACACCACCAACCTTCTACAGGTAGCTTTAGCTGAACACTGTGCATAGGTTGCACTACAGTAACTTGTAGCTTTAGCTGACACTGTGCAGAGGTCGCACTATACTGACTTGTAGCTTTAGCTGAACACTGTGCAGAGGTCGCACTACACTAATGTGTAAATACTTTAGCTGCCTGCGGTAGTGATAGGATCAGGAAAACAACACCAACCTTCTACAGGTAGCTTTAGCTGAACACTGTGCAGAGATCGCACTACACTAACTTGTAGCTTTAGCTGAACACTGTGCAGAGGTCGCACTACACTAACTTGTAGCTTTAGCTGAACACTGTGCAGAGATTGCACTTCACTAACTTGTAGCTTTAGCTGAACACTGTGCAGAGGTCGCACTACACTAACTTGTAGCTTTAGGTGAACACTGTGCAGAGGTCGCACTACACTAAAAAATAATGTAGCTGCCTGCGGTAGTGATAGGATCAGAAAAACACCACCAATCTTCTACAGGTAGCTTTAGCTGAACACTGTGCAGAGGTCGCACTACACTAACTGTAAATACTGTAGCTAATAAGACTAATAGGATCAGAAGAACACCAGCAATTTTCTTCAAATACTGTAACAACACCTGCCTGCCTGTCAGTAGGAAAATAATAACAGGAACGGATCTTGCTAAACTGAATACAGTGTATATATATATATATATATATATATATATATATATATATATATACAACACCTGGGATGCATATATATATATATACACAATACACTGTAAGTGCAGCTAACTGACTGACTGACTGTCCTGCCTAATCTATCTAACTTAAATCAAATGACACTGTCTGTCTCTCTGTCTCTGTTTCTCAACGCCGGAACACACTACACAGGGCCGACGTGCAGGCGGCCTTATATAGTGTGGGGCGTGTACTAAACCCCCTGAGCCATAATTGGCCAAAGCCACCCTGGCTTTGGCCAATTACAGCTCTCTGTACAGACGGTGCTGTGATTGGCCAAGCATGCCGGTCATAGTGCATGCTTGGCCAATCATCAGTCAGCAATGCACTGCGATGCCGCAGTGAATTATGGGCCGTGACGCACCACTCGAATTTGGCGTGAACGGCCCATATCGTTCACAATTCAGCGAACGGTCGAACAGACGATGTTCGAGTTGAACATGGGTTCGAATTGAACACGAAGTTCATCCCTAGTAGTTACTGTGAATGCTCCTATTACAATAGTGGTCAGTGTAAATCCCTATTACATTGGTGGCCAGGGTAAATCCCTATTACATTGGTGACCAGGGTAAATCCCCATTACATTGGTGGCCAGTGTAAATCCCTATTACATTGGTGACCAGGGTAAATCCCCATTACATTGGTGGTCAGTGTAAATCCCCATTACATTGGTAAGCAGTGTAAATCCCCATTACATTGGTGGTCAGTGTAAATCCCTATTACATTGGTAGGCAGTGTAAATCCCCATTACATTTGTGGTCAGTGTAAATCCCCATTACATTGGTGGTCAGTGTAAATCCCCATTACATTGGTGGTCAGTGTAAATCCTTATTACATTGGTGGTCGGTGTAAATCCCCATTACATTGGTGGTCAGTGTAAATCCCCATTACATTAGTGGTCAGTGTAAATCCCCATTACATTGGTGGTCAGTGTAAATCCTTATTACATTGGTGGTCGGTGTAAATCCCCATTACATTAGTGGTCAGTGTAAGTCCCCATTACATTGGTGGTCAGTGTAAATCCCCATTACATTAGTGGTTAGTGTAAATCCCCATTACATTGGTGGTCAGTGTAAATCCCCATTACATTGGTGGTTTGTGTAAATCCCCATTACATTGGTGGTCAGTGTAAATCCCTATTACATTAGTGATGTAAAAACTCTTCTTTATATTGGTAATCGGTAAAAAAATCCAAACTTTCATTTGTGGTCAGTATCGAATCCTCCCTTACATTGGTGTTCCAAGTAGAAACCATCTTTAACCACTTGCCGCCCGCCATATAGCAGAATGACGGCGGCAAAGTGGTTTCAAAATCCTGACTGGACGTCATATGCGCCCCGGGGGCGCACATCGCGGCGATCGTTGTTGAGGTGTGTCAGTCTGACACCCCGCAGCACCGATCTAGGTAAAGAGTCTCTGACGGAGACTCTTTACCACGTGATCAGCCGTGTCCAATCACGGCTGATCACGATGTAAATAGGAAGAGCCGGTGATCGGCTTTTCCTCACTCGCGTCTGACAGACGCGAGTAGAGGAGAGCCGATCGGCTGCTCTCCTGACAGGGGGGGTCTGTGCTGATTGTTTATCAGCACAGCCCCCCTCGGATCCTACCCAGGACCACCAGGCAATCCGCCCAGGACCACCAGGGAAGCAGCCCAGGACCACCAGTCACACTGGACCACCAGGTATGCCCCCTAGACCCCCAGGGACATACTAATCAGTGCAAAGGCAGCTGCCAATCAATGCCCAGGCAGCTGCCAATCAGTGCCCACTCCAATGCCTACCACCAGGGATGCCTATCAGTGCCGCGTATCAGTGCGGCGTATTAGTGCCCATCAGTGCCACGTATCAGTGCCCATCAGTGCCGCCTATCAGTGCCCATCAGTGCCGCCTATCAGTGCCCATCAGTGCCCAGCAGTGCCCAGCAGTGCCGCCTGTCAGTGCCCAGCAGTGCCGCCTGTCAGTGCCCAGCAGTGCCGCCTGTCAGTGCCCAGCAGTGCCACCCATAAGAACCCATCTTTGCAGACTTTCAGTGCCCACCAGTGCCACCCATGAGTGCCCAGTGCCGCCTATCAATGCCCATCAGCGCTGCATATCAGTGCCACCCATCAGTGCCGCCTACCAGTGCCCATCAGTGCCGCATATCAGTGCCCATCGTCAGTGCCCGCTCATTGGTGCCACCTCATCGCTGCCGCCTTATCAGTGCCTGTCAGTGCCGCCTTATCAGTGCCCATCAGTGAAAGAGAAAACTTACTTATTTACAAAATTTTTCAACAGAAACAAAAGCAAAACTTTTATTTTTTTCCAAATTTTCGGTCTTTTTTTATTTGTTTTGCAAACAATAAAAACCGCAGAGGTGATCAAATACCACCAAAAGAAAGCTCTATTTGTGGGAAAAAAATGATAAAAATTTAGTTTGGGTACAGTGTAGCATGACCGCGCAATTGTCATTCAAACTGCGACAGCGCTGAAAGCTGAAAATTGGTCTGGGCAGGAAGGTGTCTAAGTGCCCTGTATTGAAGTGGTTAAATTGGTGGTGAGTGTAAATCCCCCCTTACACTGGTGGGCTGTGTAGTAATCCCCCTTGATTGGTTGTTGATGTAAAATTCCCCCCATTACATTGGTTGTCAGCGTAAATTCTTCATTACTTTGTTTACATTTCAGGAAAAGATTGCCGCTCCAAAAAGCTCCAGACCTTTATGCCGCGTACACACGACCGGACTTTACGGCATACTTGGTTCGGCGGACCGGAGTCCGTCGGACAATTCGATCGTGTGTGGGCTCCAGTGGACTTTTTTTCCCCAAAAGTTTGACGGACCTAGAAATGAAACATGTTTCAAATCTTTTCGACTGACTCGAGTCTGGTCGAAAAGTCCGCTCGTCTGTATGCTAGTCTGACGGACAAAAACCGACGCTAGGGCAGCTATTGGCTACTGGCTTTGAACTTCCTTGTTTTAGTCCGGTCGTACGTCATCACGTACGAATCCTTCGGACTTTGGTTGATCGTGTGTAGGCAAGTCCGTTCATTCGGAAAGTCCGTCGTAAAGTCCGTCAAAAAGTCCGCAGGACAAAGTCTGCTGTAAAGTCCGCTCGTGTGTACACGGCATTGGAAACACCCGCCCTATTATGAACTCGCAGGTGCTGGCTCTGCACAAACTTGGAAGGAAGAGAAAAGTCCTGGACGGCCGCAAAGCGCTGAAGGCATCTTTATTAATGTAATAAAATCCAATACGGTCACTTCATATGCAAAAGAAACAGGCAGAAGCAGCTAACGCGTTTCACACCGTGTTGTGGTGCTTAATCATAGCTAAATAAACAAGGTTTGATCATGCGTATATATATATATATAGAGACGGAAGAAAAATAAACAACCAATCAAAAATGGATTTGTCTTAGAAACAACCTCCCCACATGATCAACCTTGGAAATGCCAAGATAGAAAACACCTGAGGGGGAGGAACAAAAAGCACACCAATGTATAAATGTCCAATAAGACTATCAAGATGAAAGAAAAATATATAAATAAATGAATACAACATATGGTTGCTGTCTTAATGTGCCCCCCCCCCCCCCTTACTGTGTGCATTCCTAGGCGTGGAATTGAAATAATAATGAATATTGATAAAAGGACATATAACATAATGCAGATCTGTAACAACACACCGAGTATGAAAGGGGTTAACGTCGTTTAGGACATTCCATTTCCAAACACCAAGGTAGCTACCGAACACTTCCATCAGCAGAACAAGGAAACCCATACAAATAATTCTCCCCCAAATACGAGACAAGATGCTCTGTCTTGAGGGTCAAGCAGGAATCAACTCATTTATTATCACACACGGACACAACAGATAAAATAATTTAGACTCTTTCCCCCCCACCCTTGGAAAAGAGGGCGGGTTAAACTGTCCTATGACAATAGACACACAAGTCAGGTCAAACTTCTCATCAATAAACAGTCTTATCAGCAGGGGGGCTGCTGGAGGAATCCCCCCTCCCTCCATAGAGTTTCACATCCTGTGATGTCCAAGGCAGACAGACACAATAGAACATTGGAATACAGCCCCGCCCCAAACTAGCACAGCAAATAGTACACAACACAGTGAGACAGCACACATTATATATATATATACAGCATTGAGTCTGACTAGCACAGATTATAGTGGGGTTCTCATTCACCTTGTGCCCCTATTAGTGACTCCCATCACAATGGCATATCCAGGGTCCCCAGAGTCTGTGTGTCTTGGGGGGACATGGACCTGAATCTAAAGTAACGCCACCTCAAGGGTCCCCAGGCATACAGATCACAAAGAGCACCGTTCCCCCAAATGCCAGGGCCCATAATTGGTTGGCAAGAGGCTAGCATTCTGTCCCCTCCAAAAGCCTCTGTCCCGGCTAGGTCTGTCACAAGATCCTAATACAAATATGCAGAATCATGATATGGTTATGGGTTGTCTCAAACAAATTATTACTAATACTCGCAAAAGATTCTGACAATAGTTGATATATAAACAATCAATAGACATATAGACCGTGGACCTATTCACGGCTATAACAAAACAAAAAGTTTTTATAATAAAACAAAAAGTCTTTTAAGTTAAAAATATCTATTGGAATGTTATTATTATTCCGATAATACCCTCACAAACATAAATGCAAAAAAACAGTAGATTAGAAACGATTAGAAAGCATGTAATATCGTGAAGGTAAAATAAGAGGGACCCCTGGCTGTGTGTAAGGAGAGATGTAGCAAATTTGGAATATGAGCTTAATGCCCTGTACACACGGTCGGACATTGATCGGACATTGATCGTACACACGGTCGGACATTGATCGGACATTCCGACAACAAAATCCTAGGATTTTTTCAGACGGATGTTGGCTCAAACTTGTCTTGCATACACACGGTCACACAAAGTTGTCGGAAAATCCGATCATTCTGAACGCGGTGACGTAAAACACGTACGTCGGGACTATAAACGGGGCAGTGGCCAATAGCTTTCATCTCTTTATTTATTCTGAGCATGCGTGGCACTTTGTCCGTCGGATTTGTGTACACACGATCGGAATTTCCGACAACAGATTTTGTTGTCGGAAAATTTTATATCCTGCTCTCAAACTTTGTGTGTCGGAAAATCCGATGGAAAATGTGTGATGGAGCCCACACACGGTCGGAATTTCCGACAACAAGGTCCTATCACACATTTTCCATCGGAAAATCCGACCGTGTGTACGGGGCATTAGACTGAATGAAGAGCAATGTGTAGCGAGAAACCATAGTCTCAAGAAAAAGTTGTAGTAGACCTGGATAGCCACAAGGGGCTTGGAGGATGAAAATGTGGTAATCGCAAATGCTGACACATCGGTTATCCTGATATAGAAGAAATGTGTGTATGTAAATATCAATGAACGAGAAAATATATACTACAGCCATGCCAAAATGTGTGGTTGCAAGGCTCCTTGCTAAATGGCTTCAAATGAATATCGGAATCTATCCTGACACTTAGATGTGTATAGTAAAGGATATACAGTCAGGTCCATAAAGATTGGAACATGGACACAATTCTAATCTTTTTGGCTCTATACACCACCACAATGGATCTGAAATGAAACAAACACGATTTGCTTTAACTGCAGACTTTCAGCTTTAATTTGAGGGTATTTACATCCAAATCAGGTGAACGGTGTAGGAATTACAACAGGTTTTAAGTAATGGGAATGGGACAAAAGTAATGGGACAATTGGCTACTCAGCTGTTCCATGGCCAGGTGTGTGTTATTCCCTCATTATCCCATTTACAAGGAGCAGATAAAAGATCCAGAGTTCATTTCAAGTGTGCTATTTGCATTTGGAATTTCTTGCTGTCAACTCTCAATATGAGATCCAAAGAGTTGTCACTATCAGTGAATGAAGCCATCATTAGGCTGAAAAAACAAAACAAACCCATCAGAGAGATAGCAAAAACATTAGGTGTGGCCAAATCAACTGTTTGGAACATCCTTAAAAAGAAAGAACGCACCGGTGAGCTCAGCAACACCAAAAGACCCGGAAGACCACAGAAAACAACTGTGGTGGATGACCGAAGAATTATTTCCCTGGTGAAGAAAACACCCTTCACAACAGTTGGCCAGATGAAGAACACTCTCCAGGAGGTAGGTGTATGTGTGTCAAAGTCAACAATCAAGAGAAGACTTCACCAGAGTGAATACAGAGGGTTCACCACAAGATGTAAACCATTGGTGAGCCTCAAAAACAGGAAGGCCAGATTAGAGTTTGCCAAACAACATCTAAAAAAGCCTTCACAGTTCTGGAACAACATCCTATGGACAGATGAGACCAAGATCAACTTGTACCAGAGTGATGGGAAGAGAAGAGTATGGAGAAGGAAAGGAACTGCTCATGATCAAAAGCATACCACCTCATCAGTGAAGCATGGTGGTGGTAGTGTCATGGCGTGGGCATGTATGGCTGCCAATGGAACTGGTTCTCTTGTATTTATTGATGATGTGACTGCTGACAAAAGCAGCAGGATGAATTCTGAAGTGTTTCGGACAATATTATCGGCTCATATTCAGCAAAATGCTTCAGAACTCATTGGACGGCGCTTCACAGTGCAGATGGACAATGACCCGAAGCATACTGCGAAAGCAACCAAAGAGTTTTTTAAAGGAAAGAAGTGGAATGTTATGCAATGGCCAAGTCAATCACCTGACCTGAATCTGATTGAGCATGCATTTCACTTGCTGAAGACAAAACTGAAGGGAAAATGCCCCAAGAACAAGCAGGAACTGAAGACAGTTGTAGTAGAGGCCTGGCAGAGCATCACCAGGGATGAAACCCAGCATCTGGTAATGTCTATGTGTTCCAGACTTCAGGCTGTAATTGACTGCAAAGGATTTGCAGCCAAGTATTAAAAAGTGAAAGTTTGATGGATGATTGTTAATCTGTCCCATTACTTTTGGTCCCTTAAAAAGTGGGAGGCACATATACAAGCTGTTGTAATTCCTACACCGTTCACCTGATTTGGATGTAAATACCCACAAATTAAAGATGGAAGTCTGCAGTTAAAGCACATCTTGTTCCTTTCATTTCAAATCCATTGTGGTGTATAGAGCCAAAAAGATTAAAATTGTGTCCATGTCCCAATACTTATGGACCTGACTGTATATAATCATGCTGGCAAAGCATATAGAAAGAGTATCTACCACACTGAAATTAAAATGGAAAAAACATTTTTGCAGAGACATTAATGAAGTCTTCTGCATGATGTCAGCCAACCATTAACAGCTAATGCAGAAAAAAATCGGCTGTTGAAAATTCATGTGTATTAATTGCCAGGGGGTATGTCTATTCATAAAAATGAGACACATCCCATTCAAAGTTGAGGCCGGTGGGACGTCTGGTATTTAAATTAAATATCCATTAGACTTCTTGTTTACATAAAATACCGAATTGGTCACCACCTCTAAGTGGTCTCACTATTTTATCAATACCCTGAATGATTAAACTGGATCTTTATGGTGGAATTCATTCCAATGGCGTGAGACATTGGGGGAGTGTTCTTTCTCTATATCATGAAGATGATCATAGAGACGGTCTCTAAGGCCGCGTACACACGGGTGGACCTTTCAACTGGACTTGTCCGACAGACTTTCCAGCGGACTTTCAACGGACTTTTGACGGACTTCCGACGGACTTTTTAACGAACGGACTTGCCTACACACGATCACACCAAAGTCCGATGGAGTCGTACGTGATGACGTACACCGGACTAAAATAAGGAAGTTCATAGCCAGTAGCCAATAGCTGCCCTAGCGTCGGTTTTTGTCCGTTGGACTAGCATACAGACGAGCGGATTTCTGGGTCCGGCGGAGTTACGATGTAAAGATTTGAAGCATGTTCCAAATCTAAAGTCCGTCAGATTTGCGACTGGAAAAGTCTGCTGCAGGTCCAGTGAAGCCCACACATGATCGGATTGTCCGCCGGATTTGGTCCGGTCGAAAAGTCTGACCGTGTGTAGGCTGCATAAGCCTGCATGTTGTCCTGCCAACATATTAAATTGAACATATTGTGCATGTAATAACATACACGTTTTTTATTTTTTGCGCTATAAACAAAAAAAATAGCGACAATTTTGAAAACAAAAACGCATAATTTTTTACTTTTTGCTATAATAAATTTCCCCAAAAAATATTTAAAAAAACATTTTTTTTCCTCAGTTTAGGCTGATACATATTCTTCTACATATTTTTGGTAAAAAAAAAATCGCAATAAGCGTTTATTGATTGGTTTGCTCAAAAGTTATAGCGTTTACAAAATAGGGGATAGTTTTATGGCATTTTTAGTATTACATTTTTTTTACTAGTAATGGCGGCGATCAGCAATTTTTATCATGACTGCGACATTATGGCGGACACATCGGACATTTTTGACACATTTTTGGGACCATTGTCATTTATACAGAGATCAGTGCTATACAAATGCACTGATTCCTGTGTAAATGACACTGGCAGTGAAGGGGTTAACCTCTAGGGGGCTAGGGAGGGGTTAAGTGTGTCCTAGGGATGTGTTACTAACTGTGGGGGGGCGTGGGTACATGTAACACGTCACTGATCTCTGCTCCCAATCACAGTTCCTAATTTTTACAGACAGTCTATTGACTGGAATGGTACCAGCTGATTGGAGAAAAGCCAATGTAGCACCAATATTTAAAAAGGGCCCAAAAAACATCCCTGGGAATTACAGACCAGTTAGCCTAACATCAATAGTATGTAAACTCTTGGAGGGGATGATAAGGGACTATATACAAGATTTTAGTAATAAGAATGATATCATTAGCAGTAATCAGCATGGATTCATGAAGAATCGTTCTTGCCAAACCAATCTATTAACCTTCTATGAGGAGGTGAGTTGCCATCTAGATAAAGGAAGGCCCGTAGACGTGGTGTATCTGGATTTTGCAAAAGCAATTTGACACAGTTCCCCATAAACGTTTACTGTACAAAATAAGGTGCGTTGTCATGGACCATAGGGTGAGTACATGGATTGAAAACTGGCTACAAGGGCGTGTTCAGAGGGTGGTGATAAATGGGGAGTACTCGGAATGGTCAGGGGTGGGTAGTGGGGTTCCCCAGGGTTCTGTGCTGGGACCAATCCTATTTAATTTGTTCATAAACGACCTGGAGGATGGGATAAACAGTTCAATCTCTGTATTTGCAGACGATACTAAGCTAAGCAGGGCAATAACTTCTCCGCAGGATGTGGAAATCTTGCAAAAAGACCTGAACAAATTAATGGGGGAGGGGCGACTACATGGCAAATGAGGTTCAATGTAGAAAAATGTAAAATAATGCATTTGGGTGGCAAAAATATGAATGCAATCTATAGACTGGGGGGAGAACCTCTGGGGGAATCTAGGATGGAAAAGGACCTGGGGGTCCTAGTAGATGATAGGCTCAGCAATGACATGCAATGCCAAGCTGCTGCTAATAAAGCAAACAGGGGGCGTGACCGGAAGCCGAGCAAGATGGAAGCCTGATCTCCCTGCTCTCTAAGCCCGCAGCGAGAAAGGCAATCTAGGGGGCAACCATCCACAGCTTTATGGGCAAGTCACGAACCACCCGCTCCTCTAAGCACAGGGGATCATCACAACCCCCTCCGGGTGCATCCACAGACCTCCGCTCCTTCTTTACACAGCTGGACGCATCCCGGAGCGAAGAGACCAACATGGCGCCGGTCACTTCCGCGCCTCAGCACCGGAGCTCCACTCAGGCCTCACAACCTGCTCCAGATCTTCCCCAGCACTCAGAGGCTCAACCACTGGTAGAAGTGAACCTCCAGGAGCGCTACCTCTATACCGGAGCGGTGAGTTCTTCCCCGCAACCCGCCGTTCAGAGGGAACAGCCATGCGGGCCGCCATTGGCCATGCTGCCTACCCCCGCCCCGTCATATACTCAGTGCTCAGCAGCATTCCCGAGACTACTGAGAACGGCTTCTGACCCTCAGATTCAGAGCCAGGACCACACAACCTCGATGTCCCCGCTCTCCTCAGATCTCTCCCAGGATTATCCACCTTTACCTAGCCCCGGAGGCCCTTCAGCCAGAGGGCACCAGCTCCCTGAGGGAACACAAGATGGAACCTGGGCCATCACAGTCACATCCCCTCCGCCTAAAGCACAGAGGCTCTCTCGCTCTAGAGACTCCAGCACCTCCAGATACCAACTGCTCCCTACACCTTCATACGCGCAGAAGGCAGGAGCTCTGATCCCACTCCCAGCAAGGGATAGCTCTACAAGCCCCCCCCAGCAGCGACAAGCTGAAACCTGGACAGACCCATGGGACTCCCCAGCAACTGGTGCACAACTACACCAGGAGAGGGGTACCACACACCCCAAAGCCACATCGTCGGGCAGGTCATCACCTAACCAGCATCATGGTACCACAATGGACCCACCCATACATCCCCAGTGGCAAGCATACTTACAGGCTATACCTACAAAGGAAGATTTCAGACAGCTCATTGAGGATGTGAAATCTACCTGCCGAACAGAAATCCAAGTACTCCAGACAGGACTCAAACACCTGGCGGACAGGATGGAAATGGCTGAGGAAGAGATACAAGAAACCAAACTAGCAGTCCATAGAACACAACTGCAGGGAGCAGACCACAGAGAAATGCTGAGAGATATGCAAAGACACGTGGAAGACTTGGACAACCGGGGGCGCCGCAACAACATCCGAGTGAGGGGCATCCCGGAGGCGGAGGGTCCCGAGGACCTACAAACAATCTTGCAATCTGTTTTCAACAATTTAATTGGGGAGCCGCCCAATAAGCACATTGACATGGACAGAGCCCACAGAGCGCTTCGCCCTAAAGGCGCCACCTCCAAACCGAGAGATATTATATGTAGAGTCAGCTCCTACCCCATCAAGGAAGAAATCATGAAACGGGCACGCTTGGCGCGTAAAGTGACTTTTGATGATGTCCAGATACAACTGTATCCAGACCTCTCCTGGATCACCCTGCAAAAACGCAGACTCCTCCAACCTCTACTACAGTTATTGCAGAAGGAGAACATCACCTATCGTTGGGGTTTTCCCTTTAGCCTCACTGCAAAGCATCAGGGCAAATCTGCTGTACTGAGATATCCAGAGGACCTGCGTACTTTCTGCAACATCCTTGAAATTCCGGCACCAAAGTTACCGGACTGGGACATTGTCGCAACCCCACCACCACCGCCTACGATCTGGCAGAGAGTGTCTTCCTCCAATCGATCCCGGGACTCTGACCCGCAACGCAAGCCCACCAAACAAAAGAATCGCTGAGATGCAAACACTGTGACTCTAGATAACTAAAGGACCTGAGCACTTAGGCTCAATATATAAGCTAAGTTAGACTGCAGTTTATTTCAGTTTGTGTAATGCAACTCCAGTTTAGGACCCCCGAGATTGCCCCCCCATGCTGAATTTTACTTTATCACCTAGGGCTTAATTCAGATGAGCTCAGGAGAGATGGGTATAGCTTCCGCTCCCTATCACCCCCCCTAGATAGTTTGATAGATATCAGCGCAGGGTCGCAGACTATGTGCTGTAGAATTGTTGTTTTTGGCTGGCTACGGGCTCCCCGGTGCCCCTCTCCACTCCTCTTTTTTGGGGTGGGGGGGCCCAGGGGACTCCGTCCAGACCTAGGCCAGTTGGCCTATACAGGTTTATTAGGAATGTACGTTTTCCATGTTTTTTGCACTCTAACAGTGTTCTTCTTTCTCTCTGACCTTTCTCTTCCCCTTCCTATCCAGCCATCACCAAACCTACCCAACCATCTTCGAGCAACTTCGTGGTCTCCTCCCGGGGAGGGTCCGCCCCGAGCCCCAGTCTTGAATGCAGGTGCATTAACACCAGGTGAGCGTCTCATCATCTACCACACACACTGCCATGGCTAAGATTCTCTCATTAAATGTACACGGATTAAACTCCAATAAAAAACGGCATCTGGCGCTGAGGGAATTCAGACAGTCAGGGGCAGATATCATTATGATCCAGGAGACTCATTATGATAGGGGGGGCTCCTTTGCATTCGCCTCCAGATACTACTCCCAGATCTATATAGCCTCAGGTACCCATAAAAGGGCAGGAGTGGCCATACTTGTTAAGAGGGGAGCTCCCTTCGCTTGCGTGACCCAGCACTGTGACCCTCATGGCCACTTTATAATCCTACAGGGACTATGGCAATCACAGGAAATTACCCTATGTACTCTGTATGCACCGAACGCCAAATCACACAGCTTCCTATCCAAGGTGTACGCCCGCCTCTTTAAAGTGACACCAAGGGTTCTGGTAATAGGGGGCGACTTTAACCTTACCCATTCATCCTATGCTGATCGCCAGACGGTGGGCCCCCAAGCAGCATCACCCAGAGTCCTTAGAGACTCGAGACTATTCAGACAAATCTCCAGACGATATGCGCTCTTTGATGCGTGGAGGGCTCTCCGCCCAGGCGATCGGCAATATACGTTCTACTCGGCCCCACACCGCACCCACTCCAGGATAGACTACTTTTTTGTCAATAACCACACCTTACAACTCACCCGCAAGGCTCAAATACTCCCGATTTCATGGTCTGACCATGCCCCTATCTTACTCACCATAGACCTAGACACCGCCTTCCGTAGACCTTATAATTGGAAGCTTAACACTTTCCTCCTCCAACACCAGGCCTCTCAGGCAGAATTAACTTCCACACTCCAGCTCTATTTTAAAGAGAATAATAATCAGGAAGTCTCATCCAGCACACTTTGGGAAGCCCATAAGGCGGTCCTCCGAGGCAAATGTATAGCACTCTCCGCAGCACTAAAAAAAGATGCCCAAGCCGCAAAAGTGAAAGCGGAAAGAGAACTCAAAGCACTGGAACACAAGCTCCAAACTAACCCCACAGTACCTCTGCTTAAAAAAATAACTAGCCTTCGTATGACTCTTCGGGATCTGGCCCTAGGTCAGGTAGAGAAGGCCTTGACCAGACTGAAACAAATGTTTTATGACAAAGGCAATAAGGCCCATTCTCTTTTGGCTAACAAGCTCCGTGAACGCACCCACATGCAATCCCCGAACCAGATTAAAAACAAATCAGGCCAGCTACTATCTCACCCAGTGGATATTGCTCACACCTTTGCAGATTTCTACAAAAATCTGTACAACAGCCCTGACATACCCAGTAACCCTCCCTCCCCAGATCTATCTCAAAAGATGCGAGAATATTTAGAACAAAGCGGTATTCCAAAACTCCAACTATCCGACCTGCAATCGCTTAATGCACAGATCTCGGAGGAAGAATTAGAACTGACGATCAAAAACCTACCATCCCATAAAGCCCCTGGCCCGGATGGTTTTCCCTATGAATATTATAAGGCATTCCTCCATCAGCTGCTCACCCATATGTGTAGGCTGTTTAATACCTTCCTCCGTGACACCCCCATCCCCCTAGATATGCAGCGATCCTATATCACCCTAATTCCCAAACCAGACAAAGACCCATCCCTATGCGCCAATTATAGACCCATTGCTCTCCTGAACTCCGACCTAAAAATTTTCACTAAGCTCTTATCCAACCGCCTAAATACGATCCTTCCGTCGCTGGTCCACAAGGATCAGGTGGGGTTTGTCCCATTGCGGCAAGCAGGTGACAACACCAGAAGGGTGATTGATCTGGTGGACGTGGCGGGCAGGGGGGGACTCACCTCCATGCTACTGAGCCTCGACGCCGAAAAGGCTTTTGACCGTTTGGGGTGGCCCTTCCTGTTCGCCACGCTGACCCACATGGGTTTTCGTGGACCTTTTATGCGAGCAATCAGGCACCTTTACTCCAATCCCTCCTCACAGGTCAGAACCCCCTTTGCTCTCTCCACACCATTTTCGGTGGCAAATGGCACCAGGCAGGGGTGCCCACTGTCACCCCTGCTATTTGCACTATGTGTGGAGCCCTTGGCCGCCACGATCCGGAATAACCAGGACATAAAGGGGATAATGGTTAGAGATAGGGAATTTAAGATCTCCCTATTTGCCGATGACATCATCCTTACACTGACCCAACCCCATACCACCCTCCCAGTTCTACATAGGGAATTAGATAACTTTAGAGCTCTCTCAGGGTATAAAATCAATGCATCAAAATCAGAAGCCCTCCCTATACATATCCCTGATGCTGAACTCGCACTATTAAAAGCCAATTTCCATTATAGCTGGAAAACTACAGCTCTGAAATATCTAGGGACCCTTATTACTCCAAAATACGACACCCTATATCAAGAAAACTTCCCACCCCTCTTTTGCTCCATCAGAGCGTTACTGGCTCAGTGGAAAAAACACCATATTTCCCTTCTGGGTCGCATAGCCTCTATTAAGATGACCATTCTCCCGAAGCTCCTATATCTCTTCCAGACCCTCCCTATCCCTATACCACTCAAACACTTGAAAAAGCTCCAGGCGGACTTACTCCAATTTGTTTGGAACTATAAAAGGCATAGGATACCGAGGACAGTAATGCTGGCGTCACGTAACGAGGGAGGTCTGGCTTTCCCGGATATTATTAAATATTACCAGGCTGCGCAATTAAAAGCGATTGCCTCATGGTTTACTCATAAATCATATAACAAATGGACTGAAATCGAAAAGCTATGGCTAGCTCCAATACACCCGAACAACCTGCTATGGAGTGCGAATGCGGAGGTGCCACCCGGTCGGATGCTGGGCCCCATGTCTCTGCTACGTCGGACTTGGCGCACACTGGCCCGACCTCATAAACTATCATCAGAGAAATCACCAATGACCTCTTTTATCTGCAATCCCAAAGTGCCAGATAGTCTAACACATCAGATGTCCCACCCTTGGTCCTCTAGGAACCTATTCCATTTTGGGAGTATAGTGGAACCCAGAACCCGTAAATTATTACCTTTCTCTGAATTACAAGCAAAACATGATTTGCCGAAACAGGCATTCTACGGATACTTACAAATCCGACACTACGCACTAACTATAACCCCGAACCTGCAGTTCTCTCCCCCAACCCCCTTTGAAACTATAATATTGGAGGGGAAAGCTCAGAAGGGAATCATATCGGGAATTTACAAGATTTTAAATACCATCTCCCTAGAGGAGCAGGGAAAGCACTCCTACATGCTTAAATGGGAGAAAATCCTTGATGAGGAACTCCCTATAGCACAGTGGCAGGCGATATGGAACCAAACAGCAAAGAGCTCATTATGCACTCTCTATAAGGAAAACGCATACAAAATTTTATTCTTCTGGTATATGACCCCAGATGTGCTCCATGCAATTTTCCCCACTAGCTCAGATCGTTGCTGGCGATGTCAGGGAGGAAAAGGCACTCTCATACATATCTATTGGGAGTGCCCGTTGATTACCCCCTTTTGGGACAAGGTCCAACTTCTACTGTCCCATCTCTTGGAAATGCAGGTCCAAGCATCCCCAAAGTTCTTCTTACTGGGACTATCACCACTCAAACTCCGCAAACCATATAAGAAATTAGTAAGACACATACTCACAGCAGCTAGATGCCTAGTAGCACTAAATTGGAAACGCCGTTCCCCACCCTCTCCTGAAGATCTTTACTCGAGAATTAAAGATATTGAACTGATGGAGAAAATGACGGCTAGGATGCAGGACAGACTGGAGGCTCACAACGGGGTTTGGGAACTGTGGCATCTCCGGGAGGACCCACCATGACCAGGTACCAACCCTACTCAGATGGCCTACTGTATATCTCCCTCTCTCTTCCCTTTTCTCTTTCTTTCTCTCTCCCTATTCATCCTTCTATAATACAGATTTTAAAATATTTGAGTTCTCATAGACTTTATGCTACAACAATGTAACTGAATTAACATCCTCTATCTACAAAAGGAACTACTATAAGTTAAACGATGAGAAATCTTTGAAACTTAACACGAATTTAACACCCTTATTTGGCAAATATATGTTTAATAGTGGATAAGATATGATGGATAATATTTACAACTTTCCATGCTTCTTTACCCTGTATTGCAACTGAGAATGATAACAATAATAAAAACTGTTATTTGAAAAAAAAAAAATAAAGCAAACAGAATATTGGCATTAAAAGGGGGATCAACTCCAGAGATAAAACGATAATTCTCCCGCTCTACAAGACTCTGGTCCGGCCGCACCTGGAGTATGCTGTCCAGTTCTGGGCACCAGTCCTCAGGAAGGATGTACTGGAAATGGAGCGAGTACAAAGAAGGGCAACAAAGCTAATAAAGGGTCTGGAGGATCTTAGTTATGAGGAAAGGTTGTGAGCTCTGAACTTATTCTCTCTGGAGAAGAGACGCTTGAGAGGGGATATGATTTCATTATACAAATACTGTACTGGTGACCCCACAATAGGGAGAAAACTTTTTCGCAGAAGAGAGTTTAATAAGACTCGGGGCCACTCATTACAATTAGAAGAAAAGAGGTTTAACCTTAAACTACGTAGAGGGTTCTTTACTGTAAGAGCGGCAAGGATGTGGAATTCCCTTCCACAGGGGGTGGTCTCAGCGGGGAGCATTGATAGCTTCAAGAAACTATTAGATAATCACCTGAATGACCGCAATATACAGGGATATGTAATGTAATACTGACACATAATCACACACATAGGTTGGACTTGATGGACTTGTGTCTTTTTTCAACCTCACCTACTATGTAACTATATAACTATGTTACTAGGCAGAATGGGGAGATGCTTGTTTACATTAGCATCTCCCCATTCGTCCTCTCCGTGAGGCGATCGCGGGTATTCCTGCGGCGATCGAGTCCACGGGACCCGCGACCTGACTCACAGAGCTCCCGGCTAGCGCACACGCACGCCACCGGCAGTGTGCACGCAATGGCACGGCGGCAAATACAAAGGGATGTACAGGTACGCCCATTTGCCCAGCCGTGCCATTCTGCCGACGTGCATCGGCGTGCACCGGTCAGGAACTGGTTAAGTTTAACGTGTTTTCATTCATGTACTCCAACCATTTCTCTAGACAGATGTGTTGTCCAGAGACTATGAATAGGAGGTCATCAATATACCTGCAGTAAAAAACAGTATCTTTTCGACGGGGACCGTCAGGTCAAAAAATGCGGGACCTCTCCCACCATCCCATATACAAGTTGGCCAGGGATGGCGAGAATTTGGCACCCATAGAGGCCCCGCACTTCTGGAGATAATAGTCCCATCGAATACTCCAGGCACATCATAATGAATTCTTGTGATACTAAGGAAATTGTTTACTGAACTGTTCAGGAAGAAAGAAACCTGAAAAAAAAGGCCTGTAAGCCTAGAGCATATGGGATGGAAGAATACAAATTTGAAAGGTTACACGTGGTCCAAATATAACTGCTATTCCATGTCAAACCACCCAACTTAGACAATTGGTATTTCCAAGGTTTGATCATGTGGGAGGTTTTTTCTAAGACAACTCCATTTTTGATTGTTTTTTTATTTTTGTTTCGTCTCTATATATACGCATGATCAAACCTTGTTTATTTAGCTATGATTAAGCACCACAACATGGTGTAAAACGCGTTAGCTGCTTCTCCCTGTTTCTTTTGAATATGAAGTGACCGTATTGGATTTTATTACATTAATAAAGATGCCTTCAGCGCTGTGCGGCCGTCCAGGACTATTCTCTTCTGTCCAATTGTGTACATTTCCCTTTGCACTGGTGGTAAACACAGAATTGCCCTTGCACTGGTGGTCAGTGTAAATCCCCCTTTACATTGGTGGTCAGTACAAATCTTCTTGACCATGGTTGTCAGTGTAAATTCTCCCTTAAATGGAGGTCTTTGCATCTCCTATTACATTAGTGTCAGTGTAGAAATCCCCCTTTATATTGGTGGTATCAACACACAACCTTCCCAACATCCATCCCTCCCAACATACAACCTTCCCAACACACAACCTTCCCAACATACAACCTTCTCAACATACAATCTTCCCAACATACAACCCTCCCAAAATACAACCTTCCCAACACACAACTCTCTCAACATACAACCTTCCAAACACACAACCCTCCCAACACACAACCCTCCTCAACTCACAACCTTCCCAACATACATCCCTCCCAACATACAACCTTCCCAACACACAACCTTCCCCTTCCCAACATACAATCTTCCCAACATACAACCCTCCGAAAATACAACCTTCTCAACACACAACCCTCTCAACACACAACCTTCCCAACATACAACCCTCCCAACACACAATCTTCCCAACATACAACCCTCCCAACACACAACCTTCCCAACATACATCCTTCCCAACATACAACCCTCCCAAAATACAACCTTCCCAACACACAACCCTCTCAACAGACAACCCTACCAACATACAACCTTCCCAACATACAACCCTCCCAAAATACAACCACAACCCTCTCAACACACAACCCTCTCAACACACAACCTTCCCAACATACAACCCTCCCATTACAGAATCTTCCCAACATACAACCCTCCCAACATACAACCTTCCCAACATACAACTCTCCCAATATACAACCTTCCCAACATACAACCCTCCCAACATACAACTCTCCCAACACACAACCTTCTCAACACATAGCCTTCCCAACACACAGCCTTCCCAACACACAACCTTCCAAACATATATCCCTCTGAACATACAATATTCTCAGCATACAACCCTCCCAACATACAATTTTCTGAACATACATCTCTTCCAACATACAACCTTCTCAATGTACAACCCTCCCAACGTACAATCCTCTCATACGGCCTTTCCAACATATAACCCACCCAATATATGACCTTCCCAACATACGACTCTTCCAACATACAACCTTCCCAACAAACAAAACTCCCAACATACAACCTACTGAAAATACCACCCTCCCAACATACAACCCTCCCAACATACATCCCTCCCCACATACAACCGAACATACAACCTTCCCAACATACAACCCTCCCAACAAACAAATATCACACAATGAATGGATAACGAGCTAAAGTTGACCCAAGGGTAATCCTATCATAAGAACCTCCAAGTGTAAGCCAAATTAGCCAACAGACAGAAACAATAGGTGACTCAATTAACTCAATTAACAATGGGAATCCACACCTTGGGAGAGATACAAACTTGTGTATTCATCAGAAGACAAACAATGTCCCAGCAGTCTGAAAAGGTGAAATTCATTTATCTTCACAGATTCCTTGAGGGATATTGTTGGTAAATGTTTCTGTCCCCTTTGAAGAAGCCTCTCCAAACCAGTCTACAGGAGGGCCACCATATTCCCTCTGACTAATACCATATACTGGATTAATATTACCTCTTTCTATCCACTCCAGAAGGGAAGCTCTAATGTCCTATTTCAGAGGATTATTCCAAGCATCGCTTTCAGAGTTCATCACGTTTTTGTCCATCATTGGAGAATGATCTGCTCTCTTCATGGGCCATAATCAGTGGGTAGGAGGCTTGCCCCTATTCTCCTCCAAAAGCCCCTGTTCTGGTTGGGTCTGCCACAAATGTACCGGGGGGGGGGGGGAGGAAGGAAGGATGTAAAAACTTTTTATGCATTAATGTACATGTTGCCTTTACGCACAGGCATTACTTTATGACATTTGTGGGCCAGGGGGTGGGGTGATGGAGAAATGTAATATTTCCTTATTATTTTGGCCCACCAATCCATAAGAATGCATCCTAAACCTGGTAACCTTTAAATGACTTCATTCAATAGGAATGTCGTTATGAACTGATCAAATGACCAAACTCCTACAGGAATGTGTACTATCTTCATTAGTTATTTTCCAAAAGTTACAATTGGTCATTGCTATCCAGTAGTTCTATATATACCACAAAGAAAGAAAAAAGAAAATCGCGCTAAAAAGACCCAAACAGCAGCTGGCATAACATTTCGATAAATTGTGTAAAAAATGCAAATCAAAAGCGCCGTGCTGAAATACTGATTTACTCCCCTGCAGATGGTGTAAGTTTTGCCCACTTACAAAGAAATGAAGGGTCTATCAATTTTATCAAAGGTGTATTTTATATGATAGAGACAGAATATCAACCAAAAATCCAGAAAAAAACACACAATACAAATGTTATAAATTATTATTATTATTATTATACTCGATTTATATAGAGCCAACAGTTTACGCAGCGCTTTACAATGTAGAGGGGGGACAACACAATTACAGTACAATACAAAAGGTACAGGAGGGCCCGACTCATAGAGCTTACATTCTAAAGGGAGGGGGTGGTGGTACAAAAGGTAATAGCTGCAGAGAATGATTTGATGGGGGTGGCTCAGGGACAGTTATGTGGGTGTGGGATAGGCTTCCCCGAATAAATGAGTTTTCAGGGATCTCCTAAAGGTGGACAGGGTAGGGGCTGATCGGATATACTGGGGCAGGGAGTTCCAGAGGATGGGGGAGGCTCTGGAGAAATCCTAAAGGCGAGCATGGGAGGATGTAAAAAGGGAGCTAGAGAGCAGGAGATCCTGGGAGGAGCGGAGGGGGCGATTTGGGCGATATCTGCAGATGAGGTTGGTGATGTAGATGGGGGCGATGTTGTGAATGGCCTTGTATGTTATGGTTAGTATTTTGAATTTTACATGGTGGGGAGGGGAAGCCAGTGAAAAGATTGGCAGAGAGGGGCAGCAGTCACAGATCGATTGGTGAGGTGTATTGGTCTAGCAGCAGCATTCATAATAGACTGAAGGGGGGAGGAGCCTGCTTAAGGGTAGGCCATTAAGGAGAGAGTTGCAGTAGTCGAGGCGGGAAATAAGTTGCTTTGTGGTGTCATTAGTCAGAAAGGGTCGAATTCTGGAGATGTTGCGGAGGTTAAGGCAGCAGGATTTAGCCAGTGATTGGATATGGGGACTGAAGGAGAGGTCAGAGTCAAGGATTACACCCAGGACCCTGGCATGTGTGGAGGGACCAATGGATGGGTTGTTGATATTAATGGTGACGTCACAGGGGGGGGGCCGTGAAGGAGGAAATATAACAAGCTCAGTTTTAGAAAGATTACGTTTGAGGAAGTGGTGTGACATCCATACCGATATGTCATTCAGTAAGTTTGAGATCCGTGAGGAGATAGTGGGGGTGAGTTGAGAAGTGGAGAGATAGATCTGGGTGTCATCGGCATAGAGGTGGTATTGCAAACCATGGGAGGTTATCAACTGGCCTTGGGGTACCCCAACAGAAAGAGGAAGGGGAGCGGAGAAGATGGAGTTGTATGTGACACTGATAGGTAGGAGGAGAACCAGGATAATGCAGAATCACGGAGGCCAAGGGAGTGTAATTTGCTGAGGAGCAGCAGGTGGTCAACTGTGTCAAAGGCAGCAGAGAGGTCTAAAAGTATGAGTATGGAGTAATGGCCATTGGTTTTAGCAGTTAGTAGGTCATTGGTGAGTTTTAGTAGGGCAGTTTCAGTGGAATGGTGTGGACGGAAGCTGGACTCTAGAGGGTCGAGAAGGTTGTTGTCAGTGAGGTAGCGACTCATTTGGTCATGGACAAGGCGTTTGATGAGCTTGGAGGCAAATGGGAGCAGGGAGATGGGTCTTAAGTTATTCAAACAGGTGGAGTCTAGTGAGGGTTTTTTGAGTATGGGGGTAACCATTGCATGTTTGAGCGGGGAAGGAAAGGTGCCGGAGGAGAGGGAGAGGTTGAAGATGTGGATTAGGGAGTTGAGGATAGAGTGGTAAGGTGGTCGCAGTAATTGAGAGGGGACAGGGTCCGGGGGACAGGTAGTGAGGTGGGCCAATGGAGAGTAGTTTATCAACTTCATCTGTGGTAACTGGGCAAAAGGAGGAGAGTATTGAGTGTGGTGTTGGACCCGATGTGTTGGGTAGGGGAGGAATTTGAATGCTGGATATCTCCTTGCAAATTGTGTCAATTTTCTGTGGTTGGCAATCTGTTGAGCGGTAAGCAAGTTGGTGGGTGGGGGCAGTGGGGGGTGAAGTAAGGAATTAAGGGTAGAAAAGAGTTGACGAGGTTTGGATGAAAGGGTTTTGATGAGAGTGTTGTAGTAGGTTTGTTTAGCAGTGTGGAGGCAGGAGTTGTATTTGAGAAGGGCAGATTTGTAGAAGGTAAAGTCTTGCAGGGATTTAGATTTACGCCATGCTCGCTCAAGAGCACGGCTGTGTCTCTTCAGACTTCTGGTGTTGTCTGTTTGCCAGGGTTGTGGCAGATGGGGCCTGGTTCTGCGTGTAGAAAAAGGAGTATGTCTAGGGAGGATGACAACGTGGTGTTGTAGATGGAAGTGGTTAGGTCTGGGCAGGACAGGGGTGCGATTTTGTCATAAAGGCCATCAGTAGCAGAGTGAAGAAGGGAAGGTTTGAGGTTGCGAAGGTTCCTGCGGGTAGTGGTTTGTGGGTTGGCAGCATGGGATGTAGGAGACAAGGAGAGTGTGAAACGGATAAGGTTGTGATCAGAGAGAGGAAAGGGGGTGTTAGATGTAAAATAAAAAGTGTGTGTTATGCCGCGTACACACGAGCGGACTTTCTATCCTACTTGGTCCGGCACACTTTCCGACGGACTTTGTCCGCCAGGTGCGCCGGACTTTAAAACGAACGGACTTGCCCACACACGCCGGGATTTTCCGGCGGGCTAAGTCCGCCCGTCTTTCCGACGGACTTTCGCCGGAGTTCCGGCGGACTTTCAGAATGAACGGACTTGCCCACACACGGACAAGTCCGTTCATTTTGAACGTGACTCAGGTGCGACGGGACTAGAAAAGGATGTCAATCTTGCCGCTTTTATCGGCTAGATTGACACCTTGCGAGCCCCGTCGCGGGGCATACCAGGCCCTTAGGTCTGGTATGGATTATAAAGGGGAACCCCGCTACGCCGAAAAAACGGCGTGGGGTCCCCCTAAAATCCATACCAGACCCCGATCCGAGCACGCAGCCTGGCCGGTCAGGAAAGGGGGTGGGGACGAGCGAGCGCCCCCCCCCCCTCCTGAACCGTACCAGGCCGCATGCCCTCAACATGGGGGGTGGGTGCTTTGGGGGAGGGGGGCGCCCTGCGCCCCCCCCCCCAAAGCACCTTGTCCCCATGTTGATGAGGACAAGGGCCTCTTCCCGACAACCCTGGCCGTTGGTTGTTGGGGTCTGCGGGCGGGGGCTTATCGGAATCTGGGAGCCCCCTTTAATAAGGGGGCCCCCAGATCCCGGCCCCCCACCCTATGTAAATGAGTATGGGGTACATGGTACCCCTACCCATTTACCTAGGAAAAAAGTGTAAGTAATAAAACACACTACACAGGTTTTTAAAATATTTTATTAAACAGCTCCGGGGGGGGGATCTTCCTCCGGCTTCGGGGGTCTTCTTCCGGCTTCGGGGGTCCCTCCGCTTCATCTTCTCCCGGCGTCCGGTTGGTTCTTCTCCGCTCTCCGGCCTCTTCTCCAGGTGTCGCAGGTCTTCGGCCGGCCCCTCCGCTCTCTTCATGTAGCTCTATTGTGAGCGGAGGTCCGGACTTCTGGGCTTCTTGGCTTCTTGGCTTCTTGGCTTCTTGGCTTGGCTTGGCTTCTCTTCTCTTCCCCCAGATGTTGACACGACGCTCTCTCCGGCTGGACTGGTTTCTGAGGGCTGCGTTGTGACTTATATAGGCGGAGACCCCGCCCCCATATGATGTCACAGTCCCTGGGCATGCTGGGACTGTGACGTTTTAGGGGGCGTGGTCGACCACGCCCCCCGACCACGCCCCCTAAAACGTCACAGTCCCAGCATGCCCAGGGACTGTGACATCATATGGGGGCGGGGTCTCCGCCTATATAAGTCACAACGCAGCCCTCAGAAACCAGTCCAGCCGGAGAGAGCGTCGTGTCAACATCTGGGGGAAGAGAAGAGAAGCCAAGCCAAGCCAAGAAGCCAAGAAGCCAAGAAGCCCAGAAGCCCAGAAGTCCGGACCTCCGCTCGCAATAGAGCTACATGAAGAGAGCGGAGGGGCCGGCCGAAGACCTGCGACACCGGGAGAAGAGGCCGGAGAGCGGAGAAGAACCAACCGGACGCCGGGAGAAGATGAAGCGGAGGGACCCCCGAAGCCGGAAGAAGACCCCCGAAGCCGGAGGAAGATCCCCCCCCCGGAGCTGTTTAATAAAATATTTTAAAAACCTGTGTAGTGTGTTTTATTACTTACACTTTTTTCCTAGGTAAATGGGTAGGGGTACCATGTACCCCATACTCATTTACATAGGGTGGGGGGCCGGGATCTGGGGGCCCCCTTATTAAAGGGGGCTCCCAGATTCCGATAAGCCCCCGCCCGCAGACCCCGACAACCAACGGCCAGGGTTGTCGGGAAGAGGCCCTTGTCCTCATCAACATGGGGACAAGGTGCTTTGGGGGGGGGGGCGCAGGGCGCCCCCCTCCCCCAAAGCACCCACCCCCCATGTTGAGGGCATGCGGCCTGGTACGGTTCAGGAGGGGGGGGGCGCTCGCTCGTCCCCACCCCCTTTCCTGACCGGCCAGGCTGCGTGCTCGGATCGGGGTCTGGTATGGATTTTAGGGGGACCCCACGCCGTTTTTTCGGCGTAGCGGGGTTCCCCTTTATAATCCATACCAGACCTAAGGGCCTGGTATGCCCCGCGCTCGCCGCAATAGGAAGATTTGTTTTTCCTATTGCAGCGAGCGCGAGATGCAATACCATCCCCTCGTGTCGTATTTGGTCTGTCGGACCAGCCTACACACGAGCGGGCTTTCCGTCGGACCAGCACACACACGAGCGGACTTTCCGCCCGAAACTGAGTCCGACGGAAAGATTTCAAACATGTTTGAAATCTAGGTCCGGCGGGCTTTTGGGAAGAAGTCCGCCGGAAAAGTCCGCCGCCGCCCACACACGGGCGGATTGTCCGGCACACTCTGGTCCGCCGGACCAAGTATGCCGGAAAGTCCGACCGTGTGTACGCGGCATTAGAGATAAATGGAGTTGCAGTTCAGTGGGTAAAATAAATATTTGATCCCCAAGCAAAACATGACTTAGTAGTTGGTGGAGAAACTCTTGTTGGCCACAGAGATGTCAGACGTTTCTTGTAGCTGGTGATCAGGTTTGCACACATCTCAGGGGGGATTTTGGTCCACTCTTCTTTACAGATCTTCTCTGAATCCTTAAGGTTTCTTGGCTGTCGCTTGACAACTCGAAGTTTCAGCTCCCTCCATACATTTTTCTTTAGGATTAATGTGCTTCTTCTTGAGCCACTCTCTTGTTGTCTTGATGGTATGTTTTGGGTCATTGTCATGGTGGAAAACCCATCCATGACCTATCTTCAATGTTTTAGTTGAGGGAAGAAGGTTCTCATCCAAGATTTTACAATACATGGCCCCGTCCATTGGCACTTTATAAGCTCACAATAAAGTTTTATGTTCAAAATGTCAGATAACACGATGTCAGGGCTGGGCTCTCGGCTCTCCCTTCTCTGTGCTCAGGTTGCTCAGTACTCATCATTCACAGTGGCTCACCTGGTGACCATTTCCTGCTCATCAGTCCAGCCTACAGCCAGCCCCGTCTGGCTATTTAAACTGCCTGGTTCATTCCTTCCATGCCTTCGCCTTGGTCAAACATAGATGGAGACCCTCTGCTGTGTTCCTGTTGAAGACTTACCTGGCTGACGTCCCTTCTGGTTCCTGATCCTGTCTGCTGCCTCCAACTACGCTGATCTCTGGCTTCCTGATTTCCTGGCTTATTCCTACTACCCACTGTGGATACTGAACCCTGGTTATGTTTTGACTACGTTTACTATTTGTACCATTTTTACCATTTTATTAAAAGGTGTGATTTTTACAGCATTTTCTGTCTCCGTCTGTTTCATGGTTCCTGACACAGGAATACAGAAAGGGACAGATACTGAGATTTATTTGTTCTTGGCTATAAATCTCATTTAAAGTCAATGTCAATAAACTTTATGTATATGATCAGAGGTGGCGGATGGTAGCAGGGTAATAAAATATCAGATATAGACGGGGGAAGGTCACACTAAGGGCCCGGCAGGAGACATGTGACTCTTTTATTGCTGGTCAGAGTCCAGGCCAGATTTTGGATTTTGTACTGTAGATATACTGTAAATTGGACAAACATCCCTCCCACCAGGAGCTGTGATTGGACAGGAACATCCTGAGCTCCTTCTACATGTCATTGATTAGCCGGCTGCATGAATGATGAATACACAGTAATGGAAATCAGCAGTGACTGGCTGCAGCTGGTGAAAGACTTTTCCTGGTGCACTGTCTACATTAGAGGGGTTCCCTGCAGGGGCGGGGCTCAGAGTACATGGGAGGGGTTTCCAACATCATAACCCTCTTCACCCCTCCTATCATCATCCCCCTCTTATCTCTTCACACCCCTATCATCATCTCCCTCTTCACTCTGCGCCCCTCCTATCATCATCCCCCTCTTCACTCTTCACTCCTCCTATCATCATCCCCCTCTTCACTCTACACTCCTCCTATCATCATCCCCCTCTTCACTCTGCACCCCTCCTATCATCATCCTCCTCTTCACTCTGCACCCCTCCTATCATCATCCCCCTCTTCACTCTGCACTCCTCCTATCATCATCCCCCTCTTCACTCTGCACTCCTCCTATCATCATCCCCCTCTTCACTCTGCACCCCTCCTATCATCATCCTCCTCTTCACTCTGCACCCCTCCTATCATCATCCCCCTCTTCACTCTGCACTCCTCCTATCATCATCCCCCTCTTCACCCCCCCTATCATCATCCCCCTCTTCACTCTGCACTCCACCTATCTTCATTCCCCTCTTCACTCTGCACTCCTCCTATCATCATCCCCCTCTTCACTCTGCACTCCTCCTATCATCATCCTCCTCTTCACTCTGCACTCCTCCTATCATCATCCCCCTCTTCATTCTGCACTCCTCCTATCATCATCCCCCTCTTCACCCCCCCTATCATCATCCCCCTCTTCACTCTGCACTCCTCCTGTCATCATCCCCCTCTTCACCCTGCACTCCACCAATCATCATCCCCCTCTTCACTCTGCACTCCTCCTATCATCATCCCCCTCTTCACTCTGCACCCCTCCTATCATCATCCTCCTTTTCACTCTTCACTCTGCACTCCTCCTATCATCATCCCCCTCTTCACTCTTCACTCTGCACTCCTCCTATCATCATCCCCCTCTTCACTCTGCACTCCTCCTATCATCATCCCCCTCTTCACTCTGCACCCCTCCTATCATCATCCTCCTCTTCACTCTGCACTCCTCCTATCATCATCCTCCTCTTCACTCTGCACCCCTCCTATCATCATCCCCCTCTTCACTCTGCACTCCTCCTATCATCATCCTCCTCTTCACTCTGCACCCCTCCTATCATCATCCCCCTCTTCACTCTGCACTCCTCCTATCATCATCCTCCTCTTCACTCTGCACTCCTCCTATCATCATCCCCCTCTTCACTCTGCACTCCTCCTATCATCATCCTCCTCTTCACTCTGCACTCCTCCTATCATCATCCTCCTCTTCACTCTGCACTCCTCCTATCATCATCCCCCTCTTCACTCTGCACTCCTCCTATCATCATCCTCCTCTTCACTCTGCACCCCTCCTATCATCATCCCCCTCTTCACTCTGCACTCCTCCTATCATCATCCTCCTCTTCACTCTGCACCCCTCCTATCATCATCCTCCTCTTCACTCTTCACCCCTCCTATCATCATCCTCCTCTTCACTCTGCACCCCTCCTATCATCATCCCCCTCTTCACCCTGCACTCCACCAATCATCATCCCCCTCTTCACTCTGCACTCCTCCTATCATCATCCCCCTCTTCACTCTGCACTCCTCCTATCATCATCCCCCTCTTCACTCTGCACTCCTCCTATCATCATCCCCCTCTTCACTCTGCACCCCTCCTATCATCATCCCCCTCTTCACTCTGCACTCCTCCTATCATCATCCTCCTCTTCACTTTGCACTCCTCCTATCATCATCCCCCTCTTCACTCTGCACTCCTCCTATCATCATCCTCCTCTTCACTCTGCACCCCTCCTATCATCATCCTCCTCTTCACTCTGCACTCCTCCTATCATCATCCCCCTCTTCACTCTACACTCCTCCTATCATCATCCTCCTCTTCACTCTGCACTCCCCCTATCATCATCCCCCTCTTCACTCTGCACTCCTCCTATCATCATCCTCCTCTTCACTCTGCACTCCTCCTATCATCATCCCCCTCTTCACTCTGCACTCCTCCTATCATCATCCTCCTCTTCACTCTGCACTCCTCCTATCATCATCCTCCTCTTCACTCTGCACTCCTCCTATCATCATCCTCCTCTTCACTCTGCACCCCTCCTATCATCATCCCCCTCTTCACTCTGCACTCCTCCTATCATCATCCCCCTCTTCACTCTGCACCCCTCCTATCATCATCCCCCTCTTCACTCTGCACCCCTCCTATCATCATCCTCCTCTTCACTCTTCACTCTGCACTCCTCCTATCATCATCCTCCTCTTCACTCTTGGCACAGTACAGTTCTCCTCCTCGCTCCCCCGGGTGATCTCAGTATATTGATGTGTCATGGCCGTCTGAGGGTTAATCAATAACCAATCATTGGAAAGTTATGACATTCCATAAATATGAGGAGGGGGAGGGGAGGGATACATTCAACACAGATAATGAGAGTTATAAAACTGAACACCCGGAGCCACCAATCCTGACCCTCCATATATCAGAACACTGCGAGATCCTCGATCACACCGACACTGCCGCTGGTCTGACTGTTCATACACCGAGGACTGGAAACAGGAGCTCTCCGCTGCGGTGCCATTCACTATGACTATCACCCCAACTCATCCATCCAACGTGGATCTCATGTACATCCATTGGTGCGCACCAAACGGCACGCTAACACCATACCGTGTGTCACGGTGCGCTGCCAGGAATGGTGCCAGTCCCTGGTATTGGGTCGCTGCATTGCCAGGCCATCCAATGGAATCCACACCGAAGACTGAAGGGGCCCCCTAGAGTTACACTTTGACACGATACCAGAATGGATCTGATACGGCACCTATAACCCAATAGATCAATAAAAACTATTTTTACCCATGGGACAGACAAGAACAAAAAAGAATCAAAAGAAGAAAGAATGAATAGAAAGAAAAAAAATCAGATAAATAAATAGATACAAATATATATACAGTATAATAATCGATAATGAAAAAAAAAGAACAACAGAAAAACACACAAAACAAAGGGCCAGAGCTAAATGAGAGAACAAAAAGGCATCACAGCTCCCAGAGACGAAACATTACCCCACGACACCCCAAAAAAGAGGAAAGGGGAACAGAACCACCGATGTTGACAAATATGTAATAAAGAACGATATGTGATAAATATGTTACAGAACAATATACTGTATATAGATATATATTTATTTATTTTAACAAACAAACAAAAAAAAAACAAGTCTGGGCTGGGAACTGGGTGACCCACCCTACCTTCACCTCCCAGCTCAGACTTCTCTGATGCCCCAACATACATTTGCACTTTTTGGGGTATTTTTGTGTTTTGTGAGGCTCCTGTGCCTTTTGTTGGGTGTGTGAGTATCTTGGTTTGGTATGTTTTCATCTCTATTTGATTTATTTTCATGACAAGCTCTCTTCACAGATATGTATTTGGATTTCACCATCTCCTGAAGAAATTAACTTTGTCCACGAAACGCGTTGAGATCATTATCACTACTTGATTGTTGAGAAATGATTTGTGTCTGAAAGTGTCACAGACATTTATGTTTACATCTTTTATCTCTTGATTACATGGCTACTTGTACTTTGCACGCCATTTTTGAATCTTTATAAATAATTAAAGATGTTATATTTTATACACTTGTTGCATTAATGATTGTGGCGCATATCTATCTAAGTTCCGTGAACAAAAATTGCTTTTATTAGTCTATCGGGTTATAAGCGCCGTTATTGGTGTCAAAACATCAGCCAGAATTCTGGGGGCTCCTTCAGGCCTCTGTGTCATGGATCTGCAGTAATGTTTCATGCCCTCTCTGTCTGCTTACCTCTCTGGTCTGGTGTATCAGCTTAGGACCACACCCTCACACCTGCATGTTTAAGTAATCTTCTCTCAGCATGACCCCACCCCAGCCTCTAAAAGGAAACACTACTTAACTCCGTGCACTGCAAGCCAGCCTCACCCGAACAATAGTATGTAAAAGCTTCCTTGTGTGTTTCTTGCCATGTGCTCTACATTTGATTCCGTGTACAGACTTTGGCTTGTTATCCTGACTATCCCTGTCTGATTGTAGCCCCAACCTTCGGCGTGTTCTCCTGACCATCCCTGTCTGCTTGTTGCCCTGACCCTTGGCTTGTCCTCCTGACTATTCCTTGTTGCCCTGGGTTGCTGCTTCCTCTCCATCCAGCCATGAGCGTGAGCTGGGAGACCCTGGGGGGCCCTAGAGTCAGCTGCAGCAAAGTCCATCCTCACCATCAGAGGCTCTGGTGAATACCTGCTGACTTTTAGACTTTGCGCCCTGGGGAATCTTATGCTCTAGCTTCCTGTTTGATCCGTGTCGGTGCTCAGGTAGAGCTGCTTTCCTGAACTACCCAGAGCTCCATTCGCAGCAGTCAGTCGAAGGGGCCTCAACCTTAGCGGTGCACTCCTAACCCCAGCGGTGTGCACCTGTCATCTGGCCTCAGGTGACCTGACAGTTTGCTCGGGCCATGGACCCGGCTGATGTGCTGCTACCCGCTGATGATCAGCTGCAGGGCATAGTCCGCAGACTTGAGACCCAGGAATCTAATCAGACCCAGGTGATTTGATTCCTTAAGGATTTGGCTTCCCATTTTGAACAGCTTCAGGCCTCCTTAGGACCCCTGGTTCAACAACCTCAACCGCAAACTGCAGCCGTATCTGTTCCAGTCACAGTTCCAGCCACAAACCCTTTGCATTTACCAGCTCCGTCCCATTAATCTGGGGACTCCAAGGCCTGCAAAGGGTTCCTTAGCTAGTGTACTATTCATTTTGAACTCCGGCCCTAAAGCTTCCCGCCTGATTGGGCAAAGGGAGCCTATATTATTTCCCTCCTGTCCGGCGAGGCTTTAGCCTGGGCTCCCCCTCTGGGGGAGAAGAATGATCCAGTTGTTTCTAGCCTGTCTAATTTCTTGAAACTCTTTCGGAATATCTTTGAGGAACGAGGTTGTGTCTCTTCAGTGGCCAGCGCCCTTTTACATCTCTGCCAAGAGTCTGCTTCTGTGGGACAGTATGCTCTTCATTTTCATATACTAAGTGCTGAGCTGAGCTGGAATAATGAGGCCTTAGTTGCAACCTTTTTACATGGCCTCTCTGAAAGAGTGAAGGATGAATTAGCGGGAAGAACCTTCCCGCTGATCTTCACGATGTCATCTCCCTGTGTAACCAGATCGATATTCGCTATCAGGAGAGGTCCCTTAGTCAGCCTGAGCTCCCCTCTCTATGACCCGTGGAGCATCCCCTGCCAGCTGAGGAACCTATGCAGCTGGGCCAGATCAGGCTATCTCCCGAGGAACATGCTATCTGCAGAACTCTGGGCCTATGTCTCTATTGTGGGGGCAAAGGTCATTAGTCCGGGAAACGCTTGGGTCTAATACATCTGGAAGGTGGAGTATTGGACCCAGAAATATCACCTTTTCATCTCCTTCTTTCGATCTTCCTTCATGTTGGCGCTTCCTCTCATTCAGTCGCGGCACATCTAGATTCCGGAGCCGCTGACAATTTTATTGGCTGGAGAACTGCATTATTCATGAAACGTACCCTTTCGCCCCTCACCACTCCATTGATGGTCTCGGCGATTGATGGCACTGTTCTTCCAGGGTGCCCTATCCACTCCGAGGCTCTCCCTGTTAAGATGTCGGTAGGGATACTCCACCAGGAGTGGATATCCTTCCTTATCCTACCTAAGACCTCAACCCCTATCGTATTGGGCCTTTCTTGGATACAGCTCCATTCTCCACACGTTGACTGGACTTCTGGGCAGATCCTGGCTTGGGGTTCCTCCTGTCTACTCAAGATTGCCCCAAAATAGAGAATTCCTGTTGCAACCACCTCAGTATCTTCTGCTCTCACCACTGCATATAGCGATTTCTGCAAAAAATCAGCTGAGGTGCTTCTTCCTCACAGGTTCATTTCTGTGCTATTGACCTTGTTCCCGGAGCAACTCTGCCAGGGGTCATAAATATCCTGTCCATCCCAGAGACCCATGCCATTTCAAAGTATTTTGCGGAAAAATTTTTGTTGTCAAAAAAGGATGGTACTTTATGATTCAACATTGACTTTCAAGGCTTAAACACAGTGCCAATCAAAAATCAATACCCCTTACCCTTAATATGGGATGGAGGACACTGAATGGAGGTCAGTAGAGGGATTGGTGGAGAGGGGTGGAGGACACTGAATGGAGGCCAGTGGAGGGATTGCCAGAGAGGGGTGGAGGACACTGAATGGAGGCCAGTGGAGGGATTGCCAGAGGGGGGTGGTGGACAATGAATGGAAGCCAGTGGAGGGATTGGCAGAAAGGGGTTTAGGACACTGAATGTAAGCCAGTGGAGGGATTGGCAGAGAGGGGTGGAGGACACCGAATAGAGGCCAATGGAGGGATTGGCAGAGAGGAGTGTAGGATACTGAGTGGAAGCCAGTGAAGGGATTGGTGGAAAGGGGTGGAGGACACTGAATGGAGGTCAGTTGAGGGATTGGTGGAGAGGGATGGAGGACACTGAGTGGAGGCCAGTGTAGGGATTGGTGGAGGACACTGAGTGGAGGCCAGTGTAGCGATTAGTGGAGAACACTGAATGGAGGCCAGTAAAGGGATTGGCGGAGGACACTGATTTGAGGCCAGTGGAGGGATTGGTGGAGAGGGGTGGAGGACACTGAATAGGGGCCAGTAGAGGGATTGGCAGAGAGAGATGGAGGACACTGAATGGAAGCCAGTGGAGGGATTCGCAGAGAGGAGTGGAGGACACTGAATGTAGGTCAGTGAAGGGATTGGTGGAGAGGCGTGGAGGACACTGAATGGAGGCCAATGGAGGGATTGGCAGAGAGGGGTGGTGGGCACTGAATGGAGGCCAGTGGAGGAATGGGCAGAGAGGAGTGGAGGACACTGAATGGAGGCCAGTGGAGGGATTGGTAGAGAGGAGTGGAGGACACTGAATGGAGGCCAGTGGAGGGATTGGCAGAGAGGGGTGGAGGACACTGAATGGAGGCCAGTGGAGGGATTGGCAGAGAGGGGTGGAGGACAGTGAATAGAGGCCAATGGAGGGATTGGCGGAGAAGGGTGGAGGACACTGAATGGAGACCAGTGAAGGTATTGGTGGAGAGGGGTGGAGGACACTGAATGGAGGACAGTGGAGGGATTGGCAGAGAGGGGTGGAAGACATTGAATGGAGGCCAGTGGAGGGATTGGCAGAGAGAGATGGAGGACACTGAATGGAAGCCAGTGGAGGGATTCGCAGAGAGGAGTGGAGGACACTGAATGTAGGCCAGTGAAAGGATTGGTGGAGAGGCGTGGAGGACACTGAATGGAGGCCAATGGAGGGATTGGCAGAGAGGGGTGGTGGGCACTGAATGGAGGCCAGTGGAGGAATGGGCAGAGAGGAGTGGAGGACACTGAGTGGAGGGATTAGCAGAGAGGGATGGAGGACACTGAATGAAGGCCAGCGGAGGGATTGGTAGAGAGGAGTGGAGGACACTGAATGGAGGCCAGTGGAGGGATTGGCAGAGAGGGGTGGAGGACACTGAAAGGAGGCCAGTGGAGGGATTGGCAGAGAGGGGTGCAGGACACTGAATGGAGGCCAGTGAAGGTATTGGTGGAGAGGGGTGGAGGACACTGAATGGAGGACAGTGGAGGGATTGGTGGAGAGGGGTGGAGGAAAGTGAATGGAGGACAGTGGAGGGATTGGCAGAGAGGGATGGAGGACACTGAATGGAGGCCAGTAGAGGGATTGTTAGAGAGGAGTGGAGGACACTGAATGGAGGCCAAAGGAGGGATTGGTGGAGAGGGGTGGAGGAAACGGAATAGAAGTCAGTGGAGGGATTGGTGGAGAGGGATGGAGGACACTGAATGGAGACCAGTGGAGGAATGGGCAGAGAGGAGTGGAGGACACTGAGTGGAGGGATTAGCAGAGAGGGATGGAGGACACTGAATGAAGGCCAGCGGAGGGATTGGTAGAGAGGAGTGGAGGACACTGAATGGAGGCCAGTGGAGGGATTGGCAGAGAGGGGTGGAGGACACTGAAAGGAGGCCAGTGGAGGGATTGGCAGAGAGGGGTGCAGGACACTGAATGGAGGCCAATGGAGGGATAGGCGGAGAAGGGTGGAGGACACTGAATGGAGACCAGTGAAGGTATTGGTGGAGAGGGGTGGAGGACACTGAATGGAGGACAGTGGAGGGATTGGTGGAGAGGGGTGGAGGAAAGTGAATGGAGGACAGTGGAGGGATTGGCAGAGAGGGATGGAGGACACTGAATGGAGGCCAGTAGAGGGATTGTTAGAGAGGAGTGGAGGACACTGAATGGAGGCCAAAGGAGGGATTGGTGGAGAGGGGTGGAGGAAACGGAATAGAAGTCAGTGGAGGGATTGGTGGAGAGGGATGGAGGACACTGAATGGAGACCAGTGGAGGGATTGGTAGACAGGGCTTGAGGACACTGAGTGGAGGACAGTGGAGGGATTGGCAGAGAGGGGTGGAGGACACTGAATGGAGGCCATTAGAAGGATTGGCATAGAGGAGTGGAGGACACTAAATGGAGGCCAGTGAAGGGACTGGTGGAGAAGAGTGGAGGACACTGAATAGAGGTCAGTGGAGGGATTGGTGGAGAGGGATGGAGGACACTGAATGAAAGACATTGGATGGCTTGGCAGAGAGGGATGGATGACACTGAATGGAGAGTTTGTCCATTTTGTAAAGTTGGCTTGGTGAACACAAGGCAAGATTTGAAGATCGCTGCTAGGCCTCCTCCTTTTTTTCCAATTCTATGCTCAGTAAGGATACTATAGTTCTCAGGCACCAATTCAGTTAGGATGGCGTTGCAATCGGGTGTTAGCCAGCTTTCCGTGATGAAGAGGCAATCTATGTTGTTTTGGGTGATGAAGTCGTGGACTTCCAGTCTGTGCTTGACTGCAGATCTGCTGTTGATCAAGGCGCATGCTAATTGTTGCAGTTGAATTGGTGTCTTACTGTGTTTGATGGTTGATTGTAGGTTGGTCCTTAGTAATTGTTCTTCTCGTAGTTTTATTTGAATGGAGGTTGGTAATGTTGAAGTGGTATTTCTTATGCCCAGTACACACGGTCGGACTTTGTTCGGACATTCCGACAACAAAATCCTAGGATTTTTTCCGACGGATGTTGGCTCAAACTTGTCTTGCATACACACGGTCACACAAAGTTGTCGGAAAATCCGATCGTTCTGAACGTGGTGACGTAAAACACGTACGTCGGGACTATAAACGGGGCAGTGGCCAATAGCTTTCATCTCTTTATTTATTCTGAGCATGCCTGGCACTTTGTCCGTCGGATTTGTGTACACACGATCGGAATTTCCGACAACGGATTTTGTTGTCGGAAAATTTTATCTCCTGCTCTCCAACTTTGTGTGTCGGAAAATCCGATGGAAAATGTCTGATGGAGCCCACACACGGTCGGAATTTCCGACAACACGCTCCGATCGGACATTTTCCATTGGAAAATCCGACCGTGTGTACGGAGCATTAGCCTGTGGAGAGCGTCCGCTGAGTATTTGAAGTTGCACATGGCGAGGAAAAAAGTTGATGGTGATAGGATGAATAATGATGATGATACTGATGTAGTGCCGATGATGTTGCTGAGAAGATGATGGTCCTGAAGGATGTCGCTGATAACAAGGATGGTGTGCTGAGGTGCTGATGAAGATGCGAGTAGTCCTGGTGGTGGTGATGGAGGGGGGCCACTGACCTAACCGCCCTTCTGTTGATCCAGAGGAAGGCGAAAAAACCCCTAGCTGTGCTAGCCAATGTTACAGTAAAGGGAAAAAATTCCTTCCTGACCCCAAGAGGCAGTTAGACCGGAGGACCCTGGATCAACTGCTAATGGGTGAAGCCCCGAAGTGCTTTCCTGAACGGAGATAGTCCAGAGAAGAAGAGAAAAAAGAAGAGGAGAGTGGGGGGCTGAACTAACGAGAAGGAGAGGGCGCTAGGGAACCTAGGCCACTACTTACCGGTACTGCAGCCGCATCTAGGTGGATCGAGATGTACGCCGGGCTAGGCCTGAGCCGTAGTTATCCTGAGTCACTGTGTCACCCGGTGCCTCTGCGGTGAAGTCCAGTAGCGAAAGAGGTGGTGTTCAGGGGTAGGAAAGGGCACACCGGCCCGTTGAACCAGAAAGTGGGGGTGAGCAGGGACGTAGACCGGCGCGGGCCGGAGCTAGGCCGCAGCCGCGGTCTGTTCCTCGTGTCTAGGTGGCTAGAGCAGAGGCGACCGACGGCGGCTGTGGATGGTGCCCAGGTGAGCTGGGGGCAGAGTAGGGGTCAGATGGCACCGGGTCTTGGTTGGAACCTGCTGGGGGGGACCGGAGATGAGCTCCGGTGGCCGGTGGAGTGCTGCGGCCGCGACTGGGCGGACCAAAATGGCCGCCGGGCTGCTGCTGCGGTTCCCTCCATGGATGAGGGTGGGGTCCAGTCGGGGTGAGTGCCTGGGCCTGCCGATGAGGGCTGGGGGGGGTGATTCTGCAGGCCGGCACCTGGACGGAGCTAGGCCTTAGCCACGGTGTGTCCTGTGAGACTGCCCTCAGAGGCTAGCAGCGAGGAAAGCAGCGGACGGCGCGATGGGGAGCTGGGGGCTGGGCTAGGCGCGTGGGGTCCGGGGTGATCCCGTTTCTGTTCCTGGTAACGTAGCTGGGGGGGGGTCCCGGTTCAGTGCTGCTGGGGGTCCATGGATAGTCCTGGATGGCTGGATGGCCGGATGGTCGGAGCTTCTGACGGAGCTTCTGACAATACGTCCGCTCTCTGCTCTGACCATACAAACTTCCCAGCATACAGCCCTCCCAACAAACAACCCTTCCATCATACATCCCTCCCAATATATAACCTTCCCAACATACAACCTTCTCAGCATACAGCCCTCCCAATAAAAACCCTTCCATCATACATCCCTCCCAACATACAACCTTCCCAGCATACAGCCTTCCCAACAAACAACCCTTCCATCATACATCCCTCCCAATATATAACCTTCCCAACATACAACCTTCTCAGCATACAGCCCTCCCAATAAAAACCCTTCCATCATACATCCCTCCCAACATACAACCTTCCCAGCATACAGCCTTCCCAACAAACAACCCTTTCATCATATATCCCTCCCAATATACAACCTTCCCAGCATACAACCTTCCCAACATACAAAAATCCTGACATACAAATCTCCCAACATACATCCCTCCCACATACAACCCAACATACAACCTTCCCAAAATATATCCCTCCCAAAATATAGGACCTTCCCAAAATACAACATTCCCGGCATATATCCCTCCCAACAAACAACCCTCCCTCATACATCCCACCCAATATAAAACATTCCCAGCACACAACCCTCCAAACATACAACCTTCCCAGCATACAGCCTTCCCAACAAACAACCCTTCCATCATACATCCCTCCCAATATACAACCTTCCCAGCATACAGCCCTTCCTCATACATCCCTCCCAATATACAACCTTCCCAACATACAACCTTCCCAGCATACAGCCCTCCCAACAAAAACCCTTCCATCATATATCCCTCCCAATATACAACCTTCCCAACATACAACCTTCCCAACACACAACCCTCCTCAACACACAACCTAACCAAAACACAACCTTCTCAACATACAACCTTCCCAACATACAATTTCCCCAACATACAACCCTCCCAACATACAGCCTTCCCAACACACAACCTTCCCAACATACAACCCTCCCAACATACAACCCTCTCAACACACAACCCTCTCAACATACAGCCTTCCCAAAATACAACTTTCCCAGCATACGGCCCTCCCAACAAACACCCTCCCTCATACATCCCTCCCAATATACAACCTTCCCAACACACAACCTTCTCAGAATACAACCTTCTCAGAATACAACCCTCCCAACAAACAACCCTTCCACCATACATCCCTCCCAATATACAACCTTCCCAGCACACAACCCTCCCAACACACAAACTTGCCAACATACAACCCTCCCAACATACAACTTTCCCAACATACAACCCTCCCAACACACAACCCTCCTAAACACACAACCTTCCCAGCATACATCCCTCCCAACATACAACCTTCCCAACACACACCCCTCTCAACACACAACCTTCCCAACATACAACCCTCCCAACACACAACCCTCCTCAACACACAACCTTCCCAACATACATCCCTCCCAATATACAACCTTCCAACACACAACCTTCCCAACACACAACCTTCCCAATTTACAACCTTCCCAACATACAATCTTCCCAACATACAACCCTCCCAACATACAACCTTCCCAACACACAACCCTCTCAACATACAGCCTTCCCAAAATACAACTTTCCAAGCATACAGCCCTCCCAACAAACACCCTCCCTCATACATCCCTCCCAATATACACTTCCTAACATACAACCTTCCCAGAATACAACCCTCCCAACAAACAACCCTTCCATCATACATCCCTCCCAATATACAACCTTCCCAGCACACAACCCTCCTAACACACAAACTTGCCAACATACAACCCTTCCAACATACAACCTTCCCAACATACAACCCTCCCAACACACAACCCTCCTCAACACACAACCCTCCCAGCATACATCCTTCCCAACACACAACCTTCCCAACATATAATCTTCCCAACATACAACCCCTTCCAAAATACAACCTTCCCAACACACACCCCTCTCAACACACAACCTTCCCAACATACAATCCTCCCAACACACAATCTTCCCAACATACAACCCTCCCAACATACAACCTTCCGAACATACAACCCTCCCAACACACAATCTTCCCAACATACAACCCTCTCAACATACAACCTTCCCAACATACAACCTTACCAACATACAACCCTCTTATTACACACTCTTCCCAACAACAACCTTCCCAACATACAACCTTCCCAAGATACAACTCTCCCAATATACAACCTTCTGAACATACAACCCTCTCAACACACAACCCTCCCAACACACAACCTTCCCAACATACAACCTTCCCAACACACAACATTCTCAGCACATAGCCTTCCCAACACACAGCCTTCCCAACACACAACCTTCCAAACATATATCCCTCTGAACATACAATATTCTCAGCATACAACCCTCCCCCAACATACAATTTTCTGAACATACATCTATTCCAACATACAACCTTCTCAATGTACAACCCTCCGAACATACAATCCTCTCATATGGCCTTTCCAACATATAACCCACCAAATATATGACCTTCCCAACACACGATTCTTCCAACATACAACCTTCCCAACAAACAAAACTCCCAACATACAACCTACCCAAAATACCACCCTCCCAACATACAGCCCTCCCAACATATATTCCTCCCCACATACAACCAAACATACAACCTTCCCAACATAAAACCCTCCCAACAAACAAACATCACACAATGGATGGATAATGAGCTAAAGTTGACCCAAGGCTAATCCCATCATAAGAACCTCCAAGAGAAAGCCAAATTAGCCAACAGACAGAAACAATAGGTTACTTAATTAACTCAATTAACAATGGGAATATACACCTTGGGAGAGATACAAATTTGTGTATTCATCAGAAGACAATGTCCCAGCAGTCTGAAAAGGTGGAATTCATTTATCTTCACAGATTCCTTGAGGGATATTGTTGGTAAATGTTTCTGTCCCCTTTGAAGAAGCCTCTCCAACCCAGTCTGCAGGAGGGCCACCATATTCCCTCTGACCAATACCCTATACAGGATTAATATTACCTCTTTCTATCCACTCCAGAAGGGAAACTCTAATGTCCTTATTCAGAGGATTATTCCAAGCCTTGCTTTCAGAGTTCATCACGTTGTTGTCCATCATTGGAGAATGAACTGATCAAATGACCAAACTCCTCCAGGAATGTGTGCTATCTTCATTAGTTATTTTCCAAAAGTTACAATTGGTCATTGCTATCCAGTAGTTCTATATATACCACAAAGAAAGAAAAAAGGAAATTGTAAAAAGACCCAAACAGCAGCTGGCATAACAATTCCATAAATTGTGTAAAACATGCAAATAAAAAACGCTGTGCTGAAATACTGATTGTCTCCCCTGCAGATTGTGTAAGTTTGCCAGCAAGTTCAGATACCTTGTGCAGATCACTGAGGAATTTTTAGATCCCGTAGACAAGTACTTCTTCAGTCAACGGATCTTGCTCACCCGGGTAGGCCTCTCTCACTGACCTAGCAGCCGGAATGATGCACGGACAACCAATAATGGATGAACAATCCTCTGCCACAGGATTTAGTATTAGTTGAACAACACAGTACCAATAATTCCTTTAAGCCAACCGGCAGTACTGTGAGGTAGATTTGGTTAGGATGCATCCTCCAATTGAATCACCAGGCTCCTCTTGAGATACCAGCCTTTCGTTTGGTCCTCCCCAAGATGAGTCCTCCCCCAGATCTTTCAATTGCTCGGCTTCTTCCCGCAGGACAGACAGCACAGGACCACCTCTGAACTAGTAGGCCCCAGATAGCTTTTGGGCCTACTTGCAGTCACATAGCCTCGGGCCAGCAGGGCCCCGAGACAGAAGAGGAGTTGTCACATACCTTAGGCCAGGAGGGCCAGGAAGTGAGAGAGCGAAAAATATGGCGTCTGTCCCTTAAGTATCCTTTCCCAGAATGCACAGCGGTGAACCACTCCCACTGGGCTGTTTCTGGGAAAGAAGGACACTCAATACACCTTAGCCTGTTGCCCTTCCATCACTGGCCTGTGGTGACGATACCTACAGCCGACAGTGTGGATCTGCACGCAACACAGCCAATGCCGGAACAGAGGCTAATTTAGCCATATCATTAAATCTGAACTATATACAGAACAGACACCCACTAAATTTACATGCGAGTGCCTGGTCAACAGGAGCAGGGCGCTACACAAAGAAATGAAGGGTCTATACGTTTTATCATAGGTGTATTTTATATGATAGAGACAGAATATCAACCAAAAATCCAGAAAAATCACATGATACAAATGTTATAAATGGAGTTGCAGTTCAGTGGGTAAAATAAATATTTGATCCCCAAGCAAAACATGACTTAGTAGTTGGTGGAGAAACCCTTGTTGGCCACGAACAGAGATGTCAGACACTTCTTGTAGGTGGTGATCAGGTTTGCACACATCTCAGGAGGGATTTTGGTCCACTCTTCTTTACAGATCTTCTCTGAATCTTTAAGGTTTCTTGGCTGTCTCTTGGCAACTCGAAGTTTCAGCTCCCTCCATACATTTTCTATAGGATTAATGTGCTTCTTCTTGAGCCACTCCCTCATTGTCTTGGTGGTGTGTTTTGGGTCATTGTCGTGGTGGAAGACCCATCCATGTCCCATCTTCAATGTTTTGGTTGAGGGAAGAAGGTTCTCATCCAAGATTTTACAATACATGGCCCTGTCCATTGGCCCCTCATGGTGGCAAAGTTGGCCTGTACATTTAGCAGAGAAACAGCCCCAAAACATCATGTTTCCACCTCCGTGTGTGACTGTAGGGATGATGTGTGACTGTAGGGATGATGTGACTGTAGGGATGATGTGACTGTAGGGATGGTGTGTGTCTGTAGGGATGATGTGTGACTGTAGGGATGATGTGTGACTGTAGGGATGATGTGACTGTAGGGATGGTGTGTGACTGTAGGGATGGTGTGTGACTGTAGGGATGATGTGTGACTGTAGGGATGGGGTGTGACTGTAGGGATGGGGTGTGACTGTAGGGATGGTGTTCTTAGGGTCATAGTCAGCATTTTTCTTCCTAAAAACACAGAGAGTAAAGTTAATGCCAAAGAGCTCTTGGTCTCATCTGACCACAGCACTTTCTCCCAATCCTTCTCGGAATCATTTAGATGTTCATTGACAGACTTCAGACGGACCTGTACATGTGCCTTCTAGAGGAGGGGGACTTTGCGGGCACTGCAGGATTTCAATTCATAGCAGCGTATTGTGTTACTAATGGTTTGTTTGATGACTGCAAGTGATTGCGGGTGGGGTGTGCCAGCCAGCCCAGGTGTGACAGAGGACAGTGTCACTGAGACTTTATGTAAGCTGGTAGATAGACCTACAACAGTGCGAACCCAACATCTTGATGTCAATGATAATGACAGGGGTCCTCCGCTCGCTAGTAAGACCAGTCTGTGTGAGGAGGAGGAGTCAGACTGACTCTGGTGCACACCGGCTGGTCCTCCAGAGTGTGTGAGTTCTGCAGAGTGTGGATAGAGTGACACAGTGATGTTGAGCATCACTCTCTCACCACATCTCTCAGCTCACTCATCACTGACTCTTCACGTGTCCCTCAGGATGATCCAAGGATTCCATGGGCATTGGTATAGCTGAATTTCATTGGATGGGGGGGGGGGGGGGGGTCAGGGCCGTCTCGAAGCGTCAGCTCCCTGAAATGAATTTTTGCAGGTTGGGATGTCTGCATAGAGAGAATTCAACCATCAGAAATGACTGAACTCCCTGACCTCTCTAATCCCCCTCCACCTTGTCTCTGTATGTTCAACATTCTTGTCATTCTGTTATCTTTATAAGCTCACAATAAAGTTTTATGTTCAAAATGTCAGATAACATGATGTCAGGGCTGGGCTCTCGGCTCTCCCTTCTCTGTGCTCAGGTTGCTCAGTACTCATCGTTCACAGCGGCTCACCTGGTGACCATTTCCTGCTCATCAGTCCCGTCTACAGCCAGCCCCGTCTGGCTATTTAAACTGCCTGGTTCATTCCTTCTGTGCCTTCGCCTTGGTCAAACATATCCGGAGACTCTCTGCTGTGTTCCTGTTGAAGACTTACCTGGCTGACGTCCCTTCTGGTTCCTGATCCTGTCTGCTGCCTCCGACTACGCTGATCTCTGGCTTCCTGATTTCCTGGCTTATTCCTACTACCCACTGTGGATACTGAACCCTGGTTATGTTTTGACTACGTTTACTATTTGTACCATTTTTACCATTTTATTAAAAGGTGTGATTTTTACTGCATTTTCTGTCTCCGTCTGTTTCATGGTTCCTGACACAGGAATACAGAAAGGGACAGATACTGAGATTTATTTGTTCTTGGCTATAAATCTCACTTAAAGTCAATGTCAATAAACTTTATGTATATGATCAGAGGTGGCGATTCGTAGCAGGGTAATAAAATGTCAGATATAGACGGGGGAAGGTCAAATTAAGCCGGCAGGTGACATGTGACTCTTTTATTGCCGGTCAGAGTCCAGGCCAGATTTTGGATTTTGTACTGTAGATATACTGTAAATTGGACAAACATCCCTCCCACCAGGAGCTGTGATTGGACAGGAACATCCTGAGCTCCTATTATGTCATTGATTAGCCGGCTGCATGAATGATGAATACAAAGTAATGGAAATGTGACTGGCTGCAGCTGGTGAAAGACTTTTCCTGGTGCACTGTCTACATTAGAGGGGTTCCCTGCAGGGGCGGGGCTCAGTGTACATGGGAGGGGTTTCCAACATCATCCCGCTCTTCACCCCTCCTATCATCATCCCCCTCTTCACTCTTCTCCCCTCCTATCATCATCCCCCTCTTCACTCTGCACTCCTCCTATCATCATCCTCCTCTTCACTCTGCACTCCTCCTATCATCATCCCCCTCTTCACTCTGCACTCCTCCTATCATCATCCTCCTCTTCACTCTGCACTCCTCCTATCATCATTCCCCTCTTCACTCTGCACTCCTCCTATCATCATCCCCCTTTTCACTCTGCACTCCTCCTATCATCATCCCCCTCTTCACTCTGCACTCCTCCTATCATCATCCCCCTCTTCACTCCTCCTATCATCATCCTCCTCTTCACTCTGCAGCCCTCCTATCATCATCCCCCTCTTCACTCTGCACTCCTCCTATCATCATCCCGCTCTTCACTCTTCACCATTCCTATCATCATCCTCCTCTTCACTCTTCACCCTTCCTATCATCATCCCCCTCTTCACTCTGCACCCCTCCTATCATCATCCCCCTCTTCACTCTGCACTCCTCCTATCATCATCCTCCTCTTCACTCTGCACTCCTCCTATCATCATCCCCCTCTTCACTCTGCACTCCTCCTATCATCATCCCCCTCTTCACTCTGCACTCCTATCATCATCCCGCTCTTCACTCTTCACCACTCCTATCATCATCCTCCTCTTCACTCTTCACCCCTCCTATCATCATCCCCCTCTTCACTCTTCACCACTCCTATCATCATCCTCCTCTTCACTCTTCACCCCTCCTATCATCATCCCCCTCTTCACTCTGCACCCCTCCTATCATCATCCCCCTCTTCACTCTTCACCCCTCCTATCATCATCTCCCTCTTCACTCTGCACTCCTCCTATCATCATCCCCCTCTTCACTCTTCACCCCTCCTATCATCATCCCCCTCTTCACTCTGCACTCCTCCTATCATCATCCTCCTCTTCACTCTGCACCCCTCCTATCATCATCCTCCTCTTCACTGTTCACTCCTCCTATCATCATCCTCCTCTTCACTCTGCACTCCTCCTATCATCATCCTCCTCTTCACTCTGCACCCCTCCTATCATCATCCTCCTCTTCACTCTGCACTCCTCCTATCATCATCCTCCTCTTCACTCTGCACCTCTCCTATCATCATCCCCCTCTTCACTCTGCACTCCTCCTATCATCATCTCGCACTTCACTCTTCACCCCTCCTATCATCATCCTCCTCTTCACTCTTCACCCCTCCTATCATCATCCCCCTCTTCACTCTGCACTCCTCCTATCATCATCCCGCTCTTCACTCTTCACCCCTCCTATCATCATCCCCCTCTTCACTCGGCACCCCTCCTATCATCATCCCCCTCTTCACTCTGCACCCCTCCTATCATCATCCCCCTCTTCACTCTGCACTCCTCCTATCATCATCCCCCTCTTCACTCTTCACCCCTCCTATCATCATCCTCCTCTTCACTCTTCACCCCTCCTATCATCATCCTCCTCTTCACTCTGCACTCCTCCTATCATCATCCTCCTCTTCACTCTGCACTCCTCCTATCATCATCCCCCTCTTCACTCTGCCCCCCTCCTATCATCATCCCCCTCTTCACTCTTCACCCCTCCTATCATCATCCTCCTCTTCACTCTGCACTCCACCTATCATCATCCCCCTCTTCACTCTTCACCCCTCCTATCATCATCCTCCTCTTCACTCTGCACTCCACCTATCATCATCCCCCTCTTCACTCTGCACCCCTCCTATCATCATCCCCCTCTTCACTCTTCACCCCTCCTATCATCATCCTCCTCTTCACTCTGCACTCCTCCTATCATCATCCTTCTCTTCACTCTTCACCCCTCCTATCATCATCCCCCTCTTCACTCTTCACCCCTCCTGTCATAATAGTCCTCTTCACTCTGCACTCCTCCTATCATCATCCTCCTCTTCACTCTGCACTCCTCCTATCATCATCCCCCTCTTCACTCTGCCCCCCTCCTATCATCATCCCCCTCTTCACTCTTCACCCCTCCTATCATCATCCTCCTCTTCACTCTGCACTCCACCTATCATCATCCCCCTCTTCACTCTGCACCCCTCCTATCATCATCCCCCTCTTCACTCTTCACCCCTCCTATCATCATCCTCCTCTTCACTCTGCACTCCTCCTATCATCATCCTTCTCTTCACTCTTCACCCCTCCTATCATCATCCCCCTCTTCACTCTTCACCCCTCCTGTCATAATAGTCCTCTTCACTCTGCACTCCTCCTATCATCATCCTCCTCTTCACTCTGCACTCCTCCTATCATCATCCTCCTCTTCACTCTGCACTCCTCCTATCATCATCCCCCTCTTCACTCTGCACCGCTCTTATCATCATCCTCCTCTTCACTCTGCACTCCTCCTATCATCATCCTCCTCTTCACTCTTCACCCCTCCTATCACCATCCCCCTCTTCACTCTGCACCCCTCCTATCATCATCCCCCTCTTCACTGTTCACTCCTCCTATCATCATCCTCCTCTTCACTCTTCACCCCTCCTATCATCATCCTCCTCTTCACTCTTCACTCTGCACTCCTCCTATCATCATCCCCCTCTTCACTCTGCGCCCCTCCTATCATCACCCTCCTCTTCACTCTGCACTCCTCCTATCATCATCACCCTCTTCACTCTGCACTCCTATCATCATCCCCCTCTTCACTCTGCACTCCTCCTATCATCATCCTCCTCTTCACTCTGCACTCCTCCTATCATCATCCTCCTCTTCACTCTGCACCCCTCCTATCATCATCCCCCTCTTCACTCTTCACCCCTCCTATCACCATCCCCCTCTTTACTCTGCACTCCTCCTATCATCATCCTCCTCTTCACTCTTCACCCCTCCTATCATCATCCTCCTCTTCACTCTGCACTCCTCCTATCATCATCACCCTCTTCACTCTGCACTCTTCCTATCATCATCCCCCTCTTCACTCTGCACCCCTCTTATCATCATCCTCCTCTTCACTCTGCACTCCTCCTATCATCATCCTCCTCTTCACTCTGCACCCCTCCTATCATCATCCTCCTCTTCACTCTGCACTCCTCCTATCATCATCCCCCTCTTCACTCTTCACCCCTCCTATCATCATCCTCCTCTTCACTCTGCACTCCTCCTATCATCATCCCCCTCTTCACTCTTCACCCCTCCTATCACCATCCCCCTCTTCACTCTGCACCCCTCCTATCATCATCCCCCTCTTCACTCTGCACTCCTCCTATCATCATCCTCCTCTTCACTCTGCACTCCTCCTATCATCATCCCCCTCTTCACTCTGCACCCCTCCTATCATCATCCCCCTCCTTACTCTTCAACCCTCCTATCATCATCCTCCTCTTCACTCTTCACCCCTCCTATCATCACCCCCCTCTTCACTCTGCACTCCTCCTATCATCATCACCCTCTTCACTCTGCACTCCTCCTATCATCATCCCCCTCTTCACTCTGCACTCCTCCTATCATCATCCTCCTCTTCACTCTGCACCGCTCTTATCATCATCCTCCTCTTCACTCTGCACTCCTCCTATCATCATCCTCCTCTTCACTCTGCACTCCTCCTATCATCATCCCCCTCTTCACTCTGCACCCCTCCTATCATCATCCTCCTCTTCACTCTGCACCCCTCCTATCATCATCCTCCTCTTCACTCTGCACTCCTATTATCATCATCCTTCCTCTTCACTCTGCACCCCTCCTATCATCATCCTCCTCTTCACTCTGCACTCCTATTATCATCATCCTCCTCTTCACTCTGCACCCCTCCTATCATCATCCTCCTCTTCACTCTGCACCCCTCCTATCATCATCCTCCTCTTCACTCTGCACTCCTCCTATCATCATCCCCCTCTTCACTCTTCACCACTCCTATCATCATCCCCCTCTTCACTCTGCACCCCTCCTATCATCATCCCCCTCTTCACTCTGCACTCCTCTTATCATCATCCCCCTCTTCACTCTGCACTCCTCTTATCATCATCCCCCTCTTCACTCTGCACCCCTCCTATCATCATCCTCCTCTTCACTCTGCACCCCTCCTATCATCATCCTCCTCTTCACTCTGCACCCCTCCTATCATCATCCTCCTCTTCACTCTGCACTCCTCCTATCATCATCCTCCTCTTCACTCTGCACTCCTCCTATCATCATCCCCCTCTTCACTCTGCACCGCTCTTATCATCATCCTCCTCTTCACTCTGCACCCCTCCTATCATCATCCTCCTCTTCACTCTGCACTCCTCCTATCATCATCCTCCTCTTCACTCTGCACCCCTCCTATCATCATCCTCCTCTTCACTCTGCACTCCTCTTATCATCACCCCCCTCTTCACTCTGCACCCCTCCTATCATCATCCCCCTCTTCACTCTGCACCCCTCCTATCATCATCCCCCTCTTCACTCTGCACTCCTATTATCATCATCCTCCTCTTTCACTCTGGCACTCCTCTTATCATCATCCCCTCTTCACTCTGCACCCCATCCCTATCATCATCCTCCTCTTCACTCTGCACTCTCCTATCATCATCCCTCTTCACTCTGCACTCCTCTTATCATCATCCCCCTCTTCACTCTGCACTCCTCCTATCATCATCCCCTCTTCACTCTGCACCCCTCCTATCATCATCCTCCTCTTCACTCTGCACCCCTCCTATCATCATCCCCCTCTTCACTCTGCACTCCCTCTTATCATCATCCCCCTCTTCACTCTGCACCCCTCCTATCATCATCCCCCTCTTCACTCTGCACCCCTCCTATCATCATCCTCCTCTTCACTCTGCACCCCACCTATCATCATCCTCCTCTTCACTCTGCACTCCTATTATCATCATCCTCCTCTTCACTCTGCACCCCTCCTATCATCATCCTCCTCTTCACTCTGCACCCCTCCTATCATCATCCTCCTCTTCACTGTGCACCCTCTCCTATCATCATCCCCCTCTTCACTCTGCACCCCTCCTATCATCATCCCCCTCTTCACTCTGCACTCCTCCTATCATCATCCTCCTCTTCACTCTGCCCCACCTATCATCATCCTCCTCTTCACTCTGCACTCCTCTTATCATCATCCCCCCTCTTCACTCTGCACCCCTCCTATCATCATCCCCCTCTTCACTCTGCACCCCTCCTATCATGATCCTCCTCTTCACTCTGCACTCCTCCTATCATCATCCCCCCTCTTCACTCTGCACTCCTCCTATCTCATCCCCCTCTCTCACTTTCACTCTGCACTCCTCCTATTATCATCCCCCTCTTCACTCTGCACTCCTCCTATCATCATCCCCCTCTTCACTCTGCACTCCTCCTATCATCATCCCCCTCTTCACTCTTCACTCTGCACTCCTCCTATTATCATCCCCCTCTTCACTCTGCACTCCTCCTATCATCCTCCTCCTCTTCACTCTTCACCCCTCCTATCATCATCCCCCTCTTCACTCTGCACCCCTTCCTATCATCATTCTCCTCTTCACTCTGCACTCCTCCTATCATCATCCTCCTCTTCACTCTGCACTCCTCCTATTATCATCCCCCTCTTCACTCTGCACTCCTCCTATCATCATCCCCCTCTTCACCCTGCACCCCTCCTATCATCATTCTCCTCTTCACTCTGCACTCCTCCTATCATCATCCTCCTCTTCACTCTGCACCCCTCCTATCATCATCCTCCTCTTCACTCTGCACCCCACCTATCATCATCCCCCTCTTCACTCTTGGCACAGTACAGTTCTCCTCCGTGCTACCTCCGGGTGATCTCAGTATATTGATGTGTCATGGCCGTCTGAGGGTTAATCAATAACCAATCATTGGAAAGTTATGACATTCCATAAATATGAGGAGGGGAGGGGAGGGATAAAACCAACACAGATAATGAGAGTTATAAACTGAACACCCAGAGCCACCAATCCTGACCCTCCATATATCAGAACACTGCGAGATCCCCGATCACAACGACACTGCCGCTGGTCTGACTGTTCATACACCGAGGACTGGAAACAGGAGCTCTCTGCTGCGGTGCCATTCACTATGACTATCACCCCAACTCATCCATCCAACGCGGATCTCATGTACATCCATTGGTGCACACCAAACGGCACGCTAACACCATACCGTGTGTCACGGTGCGCTGCCAGGAATGGTGCCAGTCCCTGGTATTGGGTCGCTGCATTGCCAGGCCATCCAATGGAATCCACACCGAAGACTGAAGGGGCCCCCTAGGGTTACACTTTGACACGATACCAGAATGGATCCTGATACGGCACCTATAACCCAATGATAATCAATAAAACTATTTTACCCATGGGACAGACAAGAACAAAAAAGAATCAAAAGAAGAAAGAATGAATAGAAAGAAAAAAAATCAGATAAATAAATAGATACAAATATATATACAGTATAATAATCAATAATGAAAAAAAAAGAACAACAGAAAAACACACAAAACAAAGGGCCAGAGCTAAAATGAGAGAACAAAAGGCATCACAGCTCCCAGAGACGAAACATTACCCCACGACACCCCAAAAAAGAGGAAAGGGGAACAGAACCACCGATGTTGACAAATATGTAATAAAGAACGATATGTGATAAATATGTTACAGAACAATATACTGTATATAGATATATATTTATTTATTTTAACAAACAAACAAAAAAAAAACAAGTCTGGGCTGGGAACTGGGTGACCCACCCTACCTTCACCTCCCAGCTCAGACTTCTCTGATGCCCCAACATACATTTGCACTTTTTGGGGTATTTTTGTGTTTTGTGAGGCTCCTGTGCCTTTTGTTGGGTGTGTGAGTATCTTGGTTTGGTATGTTTTCATCTCTATTTGATTTATTTTCATGACAAGCTCTCTTCACAGATATGTATTTGGATTTCACCATCTCCTGAAGAAATTAACTTTGTCCACGAAACGCGTTGAGATCATTATCACTACTTGATTGTTGAGAAATGATTTGTGTCTGAAAGTGTCACAGACATTTATGTTTACATCTTTTATCTCTTGATTACATGGCTACTTGTACTTTGCACGCCATTTTTGAATCTTTATAAATAATTAAAGATGTTATATTTTATACACTTGTTGCATTAATGATTGTGGCGCATATCTATCTAAGTTCCGTGAACAAAATTGCTTTTATTAGTCTAGTCGGGTTATAAGCGCCGTTATTGGTGTCAAAACATCAGCCAGAATTCTGGGGGCTCCTTCAGGCCTCTGTGTCATGGATCTGCAGTAATGTTTCATGCCCTCTCTGTCTGCTTACCTCTCTGGTCTGGTGTATCAGCTTAGGACCACACCCTCACACCTGCATGTTTAAGTAATCTTCTCTCAGCATGACCCCACCCCAGCCTCTAAAAGGAAACACTACTTAACTCCGTGCACTGCAAGCCAGCCTCACCCGAACAATAGTATGTAAAAGCTTCCTTGTGTGTTTCTTGCCATGTGCTCTACATTTGATTCCGTGTACAGACTTTGGCTTGTTATCCTGACTATCCCTGTCTGATTGTAGCCCCAACCTTCGGCGTGTTCTCCTGACCATCCCTGTCTGCTTGTTGCCCTGACCCTTGGCTTGTCCTCCTGACTATTCCTTGTTGCCCTGGGTTGCTGCTTCCTCTCCATCCAGCCATGAGCGTGAGCTGGGAGACCCTGGGGGGCCCTAGAGTCAGCTGCAGCAAAGTCCATCCTCACCATCAGAGGCTCTGGTGAATACCTGCTGACTTTTAGACTTTGCGCCCTGGGGAATCTTATGCTCTAGCTTCCTGTTTGATCCGTGTCGGTGCTCAGGTAGAGCTGCTTTCCTGAACTACCCAGAGCTCCATTCGCAGCAGTCAGTCGAAGGGGCCTCAACCTTAGCGGTGCACTCCTAACCCCAGCGGTGTGCACCTGTCATCTGGCCTCAGGTGACCTGACAGTTTGCTCGGGCCATGGACCCGGCTGATGTGCTGCTACCCGCTGATGATCAGCTGCAGGGCATAGTCCGCAGACTTGAGACCCAGGAATCTAATCAGACCCAGGTGATTTGATTCCTTAAGGATTTGGCTTCCCATTTTGAACAGCTTCAGGCCTCCTTAGGACCCCTGGTTCAACAACCTCAACCGCAAACTGCAGCCGTATCTGTTCCAGTCACAGTTCCAGCCACATACCCTTTGCATTTACCAGCTCCGTCCCATTAATCTGGGGACTCCAAGGCCTGCAAAGGGTTCCTTAGCTAGTGTACTATTCATTTTGAACTCCGGCCCCAAAGCTTCCCGCCTGATTGGGCAAAGGGAGCCTATATTATTTCCCTCCTGTCCGGCGAGGCTTTAGCCTGGGCTCCCCCTCTGGGGGAGAAGAATGATCCAGTTGTTTCTAGCCTGTCTAATTTCTTGAAACTCTTTCGGAATATCTTTGAGGAACGAGGTTGTGTCTCTTCAGTGGCCAGCGCCCTTTTACATCTCTGCCAAGAGTCTGCTTCTGTGGGACAGTATGCTCTTCATTTTCATATACTAAGTGCTGAGCTGAGCTGGAATAATGAGGCCTTAGTTGCAACCTTTTTACATGGCCTCTCTGAAAGAGTGAAGGATGAATTAGCGGGAAGAACCTTCCCGCTGATCTTCACGATGTCATCTCCCTGTGTAACCAGATCGATATTCGCTATCAGGAGAGGTCCCTTAGTCAGCCTGAGCTCCCCTCTCTATGACCCGTGGAGCATCCCCTGCCAGCTGAGGAACCTATGCAGCTGGGCCAGATCAGGCTATCTCCCGAGGAACATGCTATCTGCAGAACTCTGGGCCTATGTCTCTATTGTGGGGGCAAAGGTCATTAGTCCGGGAAACGCTTGGGTCTAATACATCTGGAAGGTGGAGTATTGGACCCAGAAATATCACCTTTTCATCTCCTTCTTTCGATCTTCCTTCATGTTGGCGCTTCCTCTCATTCAGTCGCGGCACATCTAGATTCCGGAGCCGCTGACAATTTTATTGGCTGGAGAACTGCATTATTCATGAAACGTACCCTTTCGCCCCTCACCACTCCATTGATGGTCTCGGCGATTGATGGCACTGTTCTTCCAGGGTGCCCTATCCACTCCGAGGCTCTCCCTGTTAAGATGTCGGTAGGGATACTCCACCAGGAGTGGATATCCTTCCTTATCCTACCTAAGACCTCAACCCCTATCGTATTGGGCCTTTCTTGGATACAGCTCCATTCTCCACACGTTGACTGGACTTCTGGGCAGATCCTGGCTTGGGGTTCCTCCTGTCTACTCAAGATTGCCCCAAAATAGAGAATTCCTGTTGCAACCACCTCAGTATCTTCTGCTCTCACCACTGCATATAGCGATTTCTGCAAAAAATCAGCTGAGGTGCTTCTTCCTCACAGGTTCATTTCTGTGCTATTGACCTTGTTCCCGGAGCAACTCTGCCAGGGGTCATAAATATCCTGTCCATCCCAGAGACCCATGCCATTTCAAAGTATTTTGCGGAAAAATTTTTGTTGTCAAAAAAGGATGGTACTTTATGATTCAACATTGACTTTCAAGGCTTAAACACAGTGCCAATCAAAAATCAATACCCCTTACCCTTAATATGGGATGGAGGACACTGAATGGAGGTCAGTAGAGGGATTGGTGGAGAGGGGTGGAGGACACTGAATGGAGGCCAGTGGAGGGATTGCCAGAGAGGGGTGGAGGACACTGAATGGAGGCCAGTGGAGGGATTGCCAGAGGGGGGTGGTGGACAATGAATGGAAGCCAGTGGAGGGATTGGCAGAAAGGGGTTTAGGACACTGAATGTAAGCCAGTGGAGGGATTGGCAGAGAGGGGTGGAGGACACCGAATAGAGGCCAATGGAGGGATTGGCAGAGAGGAGTGTAGGATACTGAGTGGAAGCCAGTGAAGGGATTGGTGGAAAGGGGTGGAGGACACTGAATGGAGGTCAGTTGAGGGATTGGTGGAGAGGGATGGAGGACACTGAGTGGAGGCCAGTGTAGGGATTGGTGGAGGACACTGAGTGGAGGCCAGTGTAGCGATTAGTGGAGAACACTGAATGGAGGCCAGTAAAGGGATTGGCGGAGGACACTGATTTGAGGCCAGTGGAGGGATTGGTGGAGAGGGGTGGAGGACACTGAATAGGGGCCAGTAGAGGGATTGGCAGAGAGAGATGGAGGACACTGAATGGAAGCCAGTGGAGGGATTCGCAGAGAGGAGTGGAGGACACTGAATGTAGGTCAGTGAAGGGATTGGTGGAGAGGCGTGGAGGACACTGAATGGAGGCCAATGGAGGGATTGGCAGAGAGGGGTGGTGGGCACTGAATGGAGGCCAGTGGAGGAATGGGCAGAGAGGAGTGGAGGACACTGAATGGAGGCCAGTGGAGGGATTGGTAGAGAGGAGTGGAGGACACTGAATGGAGGCCAGTGGAGGGATTGGCAGAGAGGGGTGGAGGACACTGAATGGAGGCCAGTGGAGGGATTGGCAGAGAGGGGTGGAGGACAGTGAATAGAGGCCAATGGAGGGATTGGCGGAGAAGGGTGGAGGACACTGAATGGAGACCAGTGAAGGTATTGGTGGAGAGGGGTGGAGGACACTGAATGGAGGACAGTGGAGGGATTGGCAGAGAGGGGTGGAAGACATTGAATGGAGGCCAGTGGAGGGATTGGCAGAGAGAGATGGAGGACACTGAATGGAAGCCAGTGGAGGGATTCGCAGAGAGGAGTGGAGGACACTGAATGTAGGCCAGTGAAAGGATTGGTGGAGAGGCGTGGAGGACACTGAATGGAGGCCAATGGAGGGATTGGCAGAGAGGGGTGGTGGGCACTGAATGGAGGCCAGTGGAGGAATGGGCAGAGAGGAGTGGAGGACACTGAGTGGAGGGATTAGCAGAGAGGGATGGAGGACACTGAATGAAGGCCAGCGGAGGGATTGGTAGAGAGGAGTGGAGGACACTGAATGGAGGCCAGTGGAGGGATTGGCAGAGAGGGGTGGAGGACACTGAAAGGAGGCCAGTGGAGGGATTGGCAGAGAGGGGTGCAGGACACTGAATGGAGGCCAGTGAAGGTATTGGTGGAGAGGGGTGGAGGACACTGAATGGAGGACAGTGGAGGGATTGGTGGAGAGGGGTGGAGGAAAGTGAATGGAGGACAGTGGAGGGATTGGCAGAGAGGGATGGAGGACACTGAATGGAGGCCAGTAGAGGGATTGTTAGAGAGGAGTGGAGGACACTGAATGGAGGCCAAAGGAGGGATTGGTGGAGAGGGGTGGAGGAAACGGAATAGAAGTCAGTGGAGGGATTGGTGGAGAGGGATGGAGGACACTGAATGGAGACCAGTGGAGGAATGGGCAGAGAGGAGTGGAGGACACTGAGTGGAGGGATTAGCAGAGAGGGATGGAGGACACTGAATGAAGGCCAGCGGAGGGATTGGTAGAGAGGAGTGGAGGACACTGAATGGAGGCCAGTGGAGGGATTGGCAGAGAGGGGTGGAGGACACTGAAAGGAGGCCAGTGGAGGGATTGGCAGAGAGGGGTGCAGGACACTGAATGGAGACCAGTGGAGGGATTGGTGGAGAGGGGTGGAGGACACTGAATGGAGACCAGTGGAGGGATTGGTAGAGAGGGATGGAGGACACTGAATGGAGACCAGTGGAGGGATTGGTAGAGAGGGATGGAGGACACTGAATGGAGACCAGTGGGGGGATTGGTGGAGAGGGGTGGAGGACACTGAATGGAGACCAGTGGAGGGATTGGTAGAGAGGGGTGGAAGACACTGAATGGGGATCAGTGGAGGGATTGGTAGAGAGGGGTGGAGGACACTGAATGGAGGTCAGTGGAGGGATTGGCGGAGAGGGATGGAGGACACTGAATGGAGGCCAGTAGAGGGATTGTTAGAGAGGAGTGGAGGACACTGAATGGAGGCCAAAGGAGGGATTGGTGGAGAGGGGTGGAGGAAACGGAATAGAAGTCAGTGGAGGGATTGGTGGAGAGGGATGGAGGACACTGAATGGAGACCAGTGGAGGAATGGGCAGAGAGGAGTGGAGGACACTGAGTGGAGGGATTAGCAGAGAGGGATGGAGGACACTGAATGAAGGCCAGCGGAGGGATTGGTAGAGAGGAGTGGAGGACACTGAATGGAGGCCAGTGGAGGGATTGGCAGAGAGGGGTGGAGGACACTGAAAGGAGGCCAGTGGAGGGATTGGCAGAGAGGGGTGCAGGACACTGAATGGAGGCCAATGGAGGGATAGGCGGAGAAGGGTGGAGGACACTGAATGGAGACCAGTGAAGGTATTGGTGGAGAGGGGTGGAGGACACTGAATGGAGGACAGTGGAGGGATTGGTGGAGAGGGGTGGAGGAAAGTGAATGGAGGACAGTGGAGGGATTGGCAGAGAGGGATGGAGGACACTGAATGGAGGCCAGTAGAGGGATTGTTAGAGAGGAGTGGAGGACACTGAATGGAGGCCAAAGGAGGGATTGGTGGAGAGGGGTGGAGGAAACGGAATAGAAGTCAGTGGAGGGATTGGTGGAGAGGGATGGAGGACACTGAATGGAGACCAGTGGAGGGATTGGTAGACAGGGCTTGAGGACACTGAGTGGAGGACAGTGGAGGGATTGGCAGAGAGGGGTGGAGGACACTGAATGGAGGCCATTAGAAGGATTGGCATAGAGGAGTGGAGGACACTAAATGGAGGCCAGTGAAGGGACTGGTGGAGAAGAGTGGAGGACACTGAATAGAGGTCAGTGGAGGGATTGGTGGAGAGGGATGGAGGACACTGAATGAAAGACATTGGATGGCTTGGCAGAGAGGGATGGATGACACTGAATGGAGAGTTTGTCCATTTTGTAAAGTTGGCTTGGTGAACACAAGGCAAGATTTGAAGATCGCTGCTAGGCCTCCTCCTTTTTTTCCAATTCTATGCTCAGTAAGGATACTATAGTTCTCAGGCACCAATTCAGTTAGGATGGCGTTGCAATCGGGTGTTAGCCAGCTTTCCGTGATGAAGAGGCAATCTATGTTGTTTTGGGTGATGAAGTCGTGGACTTCCAGTCTGTGCTTGACTGCAGATCTGCTGTTGATCAAGGCGCATGCTAATTGTTGCAGTTGAATTGGTGTCTTACTGTGTTTGATGGTTGATTGTAGGTTGGTCCTTAGTAATTGTTCTTCTCGTAGTTTTATTTGAATGGAGGTTGGTAATGTTGAAGTGGTATTTCTTATGCCCAGTACACACGGTCGGACTTTGTTCGGACATTCCGACAACAAAATCCTAGGATTTTTTCCGACGGATGTTGGCTCAAACTTGTCTTGCATACACACGGTCACACAAAGTTGTCGGAAAATCCGATCGTTCTGAACGTGGTGACGTAAAACACGTACGTCGGGACTATAAACGGGGCAGTGGCCAATAGCTTTCATCTCTTTATTTATTCTGAGCATGCCTGGCACTTTGTCCGTCGGATTTGTGTACACACGATCGGAATTTCCGACAACGGATTTTGTTGTCGGAAAATTTTATCTCCTGCTCTCCAACTTTGTGTGTCGGAAAATCCGATGGAAAATGTCTGATGGAGCCCACACACGGTCGGAATTTCCGACAACACGCTCCGATCGGACATTTTCCATTGGAAAATCCGACCGTGTGTACGGAGCATTAGCCTGTGGAGAGCGTCCGCTGAGTATTTGAAGTTGCACATGGCGAGGAAAAAAGTTGATGGTGATAGGATGAATAATGATGATGATACTGATGTAGTGCCGATGATGTTGCTGAGAAGATGATGGTCCTGAAGGATGTCGCTGATAACAAGGATGGTGTGCTGAGGTGCTGATGAAGATGCGAGTAGTCCTGGTGGTGGTGATGGAGGGGGGCCACTGACCTAACCGCCCTTCTGTTGATCCAGAGGAAGGCGAAAAAACCCCTAGCTGTGCTAGCCAATGTTACAGTAAAGGGAAAAAATTCCTTCCTGACCCCAAGAGGCAGTTAGACCGGAGGACCCTGGATCAACTGCTAATGGGTGAAGCCCCGAAGTGCTTTCCTGAACGGAGATAGTCCAGAGAAGAAGAGAAAAAAGAAGAGGAGAGTGGGGGGCTGAACTAACGAGAAGGAGAGGGCGCTAGGGAACCTAGGCCACTACTTACCGGTACTGCAGCCGCATCTAGGTGGATCGAGATGTACGCCGGGCTAGGCCTGAGCCGTAGTTATCCTGAGTCACTGTGTCACCCGGTGCCTCTGCGGTGAAGTCCAGTAGCGAAAGAGGTGGTGTTCAGGGGTAGGAAAGGGCACACCGGCCCGTTGAACCAGAAAGTGGGGGTGAGCAGGGACGTAGACCGGCGCGGGCCGGAGCTAGGCCGCAGCCGCGGTCTGTTCCTCGTGTCTAGGTGGCTAGAGCAGAGGCGACCGACGGCGGCTGTGGATGGTGCCCAGGTGAGCTGGGGGCAGAGTAGGGGTCAGATGGCACCGGGTCTTGGTTGGAACCTGCTGGGGGGGACCGGAGATGAGCTCCGGTGGCCGGTGGAGTGCTGCGGCCGCGACTGGGCGGACCAAAATGGCCGCCGGGCTGCTGCTGCGGTTCCCTCCATGGATGAGGGTGGGGTCCAGTCGGGGTGAGTGCCTGGGCCTGCCGATGAGGGCTGGGGGGGGTGATTCTGCAGGCCGGCACCTGGACGGAGCTAGGCCTTAGCCACGGTGTGTCCTGTGAGACTGCCCTCAGAGGCTAGCAGCGAGGAAAGCAGCGGACGGCGCGATGGGGAGCTGGGGGCTGGGCTAGGCGCGTGGGGTCCGGGGTGATCCCGTTTCTGTTCCTGGTAACGTAGCTGGGGGGGGGTCCCGGTTCAGTGCTGCTGAGGGTCCATGGATAGTCCTGGATGGCTGGATGGCCGGATGGTCGGAGCTTCTGACGGAGCTTCTGACAATACGTCCGCTCTCTGCTCTGACCATACAAACTTCCCAGCATACAGCCCTCCCAACAAACAACCCTTCCATCATACATCCCTCCCAATATATAACCTTCCCAACATACAACCTTCTCAGCATACAGCCCTCCCAATAAAAACCCTTCCATCATACATCCCTCCCAACATACAACCTTCCCAGCATACAGCCTTCCCAACAAACAACCCTTCCATCATACATCCCTCCCAATATATAACCTTCCCAACATACAACCTTCTCAGCATACAGCCCTCCCAATAAAAACCCTTCCATCATACATCCCTCCCAACATACAACCTTCCCAGCATACAGCCTTCCCAACAAACAACCCTTTCATCATATATCCCTCCCAATATACAACCTTCCCAGCATACAACCTTCCCAACATACAAAAATCCTGACATACAAATCTCCCAACATACATCCCTCCCACATACAACCCAACATACAACCTTCCCAAAATATATCCCTCCCAAAATATAGGACCTTCCCAAAATACAACATTCCCGGCATATATCCCTCCCAACAAACAACCCTCCCTCATACATCCCACCCAATATAAAACATTCCCAGCACACAACCCTCCAAACATACAACCTTCCCAGCATACAGCCTTCCCAACAAACAACCCTTCCATCATACATCCCTCCCAATATACAACCTTCCCAGCATACAGCCCTTCCTCATACATCCCTCCCAATATACAACCTTCCCAACATACAACCTTCCCAGCATACAGCCCTCCCAACAAAAACCCTTCCATCATATATCCCTCCCAATATACAACCTTCCCAACATACAACCTTCCCAACACACAACCCTCCTCAACACACAACCTAACCAAAACACAACCTTCTCAACATACAACCTTCCCAACATACAATTTCCCCAACATACAACCCTCCCAACATACAGCCTTCCCAACACACAACCTTCCCAACATACAACCCTCCCAACATACAACCCTCTCAACACACAACCCTCTCAACATACAGCCTTCCCAAAATACAACTTTCCCAGCATACGGCCCTCCCAACAAACACCCTCCCTCATACATCCCTCCCAATATACAACCTTCCCAACACACAACCTTCTCAGAATACAACCTTCTCAGAATACAACCCTCCCAACAAACAACCCTTCCACCATACATCCCTCCCAATATACAACCTTCCCAGCACACAACCCTCCCAACACACAAACTTGCCAACATACAACCCTCCCAACATACAACTTTCCCAACATACAACCCTCCCAACACACAACCCTCCTAAACACACAACCTTCCCAGCATACATCCCTCCCAACATACAACCTTCCCAACACACACCCCTCTCAACACACAACCTTCCCAACATACAACCCTCCCAACACACAACCCTCCTCAACACACAACCTTCCCAACATACATCCCTCCCAATATACAACCTTCCAACACACAACCTTCCCAACACACAACCTTCCCAATTTACAACCTTCCCAACATACAATCTTCCCAACATACAACCCTCCCAACATACAACCTTCCCAACACACAACCCTCTCAACATACAGCCTTCCCAAAATACAACTTTCCAAGCATACAGCCCTCCCAACAAACACCCTCCCTCATACATCCCTCCCAATATACACTTCCTAACATACAACCTTCCCAGAATACAACCCTCCCAACAAACAACCCTTCCATCATACATCCCTCCCAATATACAACCTTCCCAGCACACAACCCTCCTAACACACAAACTTGCCAACATACAACCCTTCCAACATACAACCTTCCCAACATACAACCCTCCCAACACACAACCCTCCTCAACACACAACCCTCCCAGCATACATCCTTCCCAACACACAACCTTCCCAACATATAATCTTCCCAACATACAACCCCTTCCAAAATACAACCTTCCCAACACACACCCCTCTCAACACACAACCTTCCCAACATACAATCCTCCCAACACACAATCTTCCCAACATACAACCCTCCCAACATACAACCTTCCGAACATACAACCCTCCCAACACACAATCTTCCCAACATACAACCCTCTCAACATACAACCTTCCCAACATACAACCTTACCAACATACAACCCTCTTATTACACACTCTTCCCAACAACAACCTTCCCAACATACAACCTTCCCAAGATACAACTCTCCCAATATACAACCTTCTGAACATACAACCCTCTCAACACACAACCCTCCCAACACACAACCTGCCCAACATACAACCTTCCCAACACACAACATTCTCAGCACATAGCCTTCCCAACACACAGCCTTCCCAACACACAACCTTCCAAACATATATCCCTCTGAACATACAATATTCTCAGCATACAACCCTCCCCCAACATACAATTTTCTGAACATACATCTATTCCAACATACAACCTTCTCAATGTACAACCCTCCGAACATACAATCCTCTCATATGGCCTTTCCAACATATAACCCACCAAATATATGACCTTCCCAACACACGATTCTTCCAACATACAACCTTCCCAACAAACAAAACTCCCAACATACAACCTACCCAAAATACCACCCTCCCAACATACAGCCCTCCCAACATATATTCCTCCCCACATACAACCAAACATACAACCTTCCCAACATAAAACCCTCCCAACAAACAAACATCACACAATGGATGGATAATGAGCTAAAGTTGACCCAAGGCTAATCCCATCATAAGAACCTCCAAGAGAAAGCCAAATTAGCCAACAGACAGAAACAATAGGTTACTTAATTAACTCAATTAACAATGGGAATATACACCTTGGGAGAGATACAAATTTGTGTATTCATCAGAAGACAATGTCCCAGCAGTCTGAAAAGGTGGAATTCATTTATCTTCACAGATTCCTTGAGGGATATTGTTGGTAAATGTTTCTGTCCCCTTTGAAGAAGCCTCTCCAACCCAGTCTGCAGGAGGGCCACCATATTCCCTCTGACCAATACCCTATACAGGATTAATATTACCTCTTTCTATCCACTCCAGAAGGGAAACTCTAATGTCCTTATTCAGAGGATTATTCCAAGCCTTGCTTTCAGAGTTCATCACGTTGTTGTCCATCATTGGAGAATGAACTGATCAAATGACCAAACTCCTCCAGGAATGTGTGCTATCTTCATTAGTTATTTTCCAAAAGTTACAATTGGTCATTGCTATCCAGTAGTTCTATATATACCACAAAGAAAGAAAAAAGGAAATTGTAAAAAGACCCAAACAGCAGCTGGCATAACAATTCCATAAATTGTGTAAAACATGCAAATAAAAAACGCTGTGCTGAAATACTGATTGTCTCCCCTGCAGATTGTGTAAGTTTGCCAGCAAGTTCAGATACCTTGTGCAGATCACTGAGGAATTTTTAGATCCCGTAGACAAGTACTTCTTCAGTCAACGGATCTTGCTCACCCGGGTAGGCCTCTCTCACTGACCTAGCAGCCGGAATGATGCACGGACAACCAATAATGGATGAACAATCCTCTGCCACAGGATTTAGTATTAGTTGAACAACACAGTACCAATAATTCCTTTAAGCCAACCGGCAGTACTGTGAGGTAGATTTGGTTAGGATGCATCCTCCAATTGAATCACCAGGCTCCTCTTGAGATACCAGCCTTTCGTTTGGTCCTCCCCAAGATGAGTCCTCCCCCAGATCTTTCAATTGCTCGGCTTCTTCCCGCAGGACAGACAGCACAGGACCACCTCTGAACTAGTAGGCCCCAGATAGCTTTTGGGCCTACTTGCAGTCACATAGCCTCGGGCCAGCAGGGCCCCGAGACAGAAGAGGAGTTGTCACATACCTTAGGCCAGGAGGGCCAGGAAGTGAGAGAGCGAAAAATATGGCGTCTGTCCCTTAAGTATCCTTTCCCAGAATGCACAGCGGTGAACCACTCCCACTGGGCTGTTTCTGGGAAAGAAGGACACTCAATACACCTTAGCCTGTTGCCCTTCCATCACTGGCCTGTGGTGACGATACCTACAGCCGACAGTGTGGATCTGCACGCAACACAGCCAATGCCGGAACAGAGGCTAATTTAGCCATATCATTAAATCTGAACTATATACAGAACAGACACCCACTAAATTTACATGCGAGTGCCTGGTCAACAGGAGCAGGGCGCTACACAAAGAAATGAAGGGTCTATACGTTTTATCATAGGTGTATTTTATATGATAGAGACAGAATATCAACCAAAAATCCAGAAAAATCACATGATACAAATGTTATAAATGGAGTTGCAGTTCAGTGGGTAAAATAAATATTTGATCCCCAAGCAAAACATGACTTAGTAGTTGGTGGAGAAACCCTTGTTGGCCACGAACAGAGATGTCAGACACTTCTTGTAGGTGGTGATCAGGTTTGCACACATCTCAGGAGGGATTTTGGTCCACTCTTCTTTACAGATCTTCTCTGAATCTTTAAGGTTTCTTGGCTGTCTCTTGGCAACTCGAAGTTTCAGCTCCCTCCATACATTTTCTATAGGATTAATGTGCTTCTTCTTGAGCCACTCCCTCATTGTCTTGGTGGTGTGTTTTGGGTCATTGTCGTGGTGGAAGACCCATCCATGTCCCATCTTCAATGTTTTGGTTGAGGGAAGAAGGTTCTCATCCAAGATTTTACAATACATGGCCCTGTCCATTGGCCCCTCATGGTGGCAAAGTTGGCCTGTACATTTAGCAGAGAAACAGCCCCAAAACATCATGTTTCCACCTCCGTGTGTGACTGTAGGGATGATGTGTGACTGTAGGGATGATGTGACTGTAGGGATGATGTGACTGTAGGGATGGTGTGTGTCTGTAGGGATGATGTGTGACTGTAGGGATGATGTGTGACTGTAGGGATGATGTGACTGTAGGGATGGTGTGTGACTGTAGGGATGGTGTGTGACTGTAGGGATGATGTGTGACTGTAGGGATGGGGTGTGACTGTAGGGATGGGGTGTGACTGTAGGGATGGTGTTCTTAGGGTCATAGTCAGCATTTTTCTTCCTAAAAACACAGAGAGTAAAGTTAATGCCAAAGAGCTCTTGGTCTCATCTGACCACAGCACTTTCTCCCAATCCTTCTCGGAATCATTTAGATGTTCATTGACAGACTTCAGACGGACCTGTACATGTGCCTTCTAGAGGAGGGGGACTTTGCGGGCACTGCAGGATTTCAATTCATAGCAGCGTATTGTGTTACTAATGGTTTGTTTGGTGACTGCAAGTGATTGCGGGTGGGGTGTGCCAGCCAGCCCAGGTGTGACAGAGGACAGTGTCACTGAGACTTTATGTAAGCTGGTAGATAGACCTACAACAGTGCGAACCCAACATCTTGATGTCAATGATAATGACAGGGGTCCTCCGCTCGCTAGTAAGACCAGTCTGTGTGAGGAGGAGGAGTCAGACTGACTCTGGTGCACACCGGCTGGTCCTCCAGAGTGTGTGAGTTCTGCAGAGTGTGGATAGAGTGACACAGTGATGTTGAGCATCACTCTCTCACCACATCTCTCAGCTCACTCATCACTGACTCTTCACGTGTCCCTCAGGATGATCCAAGGATTCCATGGGCATTGGTATAGCTGAATTTCATTGGATGGGGGGGGGGGGGGGGTCAGGGCCGTCTCGAAGCGTCAGCTCCCTGAAATGAATTTTTGCAGGTTGGGATGTCTGCATAGAGAGAATTCAACCATCAGAAATGACTGAACTCCCTGACCTCTCTAATCCCCCTCCACCTTGTCTCTGTATGTTCAACATTCTTGTCATTCTGTTATCTTTATAAGCTCACAATAAAGTTTTATGTTCAAAATGTCAGATAACATGATGTCAGGGCTGGGCTCTCGGCTCTCCCTTCTCTGTGCTCAGGTTGCTCAGTACTCATCGTTCACAGCGGCTCACCTGGTGACCATTTCCTGCTCATCAGTCCCGTCTACAGCCAGCCCCGTCTGGCTATTTAAACTGCCTGGTTCATTCCTTCTGTGCCTTCGCCTTGGTCAAACATATCCGGAGACTCTCTGCTGTGTTCCTGTTGAAGACTTACCTGGCTGACGTCCCTTCTGGTTCCTGATCCTGTCTGCTGCCTCCGACTACGCTGATCTCTGGCTTCCTGATTTCCTGGCTTATTCCTACTACCCACTGTGGATACTGAACCCTGGTTATGTTTTGACTACGTTTACTATTTGTACCATTTTTACCATTTTATTAAAAGGTGTGATTTTTACTGCATTTTCTGTCTCCGTCTGTTTCATGGTTCCTGACACAGGAATACAGAAAGGGACAGATACTGAGATTTATTTGTTCTTGGCTATAAATCTCACTTAAAGTCAATGTCAATAAACTTTATGTATATGATCAGAGGTGGCGATTCGTAGCAGGGTAATAAAATGTCAGATATAGACGGGGGAAGGTCAAATTAAGCCGGCAGGTGACATGTGACTCTTTTATTGCCGGTCAGAGTCCAGGCCAGATTTTGGATTTTGTACTGTAGATATACTGTAAATTGGACAAACATCCCTCCCACCAGGAGCTGTGATTGGACAGGAACATCCTGAGCTCCTATTATGTCATTGATTAGCCGGCTGCATGAATGATGAATACAAAGTAATGGAAATGTGACTGGCTGCAGCTGGTGAAAGACTTTTCCTGGTGCACTGTCTACATTAGAGGGGTTCCCTGCAGGGGCGGGGCTCAGTGTACATGGGAGGGGTTTCCAACATCATCCCGCTCTTCACCCCTCCTATCATCATCCCCCTCTTCACTCTTCTCCCCTCCTATCATCATCCCCCTCTTCACTCTGCACTCCTCCTATCATCATCCTCCTCTTCACTCTGCACTCCTCCTATCATCATCCCCCTCTTCACTCTGCACTCCTCCTATCATCATCCTCCTCTTCACTCTGCACTCCTCCTATCATCATTCCCCTCTTCACTCTGCACTCCTCCTATCATCATCACCCTCTTCACTCTGCACTCCTCCTATCATCATCCCCCTCTTCACTCTGCACTCCTCCTATCATCATCCCCCTCTTCACTCCTCCTATCATCATCCTCCTCTTCACTCTGCAGCCCTCCTATCATCATCCCCCTCTTCACTCTGCACTCCTCCTATCATCATCCCGCTCTTCACTCTTCACCATTCCTATCATCATCCTCCTCTTCACTCTTCACCCTTCCTATCATCATCCCCCTCTTCACTCTGCACCCCTCCTATCATCATCCCCCTCTTCACTCTGCACTCCTCCTATCATCATCCTCCTCTTCACCCCTCCTATCATCATCCCCCTCTTCACTCTGCACTCCTCCTATCATCATCCCCCTCTTCACTCTGCACTCCTCCTATCATCATCCCCCTCTTCACTCTGCACTCCTATCATCATCCCGCTCTTCACTCTTCACCACTCCTATCATCATCCTCCTCTTCACTCTTCACCCCTCCTATCATCATCCCCCTCTTCACTCGGCACCCCTCATATCATCATCCCCCTCTTCACTCTGCACCCCTCCTATCATCATCCCGCTCTCCACTCTGCACTCCTCCTATCATCATCCTCCTCTTCACCCCTCCTATCATCATCTCCCTCTTCACTCTGCACTCCTCCTATCATCATCCCCCTCTTCACTCTTCACCCCTCCTATCATCATCCCCCTCTTCACTCTGCACTCCTCCTATCATCATCCTCCTCTTCACTCTTCACCCCTCCTATCATCATCCTCCTCTTCACTCTGCACCCCTCCTATCATCATCCTCCTCTTCACTGTTCACTCCTCCTATCATCATCCTCCTCTTCACTCTGCACTCCTCCTATCATCATCCTCCTCTTCACTCTGCACCCCTCCTATCATCATCCTCCTCTTCACTCTGCACTCCTCCTATCATCATCCTCCTCTTCACTCTGCACCTCTCCTATCATCATCCCCCTCTTCACTCTGCACTCCTCCTATCATCATCTCGCACTTCACTCTTCACCCCTCCTATCATCATCCTCCTCTTCACTCTTCACCCCTCCTATCATCATCCCCCTCTTCACTCTGCACTCCTCCTATCATCATCCCGCTCTTCACTCTTCACCCCTCCTATCATCATCCCCCTCTTCACTCGGCACCCCTCCTATCATCATCCCCCTCTTCACTCTGCACCCCTCCTATCATCATCCCCCTCTTCACTCTTCACCCCTCCTATCATCATCCTCCTCTTCACTCTGCACTCCTCCTATCATCATCCTCCTCTTCACTCTGCACTCCTCCTATCATCATCCCCCTCTTCACTCTGCCCCCCTCCTATCATCATCCCCCTCTTCACTCTTCACCCCTCCTATCATCATCCTCCTCTTCACTCTGCACTCCACCTATCATCATCCCCCTCTTCACTCTGCACCCCTCCTATCATCATCCCCCTCTTCACTCTTCACCCCTCCTATCATCATCCTCCTCTTCACTCTGCACTCCTCCTATCATCATCCTTCTCTTCACTCTTCACCCCTCCTATCATCATCCCCCTCTTCACTCTTCACCCCTCCTGTCATAATAGTCCTCTTCACTCTGCACTCCTCCTATCATCATCCTCCTCTTCACTCTGCACTCCTCCTATCATCATCCTCCTCTTCACTCTGCACTCCTCCTATCATCATCCCCCTCTTCACTCTGCACCGCTCTTATCATCATCCTCCTCTTCACTCTGCACTCCTCCTATCATCATCCTCCTCTTCACTCTTCACCCCTCCTATCACCATCCCCCTCTTCACTCTGCACCCCTCCTATCATCATCCCCCTCTTCACTGTTCACTCCTCCTATCATCATCCTCCTCTTCACTCTTCACCCCTCCTATCATCATCCTCCTCTTCACTCTTCACTCTGCACTCCTCCTATCATCATCCCCCTCTTCACTCTGCGCCCCTCCTATCATCACCCCCCTCTTCACTCTGCACTCCTCCTATCATCATCCTCCTCTTCACTCTTCACCCCTCCTATCATCATCCTCCTCTTCACTCTGCACTCCTCCTATCATCATCCTCCTCTTCACTCTGCACTCCTCCTATCATCATCACCCTCTTCACTCTTCACCCCTCCTATCATCATCCTCCTCTTCACTCTGCACTCCTATCATCATCCCCCTCTTCACTCTGCACTCCTCCTATCATCATCCTCCTCTTCACTCTGCACTCCTCCTATCATCATCCTCCTCTTCACTCTGCACCCCTCCTATCATCATCCCCCTCTTCACTCTTCACCCCTCCTATCACCATCCCCCTCTTTACTCTGCACTCCTCCTATCATCATCCTCCTCTTCACTCTTCACCCCTCCTATCATCATCCTCCTCTTCACTCTGCACTCCTCCTATCATCATCACCCTCTTCACTCTGCACTCTTCCTATCATCATCCCCCTCTTCACTCTGCACCCCTCTTATCATCATCCTCCTCTTCACTCTGCACTCCTCCTATCATCATCCTCCTCTTCACTCTGCACCCCTCCTATCATCATCCTCCTCTTCACTCTGCACTCCTCCTATCATCATCCCCCTCTTCACTCTTCACCCCTCCTATCATCATCCTCCTCTTCACTCTGCACTCCTCCTATCATCATCCTCCTCTTCACTCTTCACCCCTCCTATCACCATCCCCCTCTTCACTCTGCACCCCTCCTATCATCATCCCCCTCTTCACTCTGCACTCCTCCTATCATCATCCTCCTCTTCACTCTGCACTCCTCCTATCATCATCCCCCTCTTCACTCTGCACCCCTCCTATCATCATCCCCCTCCTTACTCTTCAACCCTCCTATCATCATCCTCCTCTTCACTCTTCACCCCTCCTATCATCACCCCCCTCTTCACTCTGCACTCCTCCTATCATCATCACCCTCTTCACTCTGCACTCCTCCTATCATCATCCCCCTCTTCACTCTGCACCGCTCTTATCATCATCCTCCTCTTCACTCTGCACTCCTCCTATCATCATCCTCCTCTTCACTCTGCACTCCTCCTATCATCATCCCCCTCTTCACTCTGCACCCCTCCTATCATCATCCTCCTCTTCACTCTGCACCCCTCCTATCATCATCCTCCTCTTCACTCTGCACTCCTATTATCATCATCCTTCCTCTTCACTCTGCACCCCTCCTATCATCATCCTCCTCTTCACTCTGCACTCCTATTATCATCATCCTCCTCTTCACTCTGCACCCCTCCTATCATCATCCTCCTCTTCACTCTGCACCCCTCCTATCATCATCCTCCTCTTCACTCTGCACTCCTCCTATCATCATCCCCCTCTTCACTCTTCACCACTCCTATCATCATCCCCCTCTTCACTCTGCACCCCTCCTATCATCATCCCCCTCTTCACTCTGCACTCCTCTTATCATCATCCCCCTCTTCACTCTGCACCCCTCCTATCATCATCCTCCTCTTCACTCTGCACCCCTCCTATCATCATCCTCCTCTTCACTCTGCACCCCTCCTATCATCATCCTCCTCTTCACTCTGCACTCCTCCTATCATCATCCTCCTCTTCACTCTGCACTCCTCCTATCATCATCCCCCTCTTCACTCTGCACCGCTCTTATCATCATCCTCCTCTTCACTCTGCACCCCTCCTATCATCATCCTCCTCTTCACTCTGCACTCCTCCTATCATCATCCTCCTCTTCACTCTGCACCCCTCCTATCATCATCCTCCTCTTCACTCTGCACTCCTCTTATCATCACCCCCCTCTTCACTCTGCACCCCTCCTATCATCATCCCCCTCTTCACTCTGCACCCCTCCTATCATCATCCCCCTCTTCACTCTGCACTCCTATTATCATCATCCTCCTCTTCACTCTGCACTCCTCTTATCATCATCCCCCTCTTCACTCTGCACTCCTCTTATCATCATCCCCCTCTTCACTCTGCACTCCTCCTATCATCATCCCCCTCTTCACTCTGCACCCCTCCTATCATCATCCTCCTCTTCACTCTGCACCCCTCCTATCATCATCCCCCTCTTCACTCTGCACTCCTCTTATCATCATCCCCCTCTTCACTCTGCACCCCTCCTATCATCATCCCCCTCTTCACTCTGCACCCCTCCTATCATCATCCTCCTCTTCACTCTGCACCCCACCTATCATCATCCTCCTCTTCACTCTGCACTCCTATTATCATCATCCTCCTCTTCACTCTGCACCCCTCCTATCATCATCCTCCTCTTCACTCTGCACCCCTCCTATCATCATCCTCCTCTTCACTGTGCACTCCTCCTATCATCATCCCCCTCTTCACTCTGCACCCCTCCTATCATCATCCCCCTCTTCACTCTGCACTCCTCCTATCATCATCCTCCTCTTCACTCTGCACCCCACCTATCATCATCCTCCTCTTCACTCTGCACTCCTCTTATCATCATCCCCCTCTTCACTCTGCACCCCTCCTATCATCATCCCCCTCTTCACTCTGCACCCCTCCTATCATGATCCTCCTCTTCACTCTGCACTCCTCCTATCATCATCCCCCTCTTCACTCTGCACTCCTCCTATCATCATCCCCCTCTTCACTCTTCACTCTGCACTCCTCCTATTATCATCCCCCTCTTCACTCTGCACTCCTCCTATCATCATCCCCCTCTTCACTCTGCACTCCTCCTATCATCATCCCCCTCTTCACTCTGCACTCCTCCTATCATCATCCTCCTCTTCACTCTTCACCCCTCCTATCATCATCCTCCTCTTCACTCTGCACCCCTCCTATCATCATCCCCCTCTTCACTCTGCACCCCTCCTATCATCATTCTCCTCTTCACTCTGCACTCCTCCTATCATCATCCTCCTCTTCACTCTGCACCCCTCCTATCATCATCCTCCTCTTCACTCTGCACCCCACCTATCATCATCCCCCTCTTCACTCTTGGCACAGTAAAGTTCTCCTCCGCGCTCCCCCGGGTGATCTCAGTATATTGATGTGTCATGGCCGTCTGAGGGTTAATCAATAACCAATCATTGGAAAGTTATGACATTCCATAAATATGAGGAGGGGGAGGGGAGGGATAAAACCAACACAGATAATGAGAGTTATAAAACTGAACACCCAGAGCCACCAATCCTGACCCTCCATATATCAGAACACTGCGAGATCCCCGATCACAACGACACTGCCGCTGGTCTGACTGTTCATACACCGAGGACTGGAAACAGGAGCTCTCTGCTGCGGTGCCATTCACTATGACTATCACCCCAACTCATCCATCCAACGCGGATCTCATGTACATCCATTGGTGCACACCAAACGGCACGCTAACACCATACCGTGTGTCACGGTGCGCTGCCAGGAATGGTGCCAGTCCCTGGTATTGGGTCGCTGCATTGCCAGGCCATCCAATGGAATCCACACCGAAGACTGAAGGGGCCCCCTAGGGTTACACTTTGACACGATACCAGAATGGATCTGATACGGCACCTATAACCCAATAGATCAATAAAAACTATTTTTACCCATGGGACAGACAAGAACAAAAAAGAATCAAAAGAAGAAAGAATGAATAGAAAGAAAAAAAATCAGATAAATAAATAGATACAAATATATATACAGTATAATAATCAATAATGAAAAAAAAAGAACAACAGAAAAACACACAAAACAAAGGGCCAGAGCTAAATGAGAGAACAAAAAGGCATCACAGCTCCCAGAGACGAAACATTACCCCAAAAAAGAACTTACAAGAACGATATACTGTGTATATATAAATAAATATTTATTTTAACAAACAAACAATAAAAAAAACAAGTCTGGGCTGGGTGCTGGGTGACCCACCCTACCTTCACCTCCCAGCCCAGACTTCTCTGACGCCCCAACATACATTTGCACTTTTTGGGGTATTTTTGTGTTTTGTGAGGCTCCTGTGCCTTTTGTTGGGTGTGTGAGTATCTTGGTTTGGTATGTTTTCGTCTCTATCTGATTTATTTTCACGACAAGCTCTCTTCACAGATATGTATTTGGATTTCACCACCCCCTTGAAGAAATGAACTTTGTCCACGAAACGCGTCGAGATCATTATCACTACTTGATTGTTGAGAAATGATTTGTGTCTGAAAGTGTCACAGACATTGATGTTTACATCTTTTATCTCTTGATTACATGGCTACTTGTACTTTGCACTCCATTTTTGAATCTTTATAAATAATTAAAGATGTTATATTTTATACACTTGTTGCATTAATGATTGTGGCGCAGCTCCATCAAAGTCCCTTGGACAAAAATTGCTTTTATTAGTCTATCGCAGGGATATACAATTCGCGGAGCTCCAGCTGTTGCAAAACTACAAGTCCCATCATGCCTCTGCCTCTGCGTGTCATGCTTGTGGCTGTCAGAGTCTTGCTATGCCCCATGGGACTTGTAGTCCTGCAACAGCTGGAGGTCCGCTAATTGCATATCCCTGGTCTATCGGGTTATAAGCGCCGTTATTGGTGTCAAAACATCAGCCAGAATTCTGGGGGCTCCTTCAGGCCTCTGTGTCATGGATCTGCAGTAATGTTTCATGCCCTCTCTGTCTGCTTACCTCTCTGGTCTGGTGTATCAGCTTAGGACCACACCCTCACACCTGCATGTTTAAGTAATCTTCTCTCAGCATGACCCCACCCCAGCCTCTAAAAGGAAACACTACTTAACTCCGTGCACTGCAAGCCAGCCTCACCCGAACAATAGTATGTAAAAGCTTCCTTGTGTGTTTCTTGCCATGTGCTCTACATTTGATTCCGTGTACAGACTTTGGCTTGTTATCATGACTATCCCTGTCTGATTGTAGTCCCAACCTTCGGTGTGTTCTCCTGACCATCCCTGTCTGCTTGTTGCCCTGACCCTTGGCTTGTCCTCCTGACTATTCCTTGTTGCCCTGGGTTGCTGCTTCCTCTCTATTCAGCCATGAGCGTGAGCTGGGAGACCCTGGGGGGCCCTAGAGTCAGCTGCAGCGAAGTCCATCCTCACCATCAGAGGCTCTGGTGAATACCTGCTGGCTCTTAGACTTTGCTCCCTGGGGAATCTTATGCTCTAGCTTCCTGTTTGATCCGTGTCGGTGCTCAGGTGCTTTCCTGAACCACCCAGAGCTCCATTCGCAGCAGTCAGTCGAAGGGGCCCCAACCTTAGCAGTGCACTTCTAACCCCAGCGGTGTGCACCTGTCATCTGGCCTCAGGTGACCTGACAGTTTGCTCGGGCCATGGACCCGGCTGATGTGCTGCTACCCGCTGATGATCAGCTGCAGGGCATAGTCCACAGACCTGAGACCCAGGAATCTAATCAGACCCAGGTGATGCGATTCCTTCAGGATTTGGCTTCCCATTTTGAACAGCTTCAGGCCTCCTTAGGACCCCTGGTTCAACAACCTCAACCGCAAACTGCAGCCGTATCTGTTCCAGTCACAGTTCCAGCCACAAACCCTTTGCATTTACCAGCTCCGTCCCATTAATCTGGGGACTCCAAGGCCTGCAGAGGGTTCCTTAGCTAGTGTACCATTCATTTTGAAATCCAGCCCCAAAGCTTCCCGCCTGATTGGGCAAAGGGAGCCTTTATTATTTCCCTCCTGTCCGGCGAGGCTTTAGCCTGGGCTGCCCCTCTGTGGGAGAAGAATGATCCAGTTGTTTCTAGCCTGTCTAATTTCTTGAAACTCTTTCGGAATATCTTTGAGGAACCAGGTTGTGTCTCTTCAGCGGCCAGCGCCCTTTTACATCTCTGCCAAGAGTCTGCTTCTGTGGGACAGTATGCTCTTCATTTTCATATACTAAGTACTGAGCTGAGCTGGAATAATGAGGCCTTAGTTGCAACTTTTTTACATGGCCTCTCTGACAGAGTGAAGGATAAATTAGCGGGAAGAACCATCCCGCTGATCTAGACGATGTCATCTCCCTGTGTAACCAGATCGATATTCGCTGTCAGGAGAGGTCCCTTAGTCAGCCTGAGCTCCCCTCTCTATGACCCGTGGAGCATGCCCTGCCGGCTGAGGAACCTATGCAGCTGGGCCAGATCAGGCTATCTCCCGAGGAACATGCTATCCGCAGAACTCTGGGCCTGTGTCTCTATTGTGGGGGCAAAGGTCACTTTCGTGACACATGCTCACTTAGTCCGGGAAACGCTCAGGTCTAATACATCTGGAAGGTGGAGTATTGGACCCAGAAATATCACCTTCTTCCTTCATGTTGGTGCTTCCTCTCATTCGGTCCTGGCATACCTGGATTCCGGAGCCGCTGACAATTTTATTGGCTAGGGAACTGCATCATTCATGAAACGTACCCTTTCGCCCCTCACCACTCCATTGATGGTCTTGGTGATTGATGACACTGTTCTTCCAGGGGGCCCTATCCGCTTCCAGACCCTCCCTGTTAAGATGTCGGTAGGGATACTCCACCAGGAGTGGATATCCTTCCTTATCCTACCTAAGACCTCAACCCCTATCGTATTGGGCTTTTCTTGGATACAGCTCCATTCTCCACACGTTGACTGGACTTCTGGGCAGATCCTGGCTTGGGGTTCCTCCTGTCTACTCAAGGTTGCCCCAAAATAGAGACTTCCTGTTGCAACCACCTCAGTATCTTCTGCTCTTTTCGCTGCATATAGTGATTTCCGGGATGAGTTCTGCAAAAAATCAGCTGAGGTGCTTCCTCCGCACAGGTTCATTTCTTTGCTATTCGACCTTGTTCCCGAAGCAACTCTGCCAGGGGTCGTAAATATCCTGTCCATCCCAGAGACCCAGGCCATGTCAAAGTATTTTGCGGAAATTTTTTTGTTGCCAAAAAAGGATGGTACTTTATGACTAAACATTGACTATCAAGGCTTAAATGCAGTGACAATCAAAAATCAATACCCCTTACCCTTAATATGGGATGGAGGACACTGAATGGAGGTCAGTAGAGGGATTGGTGGAGAGGGGTGGAGGACACTGAATGGAGGCCAGTGGAGGGATTGGCAGAGGGGGTGGAGGACACTGACTGGAGGCCAGTGGAGGGATTGCCAGAGGGGGGTGGAGGACAATGAATGGAAGCCAGGGGAGGGATTGGCAGAAAGGGGTGGAGGACACTGAATGGAAGCCAGTGGAAGGATTGGCAGAAAGAGGTGGAGGACACCGAATAGAGGCCAATGGAGGGATTGGCAAAGAGGGTGGATTACACTGAGTGGAAGCCAGTGAAGGGATTGGTGGAGAGGGGTGGAGTACACTGAATGGAGGTCAGTTGAGGGATTGGTGGAGAGGGATGGAGGACACTGAATGGAGGCCAATAGAGGGATTGGCAGAGAGGAGTGGAGGACACTGAATAGAGGTCAGTGGAGGGATTGGGGGAGAGGGGTGGGGGACACTAAATGAAGGACATTGGAGGGATTGGCAGAGAGGCATGGAGGACACTGAATGGAGGCCAGTGGAAGGATTGGTGGAAAGGGATGGAGGACACTGAATTGAGGTCAGTGGAGGGATTGGTGGAGAGGGGTGGAGGACACTGAATGGAGACCAGTGGAGGGATTGGCAGAGAGGGGTGGAGGACACTGAATGAAGACTAGTGGAGGGATTGGCAGAGAGGGGTGGAGGACACTGAATGAAGACTAGTGGAGGGATTGGCAGAGAGGGGTGGAGGACACTGAATGGAGACCAGTGGAGGGATTGGTGGAAAGGGATGGAGGACACTGAATGAAGGACATTGGAGGGACTGGCAGAGAGGGGTGGAGGACACTGAATGGAGACCAGTGGAGAGATTGGTGGAGGGGGTGGAGGACACTGAATGGAGACCAGTGGAGGGATTGGTGGAGAGGGATGGAGGACACTGAATGTAGGTCAGTGGAGGGATTGGTGGAAAGGGGTGGAGGACACTGAATGAAGGACATTGGAGGGATTGGCAGAGAGGGATGGAGGACACTGAATGGAGACCAGTGGAGGGATTGGTAGAGAGGGATGGAGGACACTGAATGGAGACCAGTGGAGGGATTGGTGGAGAGGGGTGGAGGACACTGAATGGAGACCAGTGGAGGGATTGGTAGAGAGGGATGGAGGACACTGAATGGAGACCAGTGGAGGGATTGGTAGAGAGGGATGGAGGACACTGAATGGAGACCAGTGGGGGGATTGGTGGAGAGGGGTGGAGGACACTGAATGGAGACCAGTGGAGGGATTGGTAGAGAGGGGTGGAAGACACTGAATGGGGATCAGTGGAGGGATTGGTAGAGAGGGGTGGAGGACACTGAATGGAGGTCAGTGGAGGGATTGGCGGAGAGGGATGGAGGACACTGAATGTAGGTCAGTGGAGGGATTGGCAGAGAGGGGTGGAGGACACTGAATGGAAACCAGTGGAGGGATTGGCAGAGAGGGGTGGAGGACACTGAATGGAGACCAGTGGAGGGATTGGTGGAGAGGGGTGGAGGACACTGAATGGAGACCAGTGGGGGGATTGGTGGAGAGGGGTGGAGGACACTGAATGCAGACCAGTGGAGGGATTGGTGGAGAGGGGTGGAGGACACTGAATGTAGACCAGTGGAGGGATTGGTGGAGAGGGGTGGAAGACACTGAATGGAGACCAGTGGAGGGATTGGTGGAGAGGGGTGGAGGACACTGAATGGAGACCAGTGGAGGGATTGGTGGAGAGGGATGGAGGACACTGAATGGAGGTCAGTGGAGGGATTGGTGGAGAGGGATGGAGGACACTGAATGGAGGTCAGTGAAGGGATTGGTGGAGAGGGGTGGAGGATACAGTTACATTGCATAATTACTGTATATATAAACATCTAATTGTCTCTTCTCTAATATAGAGCCTCCCTTATGTGTCAATAAACTTCTTTCTTATTCCATCATTGTGAAATTTCCAGTTCTGAAGTCCGGGGGACATTAACCTCGGTGACGCACACATTAAACAATGGATGGGATGTGAACTTTTTACAACATTCCTGATCTGTGTGCCTCAGTGACCCGGAACACACACCTCCCAACTGTCCCTGATTTGGAACAATGTCCCTCTGTCCCTCATTCTTCCTCATTTGTCCCTCATTTTGGTCTGATCAATATAGTTGTATATAAAATGCACTTTTTAGCTTTCAAAAAGTGTTTCTCAGTGCTAAACCTTTCATCCAATTTCTAAATTGCTGCATTTGTAGATTTTAAAAGTCATTATAAAGGAATAGTGTTAAAAAAAAAAACGCCCTTTTGGATTTAATTAACCTTATTTTTTGTTACTTCTCCTTTAAGGGGGTGTGGCAGGAGGCGTGTCCTATGCCTACATGCGTTTGCTAGTAGGTGTCCCTCATTCCTATCTCACAATGTTGGGAGGTATGGGAACATACAGAGCCTGGCAGCTGGTATTTTCAGGAGGAGGTCAGTAATATGGTCATTGCAGGTCTCTCCCCATGATAGCGGAGTCACAGCCAATGGTTACCTCTGACCTTCCACCTCCTCTCCTGGACTGAAATGGCTTCCTCTGATGTCACTGCACACTGTGAGCTTCTCACAATGTGCATTAAAAGCTGCAGCCAGTCAAATAGAGCTCCGCCTTATTTCCTGGCTGGAGGACGTCCAGTATCATTTCCACGGCCTGACTGTCTCTGGCCCTGCCCCTTTCATTCATAGCATTTCAGTTCTTTCGAACATGGATGCTCAGCATCACATGTGGGCGTTACCTATGTAGCAGAATCTCTGACCTCTCCCAGTCTAATGAGGACCTTTGAGGCCACGGACCGCTGACAACCTTCAATATGTGGTGGGTTGTGAGGCATGGTGGGTGCAGAGGTGGTAAAAGTCATTGGGCGCCAGACACTTCTTGGATGCAAAAGAGGTTTTATTTCTTTTAACAGTCCTTTTTATTTTTTGCAAGGGAAAGAGGGTTAGGGCCAGGACACCCTTAAGTGGTTGCAATTTCAATAGGCGGACTCTGAGACTTCAATAGTAGGACAGCCGTGCAGGGAAAGGCCCCAGCAAGGTGCCACATCTGCACGTGCAGGTTTGCTGTCTCCTATGGCAACAGTATTTAACAGTTCCTAACGCAAAGTTCAAAGTTCTCTCAGCTTCACTACAATGTCCACTTGTAGTTCTTCAGCCCCTTGAGCTCCCGGTCTCTCACTAGACCCTCTGATTCACTGACTCTGAATCCCGTGATCTCCTCAAGGCCTTTGTGGTGGTATCTCCCTCAAGCTTCACTCACGCTTCTCTTCTGGGTCCCTAGCTTGGCACTTCGGATACCTTCAAGCTTCACCCCTCTGACCGGCTCGGTCCCTGGCTTGACACACAAGGCTGCTCTGCAAACGTCACCTTCGTTGGTTGGGTCCCTGACTTGAATACCACCTGATTCTCCACCGTGCCCGTTCGGTGAGAATGTTGCTCCGGTACTTACTTCAGCTACTCACTGTGGTCCCTGGTAATAAGGTGGATGGCCCCTTAGTGGTGACAGCTTCCCTTCTACCTCCGACCACGACAGGTTCTCCGGCCGGCAGAACTGTCACTTTTGGTTGGACTGCAAGCCGCAATCCCAACCCCTGCGCTGCCCCCTTACTTCTGGATAGGCCGTCACACAGCCTAGCAACCAGATGCCCCCGGGATAGGCCCAATCTTCAGCCTAGCAGCCCGGGGCAGACGACACACGTCCGTCTGGGTGGCACAGAACATCGATTACCTGACTTCACCCGAATATATAGGTTCTCCCAGCAGGCTAAGGAACTCAAGAAAACCCCTGCCCATTGGCTGAGATATCTCATATACCCATAACCTGACCTTGAAATGTCCTTCTCACATCTAATGCCACCAAGTGCCCGGCCATCTAGTGGCAGAAGAGAAAAGTACAACAAGGCAAAACTTAGGGAGAAATCAATGGATCTCTAACAATTATCTACAGTAGCTACTCCTGACAAGGAATTTGGTGAGGAGCTCCCTGACTAAACCCCAAGTCACTACACCTATGCAAATACAGCCTGCTTAGGAATGCCCACTTCTCCAGACTGGCACCCACCCTTTCAAACATTTTTTAATATTTGCATAACTCCTCCCACTGCTTCCATCAGGAGTACTGTGATGTTTTCAAGAAGCTATGTACAGCCCCTTTCCGGCTCCTCCCACCAGAAATGATCTGTCTGCATTGCATAGAGAAGCACAGAGACAGAGTGATACCATCACTAGGCATAAAAAAAAAGGTATCTAATGAAAATAATAACGTTTTATTTAAAGTTGTTATTAACATGTTGATAAGAAGGAAGTAACCAGAGAAGGTAAATTATAGGCAGAATAAACTTTGGTCATAATCCAGGCCGTGATTTACTTCCTTCTGACTCCAGAACTGGGATTTCCAGAATGACAAAACCTGGACTGTGCTGTACATGGACTCACTCCGGGTGTAGTGATACCGAGAGGCCGACTCCACCTGGTGGACACAGTATATACTGTCTAGATTAGCCTTTCCCAACCTTTTCAACACAAAGGGACCCGTAATAACTTTCAGGTCTGAGGGAACCCTCTGCTAATAATTCCTCTATCTACAACTCATGATATATTAGTGTGATGGTCAGTGAGAAGAATGCTCCTTACACTTGTGGTCAATGGGAGGAATTACCCCCTTACAGATGAATAAAAAGATGAATGGTGTCAGTGAGAACTTATCTGAGGGGCAGATATTTCTTATTGCTCAAGGAACCCCTAACAACCTCTGGAGGAACCCTGATTGAGAAATCCTGGTCTAAATGTTTATCACATTATCTACTAAAGAAGAGCTAGACTGAAGTCCTGCACTGGGACCTAGAGTCCGGAGAGCTTGTAGAGCTTTGAGTGGGCTAAAGCCTCCATTCCTGGGTCCACATCTTACTGGGCAGCCAGACTTTATTCGTTTTCAGCTGTCCACAGGCCATTATGTGTCAGTAGGAACTTATCTGAGAGGAAGAGATTGGTCATTGCTCAAGGAACCCCTAGCAACCTCTGGAGGAACCTTTGGGTTTCATGGAAACCTCATTGAGAAACCCAGATCTAGGGGATGTTAAAACAGAATTCATCTCTCTGGAGACGTCATGATGGCCCCTGTCAGGACTGAGCATCACCATACTTTTCCTTTTCATATGCTGCCAATCACATCATTGTTAAAAAACAAAAAAAAAAATCAAAGTGGTGACCACAGAGCTCATCTACCCAACACGTCTCAGCAGCTGCACAAAGCAAAAAAGGAGACTCTGGGGCTGGTGGAATCATCTGTGAGCAGAAGTTCAGTTCCAGGTGCTTCTATTTTTATTGCCACTGAATGTACAATGAAGATTCCTCCAGTTCACGGGTCAGGGAACCCTGCCTAACCTCTAGATCCCACTCCCTGCCCACATATGAAAGCTGCCTCAGAAAATAGTTTGAGTCCAGGGTCATTCTCTGACAAACATGGCAGAGGAATGGAGATGGGGGTCCCCGGGATCCACAATGATGGCACGAGGCACCAAATACCCTGATGTCATGGTCTGGGGTCAGGCTCGGAGGCCAGTGGCTGTAGCAGCTGAGAGATTTATGAGTAGTCAGCTGGATGAGTACACAACAGATCCACTAGCAGATGACACGGGCTCACCCGAGGTGCGGGGTCTAAGCACCAGACGGTCATCACCAGAGCTTCTGATGGTGGAAATGGGTTTTTGCTGTGTACTGATGACATGTCGCGGCCCTCAGGATCGCCCCAGCAGGGAGAGAGCTAGCGGGAGGTAGCGGAATAAGCAGAAGCATAGTCGATGAATAAGCCAAGGGTCAATACCGATTAGTAGCTGGAGGGGATCAGACGGAAGCATAGCTGAGGAACGAGCCAAAGGTCGGTAACTAGTGGTATTGAAGATACAGACAGAAACAGGAATGACAAGAGCAAGATATGGGCTGGAGAGAGCACAATAATCTGGCAAACAGGAAGTCCAAAGGCAAACAGAAAGTTAATTGGAGAAGCAAGGAGAAGGTACAAGGCAAGATTATTCAAGGGATTGTTCGGGGAGCTGTCCAGCTTCTCAGATAGCTCAGCAAGAAGAGACAATCGTAACTAGATACGGCAGAGTTCAGACCCTGGTCTTGGCACCTGAGCTCTGCACCTCGAGGGTGAAACCAGCAGGTGACCACTCAGCAAGCTGACTTGCTCCCTCATGTCTGACTGTAGAGGAGATGTCCAGAAGGAAGTCAGAGGTTGAGAGCCAATGGAACCAGCAAACAACGGGACATTGGAAGGAGAGTCTATCTCGGAACGCCATCAATGTACAACTCCCCATTGAACTCAAAGGCCCCACACAGCCCTTCCAGAGTAAAAGGCCGACATCCAGGCACTGCTACAACGACACCTACTACAACTAATACACACAGCTCCTTTCATTTATATCTAGAAACTGAAGGCCACCTAAAAAGTGTTGGAAGCTGCCAATGAGACTCAATGCCGGAGGCCCACCACAGCTTCAGCTCCTGGAAGATAAAAAACACCATAGCATACATAATGATATAAGGCTGTGGGGCTGGTGCTAGACTATTTTGCACCCTAGGCAAGACCAGCTACTTGCCCCCCCCCCCCCCATAAAAACGAAATTAATTCAATGATTCTAGCACCAGAACTCCTGCAAACCACTAAACTGATGAGCAGTGGCAGCTGGTGAAGTTTTAGGATGGGGGGGCGCTAGACCCCGCCCTTTCTTTTTGACCCCTCCCACTTCTCATAAGCCCCACACCTTATAGAATCCACCCACTCCATTCCCTGTATTCCACCCATAGTGTCAGGAGTATACAGCCCAGCATCACAGATAGGGTATACAGCCTAGCATCACAGATAGGCTATATAGGTCAGCATTAGAGATAGGGTATACAGCCCAGCATCACAAACATGGTATACAGCCCAGCATCATAGATAAAGTATACAGCCCACCATCACAGATATGGTATACAGCCCAGCATCACAGATATGGTATACAGCCCACCATTACAGATACAGTATACAGCCCACCGTCACAGATAGAGTATACAGCCCACCATCACAGATATGGTATACAGCCCACCATCACAGATATGGTATACAGCCCACCATCACAGATATGGTATACAGTCCAGCATCACAGATATGGTATACAGCCCACCATCACAGATATGGTATACAGCCCACCATTACAGATAGAGTATACAGCCCACCATCACAGATATGGTATACAGCCCACCATCACAGATATGGTATACAGCCCACCATCACAGATATGGTATACAGCCCACCATTACAGATAGAGTATACAGCCCACCGTCACAGATATGGTATACAGCCCACCATCACAGATATGGTATACAGCCCACCATCACAGATATGGTATACAGTCCACCATCACAGATATGGTATACAGTCCACCATCACAGATATGGTATACAGCCCACCATCACAGATATGGTATACAGTCCAGCATCACAGATATGGTATACAGCCCACCATCACAGATATGGTATACAGTCCACCATCACAGATATGGTATACAGCCCACCATCACAGATATGGTATACAGTCCACCATCACAGATATGGTATACAGTCCACCATCACAGATATGGTATACAGCCCACCATCACAGATATGGTATACAGTCCACCATCACAGATATGGTATACAGCCCACCATCACAGATATGGTATACAGTCCACCATCACAGATATGGTATACAGCCCACCATCACAGATATGGTATACAGTCCACCATCACAGATATGGTATACAGCCCACCATCACAGATATGGTATACAGTCCACCATCACAGATATGGTATACAGCCCACCATCACAGATATGGTATACAGTCCACCATCACAGATATGGTATACAGCCCAGCTCTCTCTCAGAACCTACCAATTTGGCCGAGAGATGAAAGAAAGTGCTGATTGGGCCGTGCGTTCCATTCACGGTGACACTGCGTCACTTCTAGTTTCCAATTGGCACAGAGAAACCGGAAGTGACGCCGCAGCTCTGAGGAAAGCACCGCCCATGTCCTACAGCGGTGCCAATAGGAAAACCACACAACAGGGAGAATGACCAATAAGGGAGTGTTGCGGTGCATTGCTTTGCGCCACAAGCACTCTTAAAACCAGGCAAATGAAGTGTCTCACCTGCAATTATGTGATTGCATAGACGTCACGCTGCCCACAGTGCACTATGTCCGGCGCCCATAAACAAAGGACCATTTTTTTTTGTGACTAGCCTTGGGAGGGGCGGCGCCTGTGCGTCCCCTATGGATGGGCCGCCACTGCTGATGACTTATAGGGGCTTTGCTTGTGTGCACCCATGAAACGGCGAAAAACTTCAGTACCCTATATTTATTCATAGGCAACGCTTTAAGACCCCATACACACTATTAGATTTTCTGTAGATTTTTGTCTTCAGATTTACCAAAACCATATAATATGAGGTCAAACCTTAAGAGTTTCTATTTGTATGCAATCAGGCAGGCCCTCGCACTACATGGTTTTGGTAAATCTGAAGACAAAAATCTGCAGAAAATCTAACAGTGTGTATGAGGCCTAAAAGCCCCTACAGAACATCAGGTTAGTGTTATGCAGTAGTTCTGATGCTAGAATTATTGCTCTCACTCCGGCATGCACGGTGATACATAACATGTGTAGGGCAGTCGCAGGCATTTGTATGTATCTGTGTGTAGGAGGGCGCTAAAATGTTTTGTTTTTATGTGTCTCTTTAAATGTTTTTTAAAGTTTTTAGATTGTTATTCTTTATTGTTTTTAAATAACTTTTATTGCCATTACATAGGGTCCAATAGCCCCCTATGTGATAGCATACAGGTGACGGGTACTATTTATTAGATTTATTAGACATTCAGTGCCTATTAGACCCTGGATGTCTCTGTACTCCGCTACAGCTGATGGAGCACAGATGATATTCCATCAGCTGCTTCCCTGAGCACAGTTCCTGTAGAATTGGTAGTGCCGGTCCAGTAAGTGATGTCATACATGTCACTTCCTGGTCTTTGCTCAGAAGGGAGGCTCAGAAGATGGATGTTCGGGGGGGGGGGGATAGAGCCGGGTGGACAGGAGAGGAGGGTGCAGCCAGGTGGACAGGAGAGGGGAGGGGGAGTGCATCTAGGTAGAGAAGGGGATGCAGCCGGGTGGACAGGAGAGGGGAGGGGGAGTGCATCTAGGTAGAGAAGGGGATGCAGCCGGGTGGACAGGAGAGGGGAGAGGGAGTGCATCTAGGTAGAGAAGGGGATGCAGCCGGGTGGACAGGAGAGGGGAGAGGGAGTGCATCTAGGTAGAGAAGGGGATGCAGCCGGGTGGACAGGAGAGGGGGGGGGTGCAGCTAGATAGAGAAGGGGATGCAGCCGGGTGGACAAGAGATGGGAAAGGGGGGGTGCAGCTAGGTAGAGGAGGGAATGCAGCCAGGTGGACAGGAGAGGGGAGGGGGGAACAAGTGGCCTGGCATGTGTCCTATGGCCAGTCCGGGCCTGTGTGGATCCATCCCGGCTGTCTCTGTCCACGATGCCACCCGCCCTGTTCCTCCAATGACTGCACATCACCCAGGGAGGGAGGGGGGACATAGAGCTGACAGGGCTGCTGCCTGGACACCGGGCACCGCTCAGATCCCAGGAATGGAGGAGGGGAGGGGGCCGATTGAGTATCTGCAAATCTCCCTTGGCGGCTGCCTAGTTTGCCTAGTGGTAGCGCCGGCCCTGCTGGGGAGAAACCTGGAAGACACATCAGATCCTGCCCTCAGTGCCACAGCTAAAGCCCTGCTTAATTCTGTTCTGTGCAAACCTCCTACCGATCCGAGCTAGGCACAAATCCACAGGGTTGCCGGCCCCAGGAACCCATTTCTACAATACCTTAGAGATATGATCTCTTATAAGGAGAGATCAAGCTTCGGGGATAGCATAGAGGAAACATAGACTTTGAAGGTGCTACCATCCATATCCTCCTGGATCCCTGACAACAAACTCGACAAACCATTATCAGAAAAGAACCAGTCCATGGGAGCTTCATATAAAAGGGGGGATATCCCTTTCATTTACTTGTCCACAAAGGGGGCCACATGTCTACATTACACAACCCAGCCCCAGGCCTTGTTCCATATTCTGGGGTGTGAAGAAATCTTCATACCAGTATGACCAATAACCAGTAGTTTCCCTGCCCCCCCCCCCCCCCCCCCAGACCACAGAGACAAAAGAAACCCAGTGCCACATTCACAGCATCATGGACCCCTGGGCAAAGTAATGTACTGGGGCCCCTACCAGGGAGAAGCTTTGAGTGTGGCTAAATTATGCCACATATTGGGCGTGGATTTTTAGTCTGTTTAGAACGTTTAGTCTGAATTTTTTTACAATTTACTTTATTTTTTTACACTTTTTTTCTAATTGTAATTTAATAATTCTTTTTTACATTTTTTCACGACTCTGTTGGGGGTCTTTGGTGAGATATTAAGGGTCTAAAGTCTAAACAGACCCCTGAAGTCTCACTTTTTAGACAGAGAAAGGGACTGAGGAAACATTCCCTGGTCCCTCTCTCTGCACCCTCAGCTGCACTGCAGAAGAATTAATAGGATGCGTTTAGAGGCTTCCTGTTTATTCACAAATGGAAGAATAGGAAACACAGTTTCCTATGCTTCAGTTATGAATGAACACAGGAGTGATAGGTAACGTTCACTCACTGTGTTCATTCAGAAAAGGAAGGGCCCGGTAAATGACTTATTTACTGGCCCCTTCCCTCGCTCTCCATCCTGAAGATCCCGCTGTAGGCCTGTAAATCTCCCAGAGCTGAAGTGGTTAAAGTCACATGGGGCTGCTCAGATGTGATAGGGAGGAAATGCTCAGCATAGAAACTCACTGAAAACTGAGCATGTGCAGAGCCGCCACCACTGCTCTACAAAATCCCGATCTGAACTGGGGACATGGACAGGAGGGGGAGAAAGAGAGCAGTAGGATCAACCAGGTGTTTTGGAGAATACAGAAAAAGAATCTCTTAGTGACTGAGTGAGTATGAACATCATGGAATACACCATTCATCGATCGATTAACTTGGCTTGTGATTTCTCACTATCACTAGTCACAATATGAGATTTCACAAGCAAAACTAAGTTATGAATATTGATATTTTTTTCAGCCAATCCAGTAGGAGGTTTATACCACTGGTGCATGCTGGGGAAAATTATAAATATTTGGGACAGGCGATCTGCTCGCTCTCTTCCCCTGGGCTGAGGCCTAGGGAGGTGCTGCTGGTTGGAGATCTGCTGTTAGGCCCAATAGCCTGGTTTGGGGCTGAAGTGGTCCTGAAGTGGTCCTGAAGTGGTCCTGAAACTGTCCTGCCTGGTCTGGTGGAAGCTGTGCCAAGGAGGAGACCCAGGGGAGGCCCCTTGCTGAAGAGATCCAGGAGGAACGCTGGTCCCTCAGAAGGTCCTGGTGACTCACTTGGAGGATACACTGAAAATTGGGAGCTTGCTTACAGTGTTGCTGGGTCAACTTAAAGGATCTGACAGTGTGATGCTATACATTGATCTGGAGCGCCTGTAAGTGATCTGCTACGGTATCTGGGACCCCAAGGCCTCACCTCCCTACCCGTTCTACAATAAAAGTGACTGGTGTCCAATATCCTTTCTCTGCCCCCCCCCCCCATTTTAGCCATGCCCTGGGGTGAAATTTTAGCCCTCCCTTGGCCTCTGGAGGTGCTATCCTGCCTTTGGGGTGTCAGAGGGGTACTATACTCCATACTCCTCTCCAAGTGCCCCTCACAATGACCCAGTTCATAATCTCTCAGTTATCTCTATGTCTGCTGTTTTAGCACCCAGGTACCTATTTCCCAGATCTTTAAAATGTAAACCACCTCCCCGAATACCACAAGTACCAGTCTTCTGCAGTATTACGGGTATCAGGGGCCCCCTGTAGAAGAACCTCGATTTAAGGAGACATACATTGCACAATGTAGCTCTGTGATGGAAAAATTCCCCCACCGATACTTTTTTGAAGTATTTTCTCATTCCTTTTTCTTTAACTTTATTGTTTGCCCACTTTGAAGCTATTCATATAGTGCATATAGTGCTCTGCAAACACGCCAAGCCTGGCCAATAGGGTTCTAAGTTTGTCACTCTACAATTGTGAAGCACTTCTTTGAAGTCACATTCCATGAATTCATATACTGGGCTGGGAATGGGCTGAGACACATCAACTATAATAATGTGAATTGGTTACTTGGAGAGATCTTCGAATCCCACAGTTACAAACAAAGCCGATTCTGGGACTGCTCAGGAACCACCCCAACAAGCTGGTAGAACATAAAGGGCCCCACATTATAGAATAGATCTCATGGATATCACACAAAGTACCAGAAGATAGCTAAATAAGATCCATTAATATTTAATTGGGCCGTTGCTTTGTCCTCCATTACTATTTTGGTGGCCGGACCTTGGGAGGCAGAAGACAATTGAGGGCCAAACCTCACCGCACTTCTCCAATTCCTTAACCTGTTTGCACTTATACTTATAACAGCCCAGAAGCCCTCACAAAACTCTGACAATGTCCAAATTATGGACTGGACTCATGATTTTCTTTGCACCGGGGTCCAGGACTCTGGTACCTGACCTATCTCTATTTAATTTATTTTCTCCCGCTAACCACCAAGCCTGGGAAATTGTTTACTGATACTGGGGAATTTTCTACTCCCACTGGCCACAGTCCGGCCAACTAAAGTCTGCAGGACAGTAAACTGGCAATTGATTTAGAAAATTTGGAGACCCCAGTTCTATGGTCATGTAAACATATAAGAAGCTTCTGGCTTTTAACATTCAGAATCTTACCAGAAATAACAGTCATACTTACCACCCTTCACCACATTGGGCGCTATTGAGTGTAGGTGTAGACCTTCAACCCTCTAATTTTAGGACTGTAGTAGTTGAATTTTTATTTGCTGCTTGACTATTAATAGCTGGTTATTAGAGATCTGTCCATGTCCCCAATCTTACCCAAGTCACTCAGAGAGTTCATGTCAGGATGGCACAGATTCCCTGCAGTGTGGACCAATACCTGGGTATACCAAGATGGCACCGAGTCCCTGGAGCATGAACCAATACCTGGGTGTACCAATATGGGACCGAGTCCCAGGACCATGGACCAATACCAGGGTGTACCAAGATGGTGCAGAGTCTTTAAAGCATGGACCAATACCTGGGTGTATCAAAATGGTGTAGAATCTCTGTAGCAAGGACCAATACCTGGGTATATCAAGATGGCACTGAGTCCCTGGAGCGAGGATAAATATCTGTGTGTACCAAGATGGCACAGAGTCCCTGGAGCATAGACCAATACCTAGGTGTACCAAGTTGGCACCAAGTTCCTGGAGCATGGACCAATACCTGGGTGTACCAAGATGGCACAGATTCCCTGGAGTGTGGACCAATACCTAGGTATACCAAGATGGCACCAAGTCCCTGGAGCATGAACCAATACCTGGGTGTACCAAGATGGGACCAAGTCCCTGGAGCGTGCCAATACCTGGGTGTACCAAGATGGTGCAGAATCTCTGTAGGGTGGACCAATACCTGGGTATAACAAGATGGCACCAAGTCCCTGGAGCGTGGACCAATACCTGGGTGTACCAAGATGGTGCAGAATCTCTGTAGCAAGGACCAATACCTGGGTATATCAAGATGGCACTGAGTCCCTGGAGCGAGGATAAATACCTGTGTGTACCAAGATGGCACTGAGTCCCTGGAGCATAGACCAATACCTGGGTATACCAAGTTGGCACCAAGTTCCTGGAGCGTGGACCAATACCTGGTTGTACCAAGGTGGCACAGAATCCCTGCAGTGTGGACCAATATTTGGGTATACCAAGATGGCCCCTAGTCCCTTGAGCATATACAAATATCGGGATATATCAAATTGTGCCAAGTGCTTGGAGCACTGACTGATATCTAGGCATAGCAAGAAGGCGTCGTATCACGGGATTGTGGACCAATACCTGGGTGTACCAAGATGACGTCATACTGAGGACCAATGCCTCAGTGTACCAAGATGGTGAAATATTTCCTATTAATAGCTGGTCATTTGAGATCAACTTTCTCCACCCCAAACTCGCTCATCCATGTCTTTATGGACCTTGCTTTGTGCACTGGTCCAAATCATTTGGTGGAGGGGGGATTATGGTGGGGGGGGGTTAAGGATTTGGGCTTGGCCTCTTAGTTCCAGTGAAGGGAACTCTTAAGGCGTCGGCATACCGAGACATTTTGGACAATTTCATGCTCCCAACTTTGTGGGAGGAGTTTGGGGATGGCCCCTTCCTGTTCCAACATGACTGCCCACCAGTGCACAAAGCAAGGTCCATAAAGACATGGATGAGCAAGTTTGGGGTGGAGGAACTTGACTGGCCTGACCTCAACCCCATGGAACACCTTTGGGATGAATTACAGCGGAAACTGCAAGCCAGGCCTTCTCATCCAACATCAGTGCCTGACCTCATAAATGCTCTTCTGGAAGAATGGTCAAACATTCCCATAGACACCCTCCTAAACCTTGTGGACGGCCTTCCCAGAAGAGTTGAAGCTGTTATAGCTGCAAAGGGCGGGGCCAACTCAATATTGAACCCTACAGACTAAGACCGGGATGTCATTAAAGTTCATGTGTGTGTAAAGGCAGGCGTCCCAATACTTTTGGTAATATAGTGTATGTATGATGTATATTTTCCAAGTCCTAAACCTAATATTTCATAAATCCCAACAAAACAATTGAAATAAAAAAAATATATATCTAATTTACCTCCTTAGATGTGGAATTTGCCGTGCGCCATTTTGTGAGAGTGTTCTGTCATGTGATGTGTGAGGTCTTGTCCTCCAGGGACCATGGAACTGAAGACAATAACAGGGATCGTTGACAAAGCTGCAAGACATAAAAATACAGATAAAGGGGATCCCGGACCAGAGAAAACAGATATCTTACAACATTAAATAGCGGGCCCCCAAGACCACCAGAACTGGGCCAATGTGCAGGCTGACAGAACAGCCCTGCTGAGGCTGAACCTGACAGAGATGGTGGAAATAAACTGGTAGAATGGTGAAGACGGAGAATGAATCATGATGATAACCCACTGTATACTGCCATGATGGAATGACACTAAGCTTTACCTGCTTGGGAAATCCCAGAGTACAGGGAGGACAAGGGAGGATGGAGCCAGAACTTCCTCAAAGACACACATCCAGCAATGTGGGGTCCGGACCCCTATATCAGCCATGTGGGAACCCTAGGCTAAGGTGCGTCCCCAGAACATGACAGCTCAGCCAAAGTCTTGCAGTGTGCAGGCGCCAACTTGAGTCACACCTCACAACTCCTGGGTTGCCGTGCACAAGCGGGTGGCTCCATTTTTAACCGCCACTGTTGTGATGTGGTGGAGCTTGTGTACTGCAGGATTTAGGCGGAGCTCTGGACTCTGGGAAAGATGGCGGCAATGGAGAAGGGAGGCAACGGAAAGATGCCAGGGATTTTACATGGGGAAACCAGTGAGCCGCAAGTCAAAGGATGGGGTACAATATGATTTTAAATATACTGCACATGTGAGAGATGACATCACTAAGGGAGCTAGGAAGGAGGTGGAATCCTTATGGGTAGAGCTTCAAAGGGATGAAGCTAAGGGAAAAATGTTGCTGGGAGTATGCTATAGGCCCCCTAACCTGAGAGAGGAGGGGGAGACAGATCTCCTATCACAATTTGGATTAGCGGCAAGGATGGGAAGTGTTATCATAATGGGGGATTTTAATTATGTCTTGCAGGACAATTTTATGGGTCAGATGGTAGATGCACCAACTAGAAACAGAGCCTTACTGGACCTACTGAGTACCAACAATACAGACCTGATCATGGATGTGGAAATACGGGGCAATTTAGGTAACAGTGATCACAGGTCAATTGGCTTCAGTATAAATCACACAAATAGGAAACATAAGGAGAATACAAAGACACTGAATTTCAAAAGAGCCAAATTCCCTAAACTACAAACCTTGCTAGAAGATATTCATTAGAATAAATTCTTAGGAACAAAGAACACGGAGGAGAGATGGGTTTGCTTTAAGAGCATATTAAATAAGGGCATTAGCCAATGTATCCCATTGGAAAATAAATTTAAAAGAACGAACAAAAGTCCTGGATGGCTTAACTCCAATGTAAAAATGAATATAAAAGCAAAGGAGAAGGCCTTCAAAAAATACAAGGTTGAGGGATCATCATCAGCATTCAGACTTTACAAAGAATGCAACAAGAAATGTAAGGGTGCAATAAGGACGGCTATGATAGAACATGAACAAAGTTTGGCTCCATTGAAGGTCCTATCTTGAAATGCAAGGGGTCTTAATAATAAAATCAAACGTTCCTTAGTCTTTGAATACCTGAAAAAATATAACCCCCAAATTTGTATACTTCAAGAAACCCATCTGGTGGGTGGTAGAATCATGAGCCTCAAACGACCCTGGGTGGGCCATCACTATCATGCTACCCACTCGGGTTATGTCCGAGGGGTTAGCATACTAATACATTAGTCTCTTAGTTTCAAGCTCCTTGGGGTGAAATTGGACCCGGAGGGACGGTACGTGCTGATACATGCGCTCATAGATATGGTTGAAATGGTGATTGTTGGTATATACCTGCCACCTCCTGCTACCCTCTCTCTCCTCCAATCAATTGCCTCTCTGCTGGCACAAATCCCCACAGACAATATTCTCCTGGTGGGAGATTTCAACATCCCCCCGAACCCAGATCTGGATAGACTCTCGCCGGACTCCAATACTAATTCGATCCTTTCTAGATGGGCACAATAATTTGGACTGGTGGATGTATGGCAGTGGAAGCATCCCTCAGAATGCATGTATACCTGCCACTCTCTATCCCATAATACACTATCTTGTATTGACCTTCTATAGTGTCAGCATGCTTCCTAGAATCCAGGATATCAGGATGCTTCCCCGGGGTATATCCGACCACTCCCCCCTGCTCTGCTGCATACAAACCAAAACACCCCTGGCAGATAGAATTTGGCGCTTATCCAGATTCTGGATAGACAACCCTACTCTAGAGATCAAAATAGCCAAAATGATTAAACAATACTGGTTAATAAATGCGGGAACTACCTCACCGGGGAATGATTGGGAGGCCTTTAAGGCCTACATAAGAGGATGCTACATTTCTTCTATTGCTAGGAAACCTAAGAATGATCAGCTTACACTAGAGGAGGCGAAGGCAAAGGCCCAAGCCCTTGAGTCCCGTTACGCTCAGACTGCTAACCCCATCACAGGTCAAGATATGAAGGTGGCGTATAGAGAAGTGATGCTGCTCAGAGTGGCAAAGGTAAATAAACATCAGCTAGTTCAAACGCAACGAATATTTGAGCAGGGGGATAAAACGGGCAGGATGCTGGCCTGGATCTCTAGGGAGCAGTCCCCAGTCTCCACTATAGCCTGGCTCAAGAGAGTGGATGGGACCCTGGTGGCTGATCCAGTGGAAATCAATGCCTGTTTCGTTGATTACTACTCCAAACTATATTCCTCTAGGGCACAGGTGTCAAACACAAGGCCCGCGGGCCGAATCCGGCCCTCCAGGCCATTTCATGTGGCCCTCGCACCTCTCCTGCAGCTGCAGAGAGCTCCAGCCCTCCTCTGGTCCTCCTCCAGGCCCTTACTTTCTGCTTTCAAGTAATCCATACAGCTTCTTCCCAGCAGCATAAGGAAAGGGGGGTACATTGATGTAAGGGAGAGTGGGGGACTCCACTTCTGATGGTGGGGTGGCTCTTGACATCTAATGTAAGGGGAGGGGATGCGCTGGACATCTAATCTTACAGATACAATCGGCCCTTTTGAGGGCAATCATAATGCTGATGTGGCCCACAATGAAATTGAGTTTGACACCCCTGCACTATATATTGCTCTGACGGAGAGCTATGCGAGTTCCTAGATGAAGTGTCATTCCCGGTTCTCACTCCCTCAGCAAGAGAAAGCTTAGATGCCCTGATTACATTGGAGGAGGTTCAAATAGCGCTGGGCTCACTGCAATCAGGTAGGACCCCGGGATTAGATGGGTTCCCACCAGAATTTTATAAACAATATATGGAAGAAATTACACCTAGGTTACATAACATGATTATGAAAACATTAAAGGAAGGAGCTCTTCCCCCATCAATGGCCCAAGCTATCATAGTAGTGATTCCTAAACCAGGGAAAGACCCTCAATCATGCTCGTCTTACAGGCCTATATCCCTCCTTAATTCGGATGCTAAAGTATTGACTAAGATTCTCGCCAACCGCCTAAACGAGGTGATACTTGCCTTAATTCATGAAGATCAGTCAGGTTTCATGCCAGGCAAGGGAACGGATATTAATCTCCAGAGACTGTGTGCGGTCACGGCCTCTGGGAATGGGGACGGTCGACCTGCGGTGGTGGCCTCCCTGGATGCAGAAAAAGCTTTTGATTCAGTCGAGTAGCAATATCTGTGGGAGGTCCTCCGTAGGTTCAGATTCGGTCCAGTCTTCATTTCCTGGGTCGATGCTGTGTACAGGTCTCCGACGGCCAGGGTCCATACCAGTACTGTCCTTTCCCCACCCTTCCTTCTGGGTAGAGGACCAAGACAGGGATGTCCCCTTTCCCCGGGACTTTTTGCATTGGCAATAGAACCCATGGCAATCCTCTTATGATCCAACCCTGAGGTGGGGGGGGGGGGGTTACGGTAGGCCCCCTCCACAAAAAGGTGTCACTGTATGCCGATGATACCCTTATATATCTCAGACGGGACTTCCCTACAGACTGCACTCTCGGTTATTGATAGATTTGGGCGGTATTCGAGAGTATGCATAAATTGGGGGAAATCCATACTGTTTCCACTTCATTCCGGCAATAATTCCCCACCGTCAGATGCGCAACTCTGGAGGGTTTCCCAGTTCAGACACCTGGGGGTGGAGATACACCGAGACCTAAACCAATTTATCGCCTTAAACTTGAACCCAGTAGTCTCCCAAATGTCCCAAAAATGCGCAGCCTGGAAGTCTCTCCCACTTACTCCGGTGGGACGAATCAATGTTATCAAGATGACAGCGCTGCCTAAATTCAACTACCTCCTTAGGCAGACTCCTGTAGCCATACCCGTCTCTTTTTTTAATAGTTTAGATAGCATAATCATCACCTTCGTATGGAAGGGAGCGGTACCTAGGATAGCAAAAACAACACTGCAACTACCGGTTACACTGGGTGGCCTGGCTCTACCGTGTTTTATAAAATATTACTGGGCAGCGGTTCTGGTTAACATCAGGTGGTGGATGGCCGAGACACCGGCCAATCCCGCGTCTACACTAGAGGCAATGCTGCTGGGTTCCTACGCAGAGTTGAGAAATTAAATCCACAGGGGCCCTAAATCCAACACGCAGGTGACCCCACCCATGCGGGCAACACTTAAGGTATGGGACACGGTCGGCTTGAAGATTAGGAAACCAAACACATGGTCCCCTACAACTCCGCTATGGGGTAACCCCCGTCTACCCCACTTTCACTGTATCCTGGACTGGATTATATGGGCTAGACATGAAATTACAAAGTTGGGAGACATTGTATCCGGGGGGACAGTTGACTTCTTTTGATACCCTGAAGAGGGACAAAGGCCTCCCGAACCAAATGTTTTTTAGATATCTTCAACTATGCCATGCCTACCGCTCTCAAATCCCTCCTTTGATAACTCTGCAGATGTCTGATCTGGAGAGTACGCTGCGATCCCTAGAAGGCGGTGGAACACTTTCTATAATCTATAATATGCTGGTTGTTCTTGACACATCATCTAAGGTCTCTCAACTATTCACGACATGACAAAACGATATTCCAGACCTGGCTGACGATGACTGGGAGGAGGGTATTCAGCAATACCTGCCTCTGATGATTTCGGCCAGAGATAGATACACGCAATTAAAGTTTCTACACCGTGCCTACTACTCCCCAGCAAGCTTGGCGAGAATCTATCCTGGTCGATTAGCAATATGCCCCAAATGTGGTTCAGACGGTGTGGATTTCATCCATGTAGTCTGGTCCTGTCCCAAAATGGAGGAATTCTGGAGGGTAATCCTCGACGACATTAACTCTATAGGGAAGATAAAGGTCCCGTACAGCCCTATTCTTCTCCTGTTAGGTATATGTGACTTCCTTGAAGCTTCCCAAAGGAAAAAATTATTCGTCTTTTATGCATCCTTTTATACTAGGAAAGCAATTCTTTTACAATGGAACCAAACTCAACCCCCCACTAAACAACTCTGGCTGTCCCTGGTAAATGCTGCCTTACCTCTCTACAAACGAACTTACCTAGGAAGAAACTGCCCAAAAAAATGTGATAATATATGGGCCGCTTGGGTGAAGGCGTGGCATCTGACTCTAGAATAAAGCTTGGAAGTTCCTTCTCCCCCACACCCCTTTAACATCACATATCCTAATGGTCACTCTCAAACCCTATTCTGTTTGTAGGGGTTAAATTATATGATTGATCGTGCAGGAACTGTCTGCCTGTTAAAATTAAATAAACTTTATGTTAAAGATAGAACAAGAAAGACATATAGCGGAGGAGAGCAAAAAAATCCAGAGAAATGATAAACAGTAAAAAAAGGGAGGACAGACCATATTGGCCCCATAAAGAATGAGGAAGGACATCTGGTTACAAAGGATGGGGAGATGGCGAAGGTATTGAATTTATTCTTCTCCTCAGTCTTCACGAGTGAATCGGGGGGCTTCAGTAACCAAAACTGCAGTGTTTATCCTCAGGACACAACACAGGAAGCACCTCCATGGTTAACAGAGGACAGAATTAAAATTAGACTTGAGAAACTTAACATTAATAAATCACCGGGACCAGATGGCTTGCATCCGAGGGTACTTAGGGAACTCAGTCAGGTGATTGCCAGACCATTGTTCCTAATTTTTACTGACAGTCTACTGACTGGAATGGTACCAGCTGATTGGAGAAAAGCCAATGTAGCACCAATATTTAAAAAGGGCCCAAAATACATCCCTGGGAATTACAGACCAGTTAGCCTAACATCAATAGTATGTAAACTCTTGGAGGGGATGATAAGGGACTATATACAAGATTTAAGTAATAAGAACTGTATCATTAGCAGTAATCAGCATGGATTCATGAAGAATTGTTCTTGCCAAACCAATCTATTAACCTTCTATGAGGAGGTGAGTTGCCATCTAGATAAAGGAAGGCCCGTAGACATGGTGTATCTGGATTTTACAAAAGCATTTGACACAGTTCCCCATAAACGTTTACTGTACAAAATAAGGTGCGTTGGCATGGACCATAGGGTGAGTACATGGATTGAAAACTGGCTACAAGGGCGTGTTCAGAGGGTGGTGATAAATGGGGAGTACTCAGAATGGTCAGGGGTGGGTAGTGGGGTTCCCCAGGGTTCTGTGCTGGGACCAATCCTATTTAATTTGTTCATAAACGATCTGGAGGATGGGATAAACAGTTCAATCTATGTATTTGCAGACGATACTAAGCTAAGCAGGGCGATAACTTCTCCGCAGGATGTGGAAACCTTGCAAAAAGATCTGAACAAATTAATGGGATGGGCAACTACATGGCAAATGAGGTTCAATGTAGAAAAATGTAAAATAATGCATTTGGGTGGTAAAAATCTGAATGCAATCTATAGACTGGGGGAGAACCTCTGGGGGAATCTAGGATGGAAAAGGACCTGGGGGTCCTAGTAGATGATAGGCTCAGCAATGGCATGCAATGCCAAGCTGCTGCTAACAAAGCAAACAGAATATTGGCATGTATTAAAAAGGGGGTTGTGGACCAATAGCTGGGTGTACCTAGACGACGCCTGGTCAAGGAAGGATGAATGCATTCTGTATGATACCTGGGTGTACCAAGATGGCTCCATATCAAGGACCACTATCTGGGTGTACCAAGATGGTGCCATATCACAATTGTGCACTAATACCTGTGTGTACCAAATTAGTGTTGTATCCCTGGTAAAAGAAACAATATCTGGGTGTACAAAGATGTTTCCGTGTCCCAGGCTGGGGACCCTGGAGTGCTGATAACTGAGTGTACTAAAATGTCACCCAGACCCTGCATCACAGACCGTTATCTGGGTGTATCAACATGGCGCGGAGAGTTTGGTGAGCGGATCGATACCTGGGTGTCCCACGTCACTCAGACTGATCTGACAGGTTTGCGAAACTGACAGAACACCGGTGTTCCGCTGCTTTTAAAATTCAACATCAAAACGGATTTCTAAATCCTGTAATTCACAATATGAGTTGAGTTTAGTGATAAAAATAAGTCTGAAATGCAAGACTCCAGTGGGTGTAACAAGATGTCCGCCTGGCGCTGGAACACCGCTCTCTCACTGTATCCTTACTGTGGAGGAGTGCGGGGTGTAGCAAGATGGCGGCGACGCAACGTCACTTCCGTTACAAAATCGGACGGGTCGCCAAATCTGACGAAACACCGTCACTTGGGTGTATAAAGATGTCCGCTAGGTGCAACTATTCTTCCGGGTACACAAAGATGGCTGAACATCCTTCCTTTTCTCACTGTGTCGCCATGGAAACGGCGGCGGTACACGCCAGGCTTGTCTGCCAGGAAAACTCTATGGTCTTCTGACCGGATATCCGGTTAGGTTTTGTGTCTGTGTGAGAAGCTCCACCGGCGTGGGGGGCAAAAAGATACAGGTGAGATCTGGGGGGCTGTGTGTGTCCCAGGAAATACCTTCCCCCCCAGTATTAGGCCTCCTCTCTGTGTGTCCCAGGAAATACCTTCCCCCCCCAGTATTAGGCCTCCTCTCTGTGTGTCCCAGGGAATCCCTTCCCCCAATTCCGTGTGTCACAGGGAATCCCTCCCCCCCCCCCCAGTATTCTGTCCTCTCCTCTGTGTGTCCCAGGAAATACCTTCCCCCCAGTATTCTGTTCTCCTCTCTGTGTGTCCCAGGAAATACCTTCCCCCAGTATTCTGTTCTCCTCTCTGTGTGTCCCAGGGAATCCCTTCCCCCAACTCCGTGTGTCCCAGGGAATCCCTTCCCCCCCAGTATTCTGTCCTCTCCTCCTCTCTGTGTGTCCCAGGAAATACCCCCCCCCCCAACTCCATGTGTCCCAGGAAATACCTTCCCCCCAGTATTAGGCCTCCTCTCTGTGTGTCCCAGGAAATACCTCCCCCCCCAGTATTCTGTCCTCTCTTCTTCTCTGTGTGTCCCAGGGAATCAGGGAATCCCTTCCCCCAGTCTGTGTAGATTTAGTTCCCGGTGATGTACATGCGTTGTGCTCTCTCTGTACAGGATGTACGCGGTATACCGGCAGGCCCATCCCCCCACGGGCCTGGAGTTCTCCATGTACTGCAACTTCTTCAATAACACCGAGAAGAACCTGGTGGTGGCCGGAACCTCCCAACTCTACGTGTACCGCCTCAACCACCATGCCGAGGTAAGTGCGCCCTCAGGGACCCCGACATGGCGCAGAGGGGGACCACCGACCTGTGACAGAGGGGGGCTCCCCCCCCCCCCACGACCTGTGACAGAGGGGGGTCCCCCCTCCCCACCGACCTGTGACAGAGGGGAGTCCCCCCTCCCCACCGACCTGTGACAGAGGGGGGTCCCCCCCTCCCCACCGACCTGTGACAGAGGGGGGTCCCCCCCTCCCCACCGACCCTTAATAGGAAGTGTGTGATGGGTCTTTAGAGGCAGCAAAACGAAGAGACTTTATTATGATGGTGTTATAAGTAAAATAAAAAAAAGCGATCAACTGATCACATCCGGACCGTTACACTCTGATAGACGTACATAAAACTCAACGTTTAACATTTGGATCTCAACATGAAGTGTCCTTATATACTGTATATGACCGACGCGTTTCGAGTTGCTCTTCTTGAGGAGCAACTCGAAACGCGTTGATCCTATATAGTAGATAAATAAAGACGTTTTATGTTGATGTCCAAATGTTGTCTGTTGAGTTTTTGTACGTCTATGAGAGTGTAACGGTCCGGAGATATGTTGATATTTGATTATAGCGCTGTCAGGAGAAGATCTGTTCTTTATCCTCTGTGGTTGTATTTTCAGTGGGTGTCGCTTCCCCTCCGCCGTGCGTAATATAAACGTCCTCAGACGGGAGCCGCCATGTTCTGCATCAGTGTTTAGAGCCGACGATGAGCTTTCATGTAAAGGCTATACAGCCCGGTACTGAGGCCATTAGGAAGAGTGGGAGGAGCTTCTGTTGCTCCTCCCCCTCTGTGACATCAGCGACGAAGAGGATTTTGTCAGTCTTCGGTTTGGTGTTCTCTGCACCGTTACCAGTGTGTAAAGCATCTGATCACCCGCTTTCCCGGCAGACCCCCGATCCCTCCATAAAGAGGACCTGTCACTCATATCGTCACAAGTGATGTTCATGCCTTGTGATAGCAATAAAGTGCAATCAAAAAAAAAATTAAAGGTACAGTGTTCTTTTTAAATAAAAAAAAAAAAAAAAAAATATATAAAAAAAAAAAATGTAAAGCATCTTCGTCCAGCTATGCTCACATATAAACCCACACGTCGGTCACGTAAATGGCGATCTCGCCACACATGTGAGGTATGACCGCGAACGTTGGAGGGAGAGTAATAATTCTACCCCCGACCTTCTCTGTAACTCTGAACTGGTAACCTGCATAGACTTATAAAGCTCCTCCTATGGAGATTTTTAGGTATCGTGGTTGGTCGCCATTCCACAAGTGGGCGCAATTTTAAAGCGTGACATGTTGGGTGTCTGTTTACTTGGCGTGACGCCATCCTTTATATTTGACCAACAAATTGTGTATTGTGGTGTTTTTGTGTGCACTAAAACTCATTAACGTTTAATCTTCCTGAAAATTTGCATTTGATAAATGTCAGCGCAAATACCGCGTGACATAAACAATTGCAACACCCAACGTTTTATTCTCCAGGGCCTCTGCCTACAAAAAAAAAATATCACACGTTCGGGGGTTCTAAATGTCAGACTTGGCCCAGACTGGAGGTAAAGACCCACGCACCCATCACACGTTTACCCGCCGTCCCCATCCCGACTGTGTGCCGGGGAGCCTGCGCCGTCCCCATCCCGACTGTGTGCCGGGGAGCCTGCGCCGTCCCCATCCCGACTGTGTGCCGGGGAGCCTGCGCCGTCCCCATCCCGGCTGTGTGCCGGGGAGCCTGCGCCGTCCCCATCCCGGCTGTGTGCCGGGGAGCCTGCGCCGTCCCCATCCCGGCTGTGTGCCGGGGAGCCTGCGCCGTCCCCATCCCGGCTGTGTGCCGGGGAGCCTGCGCCGTCCCCATCCCGACTGTGTGCCGGGGCAGAGGACCCCACTGTACCAATTCTGAAAATTATGATCCCCCCTCCAATTATAATCTGACCTTTGTCTTCTTTGTCATTACAGAGCTCATCCAAAACTGAGAGAGGATCAGGTGACTCCTTTCTTTTCTCCCTTCCCTTCCCTTCCCTTCCCTTTTCCTTTTCCTTTTCTTTCCTTTTTCCTTTTCTTTCCTTTTCCTTTTCCTTTTTCCTTTTCCTTCCCATGCAGTCTTCCATCATTTCAGCTGATATACGAAAATAAAAAAAAGATATCACCACTTCTTTCTCTCTGCTCCCCCCCCCCCCCCCTGTTCTCCTTCTATTCCGTCCTTCCCCTTTGTCTCTTCTGTCTTCCTTCTAATTCTCTGATCTGCCTCGCTCCTCCCCCCGTCTCTCCTCTGACTTATACTGTATATCATACACAGAGGTGAAAGGTCACAAGGAGAAGTTGGAGTTGATGGCGTCCTTCTCATTTTTTCGGGAATGTCATGTCTATGGCCAGTGTGCAGCTGGCCGGAGCCAAGAGAGACGCCCTTCTACTGAGCTTCAAGGAGGCCAAGGTGGGTTCACATCGCAGTCCCTCCCCCGTCCTACCCCTGTCCCTCCCCCGTCCCTCACCCGTCCTTCTTCCATATTACCTGTCTTCCACCCATGATACATCCTCTGTCTGTCTGATGTCCCCCCCCCCCAATCCCTGCTTCGGGGGCCCATGATATTTCCACTGTTCATTTGCTGTCTTCCACCCTACTCCATTGTGGTTCATGATGATCGGTCTGCTCTCTGATGTCTTCCACCATTCCCCTTCCAGGGTCCATTATACTGTATGCTGGCTGTCAATCTAATGTCTCTCTGCCTTCCAGGGCGAAGGAGAAGGTCTTCTAGCCCCCCAGGGTGAAGATTACAAACTGTGAACCCCCCCCCTCCCCCCAATGAAGGAATCCAGCATAAATCTGTACACCCCTCCGCCCAAGAACAAGTTCCTTCTGCAAGGCAAAATCCTCCCTAAACAAAGATACAAAAATTCCCCCTCCTCCCAGGACAAATCCTCCTACCAATTCAAATATTCTCCCCCCCCCCCCCTCCACTTCTAGCATAACCCAACCAAAAAAGTCACCCCTCCTAGCACAAGTCTCCCCCCCACCCCCCATTTTCCCCTCTTGGCATAGATCCTCCCCTAAAAATTCCCCCTCCCTGCACAAATCTACTTTCCTCAAATTCCCATTGCTGTAGCAGTGGGAACTCTCCCGGTGCCCCCCCCCCCCCCCACCTTGTCCTGGCCCCGCTCCCATGTTGTGTCCATAGTCTGTCCGATGGGCCCCATTCATCTGTTCTCTGATGTCTTATCACCATTTCCCTCCATTGTCCCCCCCCCCCCCTCCAGTCTGTGTTTTGCCTGCTGTCTGATCTGGTTGTCTTCTTTGTGTATTGCAGCTGTCGGTGGTGGAATATGACCCGGAAATACACGATCTGAAGACGTTGTCTCTGCATTACTTCGAGGAGCCGGAGCTGCGGGTAGGTGGGATGTCCTAGGAGGCCGCCGGGTTCTGCTCTCTGCGGGTTCCCAGCTCCATGTTTTATATCTGTGGACTTCCTGTCATCACATGACTTCCTTCATATGGGACGTCTCTTCACTCCTCTTATTATGGGGTGTTATTGGGTCAGGAATGTGGACCCATAGGGTTGTCTCAGTGGATATAAACCCTCCATATCCCCAGTGCAGTGACTGGCCTCAGGTGATACATAGAGAGGAAACAAATCCTCCTCCATATAAGTTGTACCTGTTTACCTGCAGGCTTCTCTTCTCTACATCCCATTCAAAGTCCAGAATTTATACAGCTTGTCTGAGATGTCAGAAAAAAGGGGGCGGAGAGCTGAAGTTTTACTCTGCAGGGCTTATTGGAGGGAAGGGACACATCCTCCTTTACACAGCACATGGGAACAGAGCTGAGGCTGTCAATCATAGGCTGTGCCCTCCCCGTCACCCACCATTTTTCTCTTGGCGTCAGGAAAACTTGTCCAAAGTTAAGGGTCGAGGGGGAGGGGGGGGTGTCATATAAAATACGTGATTTCGGTCCTCACTCTAGACCTGGATGGAACTCTGAACCTTCCCATAAGCAGTCAGAGCCGGTCAGTCATTGTATTACACACTGCTGTCTGTCTAGCACAGGGAATGCACCTACAGGAGGAGAGGGGACAGAGGTGGCCCCTTCCATATTCTGCTACTCCTTCATTGTCCAATCAGCTGGGTGGAAGGAGTTCTTATTCATTACCCTGCACAGGGGTCTCCTTTCTGCCCACCCAGCTAGTGGGTGAATGATAGAAGTGATTGATAAGCAAACTACACACATTACAATCTGATTGTACAATCTCCTTTACATCTAAGACTCAGTATTGGCCCATTACTGTGATGAACGGCCTCCACCACATCCTCACATACAAGGTGTGTGTGTGTGTGGGGGGGGGGGAGGTGGGGATGGGGTCCTTCACACCCCTCTATGATAAACTCTACATATGTGACCATATAGTGTTCTCCTCCAATCTGACCCCTTCTGTTCCCCCCTCCCCCTCCCCCGACTCTCTCTTTACAGGACGGCTTTGTGCAGAATGTTCATATACCCAAAGTGCGGGTGGACCCCAACGGGCGATGTGCTGTTATGCTGATATATGGCACCAGACTGGTGGTACTGCCTTTCCGGAGGGAAACCCTGGCAGAGGAGCATGAGGGACCAATGTCTGAAGGGTGAGCATCTTGCTACGTGGGGGAGGGGTCGGGCTGCGTGGGGGCTGAGGGTCCAGCTTTGTGAGTGGTTGGCCGTGTGGGGGTTGAGGGTCCGGCTGTGGGGGGGGGGGGGGGGTCCAGTTGCGTGGGGGCTGAGGGTCCAGCTGCATGAGTGGTTGGCTGAGGGTCCGGCTGTGTAGGGTCTGGCTGTGGGGGAGGGGGGTCCAGTTGCGTAGGTGGGTGAGGGTCCGGGTTGCGTGATTGGTTGGCTGTGTGGGGGCTGAGAATCTGGCTGTGGGGAGGGGGGGGGTCTGGCTGTGTGGGGGCTGAGGGTTGGTGCAGGATGTTCCCCCAGTACATAACAGTGGTGAATAGAAGCCGTGGACAGTGGTGTGTGTGTGTAGGTGGGAATTGTAAGATGTGCGATGCTGGTGATGTCCTGGCGGTGTACAGGCGGGTGATGTCCTGGCGGTGTACAGGCGGGTGATGTCCTGGCGGTGTACAGGGCGGGTGATGTCCTGGCGGTGTACAGGCGGGTGATGTCCTGGCGGTGTACAGGCGGGTGATGTACAGGCGGGCGATGTCCTGGCGGTGTACAGGCGGGCGATGTCCTGGCGGTGTACAGGCGGGCGGTGTACAGGCGGGTGACGTCCTGGCGGTGTACAGGCGGGTGGCGTCCTGGCGGTGTACAGGCGGGTGGCGTCCTGGCGGTGTACAGGCGGGTGGCGTCCTGGCGGTGTACAGGCGGGTGGCGTCCTGGCGGTGTACAGGCGGGTGGCGTCCTGGCGGTGTACAGGCGGGTGGCGTCCTGGCGGTGTACAGGCGGGTGGCGTCCTGGCGGTGTACAGATGGGTGATCCTGTCTATATCTCCTCCCTGCAGACAGAAGTCCAGCTTCCTGCCCAGCTACATCATCGATGTCCGGGAATTAGATGAGAAGCTGCTGAACATTATAGACCTCCAGTTCCTGCACGGGTACTACGAACCCACCCTCCTCATCCTCTTCGAGCCAAACCAGACGTGGCCGGGGTAGGTGACCTGTTCCTTGTATGTGTTCTTCCTGCTATGTTCTGTGTGTGGAGTCCATTGAAGGTTTATCTGTCCCGTGTCTCTCCTCAGACGTGTCGCTGTACGCCAGGACACATGCAGTATTGTCGCCATCTCCCTCAACATCCTTCAGAAGGTCCATCCCGTCATCTGGTCCCTCTCCAGCTTACCCTTTGATTGCACCCAGTCGCTCGCTGTACCCAAACCCCATCGGTAAGTGACCTCGCCATTGTCACTGGTACTGGCTCCGCCCCCTCTGATCGGAATGGGTGTGATTGGTCCGCTCCGCCATGAATTGCACTAATGGAAGGATCCGCTGTCAGTCAGACACTCTTATTTGCTCCAGCAGGCGGGGAGGCTTGTACAGCTGGGACCCTGATGGGGCGGGGGAGGGTGTTTGACAACCGCCCTCCTGATATTTTGATGGCAAGGCAGGCCGGTCCTCTCCACACCTCGGGCCAATCTGATTGGAGACAGCGCGGGTCAGTCATGTGACCTGGGACATGGAATAAATGCATATAGAAGCATGTGCAAGAAAATCCCGGCTTAGATTTGTGAAAACATCCATTTATGATTCCAACACTTCTTATCCTCGCTCGCTCTTCGCTCTTCCCTCAGGTGGGGTTGTGATCTTCGCTGTGAACTCTCTGCTGTATCTGAATCAAAGCGTTCCCCCCTATGGAGTGTCACTCAACAGTCTGACCAATGGGACCACCTCCTTCCCTCTAAGTATGTATCCCCCACCCCCAATGTGTGTGTGCAGAACAGATGGAGACTGTGATCCGACCATGATATATATCTCTATATCTCTCTCTCTATATCTCTCTCTCTCTCTCTCTATATATATATATATATATATATATATTTATATATATATATATATATATATAATATATATCTCTCCCCATCCCCTGTCCTGTGTATGTGTGCTGCATGTCCTGACTTGTGATCCTGCCATGTAATATATCCATACATGTCTGACGTGTCATTTCCTGTTTGCAGAGTCCCACGATGCAATCCGGATATCACTGGACTGTGCTCAGGCCACCTTCATCTCCTACGACAAAATGGTGATTTCCCTGAAGGGAGGAGAGATGTGAGTTCCACCGTGTGTCGTCACCCCCCCCCCCCCCCCCCAAATAATACTTCCAGATCCCTATAGATCTTTCTATTTACTGCCTGCTCTCTATAGATATCTTTATATACTGCCAGATCCCTCTATATACTGCCAGATCCCTATAGATCCCTCTATATACTGCCAGATCCTATAGATCCCTCTATATACTGCCAGATCCCTATAGATCTCTCCTATATACTGCCAGGTCCCTATAGATCTCGCTATACGCTGCCTGATCCATCTATGTACTGCCAGATCCCTAGAGATCCCTCTATACTAAGTTGTTTGTTGAAGTGTTCCATTCCTCTGGTCCTTTCAGTCTGGGACTGAGAATTGTAATAAATATAATCTCTATAGATTGTCCATTGAAGGGCACAGGAATTCTGAGATCAGTCGGGTGATACTGCCACCTGCAGGAGGTTAGGAGACTGACAATCCTGCACCTATCTCACCTCTCCTCTATCCAGCAAGCCTCCATTTCTTTATTGGTGTCCTCGTTGGTTGGATGCCTCTGAAGTATTGGTTGGCTGATTTTTGGGGAGCCTTTCTAACTTTGTATATTCTGGGATTCCTGGCAGATCCGACTGCATGCGCGGTTCTCTATAGAATCACACATGTCCGGTGCGAATTCCCCGTCCGTTTTTTTACTGTGAAATTCCAAAGCAGCGGCTCACTTTCAATTTCCACATACCGTTCAGATTCCGATCTTCAGAGCCGGGGGCCACTGGCATCAATAGCCGCTTGTTAAGGAGTAGGCCGGGAAGTCGGCATCTTTTACAACCGATGACTGATCAGGTGTCAACGAGTTCCATCCATCGTTCATTACGAAGAACACCGACCCGAAAGAGATTAAAAAAGGAAAAAAAACAGGCTATCACCCGTTGGCTCCCGCTATCTGCCAGCTCCGCTGTCTGACAGTTCCTAAAATGGCTAAGGGGCGGGGCCACCCAGTGATGTCACCAGATGGCCCCACCCCTTGTGACATCGACCGCTCATTCTTTTGCTGGCCTGCCTGCCTGCATGCTCTGATAAGGGTCTGGTATAGATTTAGGACGGGGACCCCCACTCTATTTTAATTTTTTTTATTTCGGCGTGGGGTTCCCCTTAGAATCCACACCCAACTCAAAAGGTCTCCTGTGTGTATTGTTGGGCACCCCTCCTTTCTTTTTTCTTTCTTTTTTTTTTTTTTTTTTTTTATCTCTCGCCACCGACTGTCTTACCACAGTGAGGGTTAAGGCTGAGGGGTGGAGCACCAACGTCATCCACCAGGTGGAATGCTAACTGTCCTCCATGCATTTTTTTTTTTTTTTTTTCCCCCCACCATTCAACCTAAAGGAGGCGTCGTCCATCTGCTGCTCCTCCTCCTGAAGCACTAGGTGAACCCCCTCCCACCCCCCCCGGTCTCCATTGCCTTCCTACCTTCAGTGATTGGTCACCTCTGGTAGTTTAACCCTCATCCAGTAGCAGATGGCGGGGTTTGGGGTACACAAGGCCTTGCCTGACGTTGGGTCTAGTTACAGTACTACTGTGTGATAGTAACCTATCTTCACTAAGACACATGGAGGACCGTCCCACCGCCATGGCTGACCTCTGCCCCAACTCTGCTGGTGGTTCTGGGGACGTTTACCTGAAGGAAGCAACACGTGTCATTGGGTGGTCACTATTCCCCATATTCTTTGCTCCTTCCGGTGAGGCAGAGGGTCAGAGGAATCCCACCCTTCTCCTTCATCTACTTTAGCTGTACGTTCAGAGGATTCGGAGACTACCTCCCAATAGGACCGCCCATAGAAAATCGCTCAATTTCCCCCATGAACACAGTCGGTGTTGGTGGGGGGAATCCCTCCCACGGAGCTTAGCAATAATCGCATGTAAAATCCATCAGGCTGGTTGTACCCTAGTCCAACGTTGACTTGGGTACAGTTGGTCTGCCCATACATGGTGAACCAGCCATGATTCCAATCATCTATGGCTGGCTTAAGGCTGTAGGGGTCAAAGCCAGAGGTCAGCTAATCCATCTGATAAGCCTTCTGCATGGGTGTGCACCCCCACTTTTATAAAGGGTGTTGTTTGTAGATCTGGGTGGATCGCTGGGGAGTTGGCCTCCTCGAAATTTACACCCCTCAGCTGGACGATTTCCCGACTGTTTCTGAATTCCCGTGTCCCTCAGTGAATGGGAACAAAATGTAAGATATTTCTCCGTCTGTATATGACCGGTATAGATGTCCTAACCAGACCTTGTCTCCTCCTCTCCTCAGTTATGTGCTGACTCTGATCACCGATGGGATGAGGAGCGTTCGCTCTTTTCACTTTGACAAGGCGGCCGCCAGCGTGCTGACCACATCTGTGAGTATTGTGCTATGAGGACCCCCCCCCTCCGCTGATCCCCATCATTCACTAACCTCTCCCTTCCTCCGCTGATCCCCATCATTCACTAACCTCCTCCCCTCCTCCTCATCATTCACTAACCTCCTCCATCACTCCTCCGCTGATCCCCATCATTCACTAACCTCCTCCCCTCCTCCTCATCATTCACTAACCTCCTCCATCACTCCTCTGCTGATCCCCATCATCCACTAACCTCCCCCTCCTCCGCTGATCCCCCATCATCCACTAACCTCCCTCCACCTTCTACATTAATCCCCATCATCCACTAACCTCCTCCCCTCCTCTTCCGCTGATCCCCATCATTCACTAACCTCCCCCCTCCGCTAATCCCACATCATCCACTAACCTTCTCCCTCCTCCTCCGCTGATCCGCCGCCCCCCCCCCCCTCCGCTGATCCCCATCATTCACTAACCTCTCCCCTCCTCCGCTGATCCCCATCATTCACTAACCTCTCCCCTCCTCCGCTGATCCCCCCCCCCCCCCCCCCCCATCATTCACTAACCTCTCCCCTCCTCCGCTGATCCCCATCATTCACTAACCTCTCCCCTCCTCCGCTGATCCCATCATCCACTAACCTCCCTCCACCTTCTACGCTAATCCCCATCATCCACTAACCTCCTCTTCCGCTGATCCCCATCATTCACTAACCTCCTCCCCATCATCCACTAATCTCCTCCCCTCCTCTTCCGCTGATCCCCATCATTCACTAACCTCCTCCCTCCTCCCCATCATCCACTAACCTTCTCCCCCCTCTGCTGATCCCCCATCATCCACTAACCTTCTCCCTCCTCCTCCGCTAATCCACCCGCCCCCCCCCCCCCCACCATCATCCACTAACCTTCTCCCTTCTCCCTTCTCCCTTCTCCCTTCTCCTCTTCCGCTGATTCCCCATCTTTCACTAACCTTCTCCCTCCTCCGCTGACACCCCCCCTCCTCCTCCTTCGCTGATCCCCCATCATCCACTAACCACCTCTCTCCTCCTCCGCTGATTCCCCCATCAGCCACTAACCTCCCCCCTCCTTCTCCACAGATGACATTAATGGAGCCCGGATATTTATTCCTGGGCTCCCGTCTGGGGAACTCGCTGCTCCTCAGGTACACAGAGAAGGCTCAGGACAGCCCTTCATCTGCCCCCAGCAAAGACCCAGATAAGGTGGTGAGTAACAGTCAGTTGGAGGACTGGGGTGGAGGTCCTGACTGTTCTCCGGAGTTTAATAAACTAGTTCTGTTCCAGGAGGAGCCCCCCACTAAGAAGAAACGAGTGGATAACTCTCTGGCACGTCCTGGTGAGTGTACAAGGCTGATACCCTTGTGTGTGTCTCCAGTGCTCACTACTGCCCCCCTATGGATGGTTATGGATTGCCTCTCTTCTCTCCACTGTCCCCGTGTGTCTCCAGTGCTCACTGCTGCCCCCCTATGAATGGCTATGGATTGCCTCTCCAGTGCTCACTGCTGCCCCCTATGGATGAATATTGTATTACCTCTGTTCTCTCAGCAGTCCAGTGTCCATGCAATTTTCTTTCATCTTTTGCATCCTGCATCAGTGTATTATGTCACAGAGGAAAATCCAGCTGCTTACCCCACTGTTCACCTTTTTATCCCCACAGGTGGTAAGGGGGCCCTGGTGGATGAGATTGATGAGATCGAGGTGTACGGCAGTGAGCTGCAGTCGGGCACACAGCTCTCCACATACTCCTTTGAGGTTTGCACAGACTGAAGATACAACCAACTGATTAGAGACATAAATGTGTATTACTCTTTATCACCCTCATTCTTCCCACACCTATCTAAGCAGCCTTTAGGATCTCTGTATGTGGGGCTCGGCATTTGTGTCCGTTACAAAGACGGATTATCCCGAGATCAGTGCCCATTTATTGAGGGGTGCATCTAACCTACAACTGACCTCCTAATAACCTGCGCCAAGCAGCTTCTACCTTCCCAGATCTGTATGGGGGAGGGAATTTGTTCTGAACAAACTAAAGCCCAATGAGATGGGCCTCTCGGGTGTATTCCAGGTAGGGTGTTGTGACAAACTGTGTGCTGCCAGCCCAATGACATAGTCTGATTCCTGGGTGGGGTAATGATGGCACACACATAACGCAGACCTTAGGGTCTTTCATATGTGGGGCAATAGTGGTACATAAGAAGTGGTGGAACACCCAGGGCATAGGCCCTTGAGGTGTTTCCTGGGTGGGGTAATGGTGGAGCACACATAACATAGGCCTCTATGAGGTTTCCAGGGTGGGGTAGTGGTGGAGCACACATAACATAGGTCTCTATGATGTTTCCAGGGTGGGGTAATGGTGGAGCACACATAACATAGGCCTCTATGATGTTTCCAGGGTGGGGTAATGATGGAGCACACATAACATAGGTCTCTATGAGGTTTCCAGGGTGGGGTAATGATGGAGCACACATAACATAGGTCTCTATGATGTTTCCAGGGTGGGGTAATGGTGGAGCACACATAACATAGGCCTCTATGATGTTTCCAGGGTGGGGTAATGATGGAGCACACATAACATAGGTCTCTATGAGGTTTCCAGGGTGGGGTAGTGGTGGAGCACACATAACATAGGTCTCTATGATGTTTCCAGGGTGGGGTAATGGTGGAGCACACATAACATAGGCCTCTATGAGGTTTCCAGGGTGGGGTAATGGTGGAGCACACATAACATAGGCCCTTGAGGTGTTTCCAGGGTGGGGTAATGATGGAGCACACATAACATAGGTCTCTATGATGTTTCCAGGGTGGGGTAGTGGTGGAGCACACATAACATAGGTCTCTATGAGGTTTCCAGGGTGGGGTAGTGGTGGAGCACACATAACATAGGTCTCTATGAGGTTTCCAGGGTGGGGTAGTGGTGGAGCACACATAACATAGGTCTCTATGATGTTTCCAGGGTGGGGTAATGATGGAGCACACATAACATAGGCCTCTATGATGTTTCTGGTAGGGCGGGAGATCGGAGGGGGGTATTGGTGGGACACACATGACATAGGCCTCTAGGATGTTTCTGGTGGGGGGGCGAATGTGTGGAGCACACATGGCATAGGCCATTAGGGTGTTTTCGGGGGGGGGGGGTGACAAATAAGGAGTGATGTCTACTACGTTTTAGGTGCATAGAAGCGCACAATCTGATTAGGTTTTCACTTTGGTCCTACTACAAGTTCTTTATATTTTTAGTGTGGCCACCACTAGCAACCTGTCCCCATCAATCATTGGGAAAGTAAATTCCAGTTTGTCTGGTTTATTGGTTGCTGCACTAAAGAAGAACTCTGGATGAGGCGGTGTGTGGAGCAGCACAATGTTATGAAATGTTACCCTTCTACTTCCCGTACAGGTATGTGACAGCATCCTAAACATCGGACCTTGTGCCATGGCGTCCATGGGGGAGCCGGCCTTCCTGTCTGAGGAGGTAAGTGGCCCTGGCTGCTTTATGGGTGCTCCTCTCTCCTGTCAGCTGTAGCCCCTCCCCTCTTCAGTGGTTCCTCCCCCTTTTCCTCTCCTGTCTGCATTACTCCTCTCGGCTTCAGTGGTTCCTCCCCTTCCCTGTCTGCAGGGTCCCCCCCCCCCCCCCCCTCTCCTGTCTGCCATGCTTCTCTCATTTTCAATGGTCCCCCCCCCCCCTCCTGTCCACATTGCTCCTCCCATCTTCAGTGGTTCCTCCCCTTCCTCTCTCCTGTCTGCGGTGTTACTCATTTTCCCTTCTCCTGTCTGCATTGCTCCTCCTGTCTGCAGTGGTTCCTCCCCTCTCCTGTCTGCATGGTTCCTCCCCCTTCCCTTTTCCTGTCTGGATTGCTCCTCCCATCTTCATTGGTTCCTTCCCTGTCTGCATGGCTCCTCCCCTTTCCTGTCCCTACCATCTGTAATAACACTGCTGACATTGTAGTTTCAGAATAGCACGGAGCCGGACTTGGAGATCGTCTTGTGTTCCGGATACGGGAAGAACGGGGCTCTCTCGGTGCTCCAGGTGAGGCTGGTGACCTTTTTTGTGTTTTTCACTCTCATCTGTTGGCGGTGAAGTTCACATTTATAGATTGAAAAACTGAGCTGGATGATTGGGTAGTGCAATGTGGGGGAGGGTAGATGTGTTGCTCACTCCTCAGAGTTCTGTATGGTGTATTTCCCCTTCCTTCTTTCCCAGAATAACACCTCACATGTCAGACAAAATTACATCTAGAAAATTTTCCAAACATGTACAGAGCCTGTCTGATAAGTGGAGCTGTACATCTATAACTGTTCAGTAACTCCTCCTCTGTGTGTCAGGGCTTTATAGTGACCGATGTATCCAACCGCCCATCATATGTCTGCTCCTCCAGAGACCATGAGAAGAGGGCAACATATCTGTGCCTCCATTACTGAAGACGTATCCAACCGCCCATCATATGTCTGCTCCTCCAGAGACCATGAGAAGAGGGCAACCTATCTGTGCCTCCATTACTGAAGACGTATCCAACCGCCCATCATATGTCTGCTCCTCCAGAGACCATGAGAAGTGGGCAACCTATCTGTGCCTCCATTACTGAAGACGTATCCAACCGCCCATCATATGTCTGCTCCTCCAGAGACCATGAGAAGAGGGCAACCTATCTGTGCCTCCATTACTGAAGACGTATCCAACCACCCATCATATGTCTGCTCCTCCAGAGACCATGAGAAGAGGGCAACCTATCTGTGCCTCCATTACTGAAGACGTATCCAACCGCCCATCATATGTCTGCTCCTCCAGAGACCATGAGAAGAGGGCAAGATATCTGTGCCTCCATTACTGAAGACGTGTCCAACCGCCCATCATATGTCTGCTCCTCCATAGACCATGAGAAGAGGGCAACCTATCTGTGCCCTTATTACTGAAGATGTATCCAACTGCCTATTAATAAGTTACATTTTTTATTTTGAGTTTAGATACACTTTAATAATGTAAAAATACCAATGAGAGAGTCATTGTATGATATATGAGCCACCTGGATAGTCGGATATTTCCTATAATTCAGTATACAGCCAAGGTTGGCGTTGTCTCTGGATCCCGCACTGGGCCTTCTTTCCTTCTCTTCTTCCTCAGACACAACTTGTTCTCTCTCTGATCTTCCATAGCTGAATTCCCATCCTCCATGATGGGTGCAGATACACCGCCCTCCGCCCATTGGCTCTGGAGGAACAGACATATTTCACCTCTCCAGCCCTTAGATGTGGCGGCTGCATTTGTTTTCTTCTTATAGATTTTCTTTTTATTCCTTTAATCATTTTTTTTTCTTGTGACCCTGCCAGTAACACACTTCCTGTTACTGGGTGACAACACTCAGTCACTGTACTGTGTCTGTGGAGGAACAGCGCTGTGTGTGTCTCCCCCCCCCCCCCCCCCCCCCCCCCGCACAGGACTACAGAACTCCTCCCCCTCTACTCTTTTTCATAACCTAGGGAGTTCTGTAGTCCTTGAAGAGGAAAGAACAATGTAACAACATTACCATTCTGTAACCGCACAGGAAGGTATCGGCTCACTGGATTTCTGGCAGATCAGCCGGTATTTCTCTGTACTTGTAGCATTTTGCAGAGATACAACTGGAAGTCAGTGCGGTGTGTTTGTGTATATTCGGAGGGAGGGGGGGTTTCTTTACATACATTTGTTAAACTCTAACATTTTGACACCTTTTTAGGCAATAGCATTTCCATAATGTTACAATCGACTTGATTGCAGAGACAGTTAACCTTTTTGTTTATCTTACACAGAAGAGTATCCGACCCCAAGTGGTGACGACCTTTGAACTCCCCGGTTGTCATGATATGTGGACGGTCATTTCTTCTAATGAGGTTGGTGTTCCGTCTGTTGAAACCGATTCTTTACCAGTCTGACAGTATCTCCTCCCTTCTCCCCCATATTGGTCACTCATCCTTCTCTCCTCCTTGTCCCCCCAGTATGGTGTCACTCATCCTTCTCTCCTCCTTGTCCCCCCAGTGTGGTGTCACTCATCCTTCTCTCCTCCCCTTGTCCCCCCAGTATGGTGTCACTCCTCCTTCTCTCCTCCTTGTCCCCCCAGTATGGTGTCACTCATCCTTCTTTCCTCCCCTTGTCCCCCCAGTATGGTGTCACTCCTCCTTCCCTCTCCTCCCTCCTCCCCCATATTGGTCACTCATCCTTCTCTCCTCCTTGTCCCCCCAGTATGGTGTCACTCCTCCTCCTTCCCTCTCCTCCCTCCTCCCCCAGTATGGTATCACTCCTCCTCCTTCCCTCTCCTCCCTCCTCCCCCAGTATGGTATCACTCCTCCTCCTTCCCTCTCCTCCCTCAATAGGGTGTCACTCCTCCTTCCCTCTCCTCCCTCCTGCTCCTCCTTCTCTCTCTTCCATGCTCCTCCATGATGTTGTCACTCCTCCTCCATCTCTCTCTTCCATGCTCCTCCATGATGTTGTCACTCCTCCTCCATCTCTCTCTTCCATGCTCCTCCATGATGTTGTCACTCCTCCTCCATCTCTCTCTTCCATGCTCCTCCATGATGTTGTCACTCCTCCTCCATCTCTCTCTTCCATGCTCCTCCATGATGTTGACGCTCCTCCATGATGTTGTCACTCCTCCTCCTTCTCTCTCTTCCATGCTCCTCCATGATGTTGTCACTCCTCCTCCGTCTCTCTCTTCCATACTCCTCCAGTATGACCTCTTCTGCCCTCCTCTCTGTCTGTCAGGCTTCTTTATCTTACCACCATCTCTTCTTGTCCCTTCAGCAGTCGGAGGACACGGGGGAGTCGGCTGTGGAAGCAGAAGAAGAAGATGAGAAGAACCGCCATGGTTTTCTCATCCTGAGCCGAGAAGACTCCACCATGGTAAGAGACAATGGCCGCCCTGAGAATGTGGGGGGGGGAGGGGAGTCCTCCTCACTTGTACCAGGACTGAGGGATTGTGTACAATCAGGAGAGCCCCATACACACAGGCGGAATGTTGGGAGACATTTGCTGGTTCAAAAAAAAAAAAAACATCTGACATTCTGCCCGTGTATATGTCAGTCCAGAATCCAACCGACTCCCGATCAGCCAATGGCAGAGAGCGCCGATCGGAGTGTTCTGGGGGGGCGTTCTCCTGTCAGAACACAACAGCTCAGCGGGGGGGGATCACTGTACTAATATTGCATGGTTGACACAGGGGTGGTAGGTGCAGGGAGGGGTAGTTGGCACAGGGGTGGTAGGTGCAGGGAGGGGTAGTTGGCACAGGGGTGGTAGGTGCAGGGAGGGGTGGTAGGTGCAGGGAGGGGTGGTAGGTGCAGGGAGGGGTGGTTGACACAGGGATGGTTGTTACAGCGGCTCCCACCCGGAGCTGACAGTAAAAAAATCATGGTGTGTACCCGGCTTAAGGAAGGAGGTGTCACCGGGGCGACCATCCACGCTCCCCGTACCGGCAAAGTCACCAGAGTCTGGCTACACACTGATAATGTGAAGCATTTATGGTTCTGGAGAACATTCTGGAAGCTCTCTCTGGGACTGACGCGTTTCACTCCAGAAACATGCTTAGTTGTGACAATTAGTGGTGCACCGAAACAAAAATTTCTGGTTCTGAAACCAAAAACTTGGGATACACCTGGAAACCGAAATGGACAGGCTTTAAAAAATGTTTTGAAATTTAACCACTTCTGCCCCCGGGAAATTTAACCCCCCCCCCCCCAATGTCCTTTTCTTCCCACAAATACTTTCTTTTTGGTGGTATTTGATCACCTCTACGTCCTCCTTTTTTTTTTTTTTTTTTTTTTTTTTTTTTTTTTTTTTTTGCGCTATAAACAAAAAAAGAACGACAAATTTGGGAAAAAAAAAAAACAGTTGTTACTTTTTTGCTAGGAAACATCCAATAAATAGAATGTAAAGAATTTTTTCTTCAGTTTAGGCCAATATGGATTGTGCTACATGGTTTTGGTAAAAAAAAAAATCCCCATAAGTGTATATTTTTTTGCGCAAAAGATATCGATGGAGAGATAGAGAGATTATATAGTGTATACAAACTACGAGATAGATTTATGGAATTATTATAAAAAAAAAAATTATATAAATTTTATATAGTTTATTGAAATGTAGAGGAGAACTGCCCGCACTCAGTTTTAAATATAATGCCAACAAACAGGTCTCCCCCCCCCCCCCCCCCCCCCAACCTTACATATATGAAAGAAAGTTCAAAGGTTGCTGTACTTAAAAAATCATTGTTTTTATTTCATCAAATTCTTGAAAAAAGATTACGTGGCAAACAAAGTCATTCAAGACAAAAATATTTCAATCATTTGTTCAGACAAAGATTTCCAATGTTTGGGGCTGGTTTGCTCACGCCCTTCCTCAGATCGGTCAGAACATATCTAAAGGTTTCACCACAATTCATCTATTTTATATGTGTTCACAAATGTCATCACATGTGGAATAATACACGGTTTGATTACTTTTCTATTCCAATTAGATCCTTATTTTGAATGCTGATTTCATACCATAGAAACAAAAACAGCTCTCATTCTCATTATTCCCTTGCTGATCATCCCATTATTAATCTGAAGGGAAAAAAAAAAATTATAAAAAAAAATATATACATACACACACTGTGTGTGTGTGTGTATATGTATATATATTTAAAAAAATGCATATAAATAAAGCTCTAAATCTACATTTTAAACCATATTTATTGGCGTATAACACGCACATTCATCTTAAGAGGGAAGTTTCAGGTATAAACTTAAATTTTAAATAAGGAATTTTGAAGCAAAATAAGGATCAGTGCCCATCTGCAGCCTCACCATTGCCATCAGTGCAGCCTGATCAATGCCCATCTGCAGCCTCACAGGTGCCATCAATGCAGACTCATCAGTCCACATCAATGCAGCCTCACCATTGCCATCAATGCAGCAGCCTCACCATTGCCATCAGTGCAGCCTGATCGATGCCCATCTGCAGCCCAGAGGGGACAGGGAGGGGGGCTGGACGAGCGCCGACAGATTACATACGGTGAAAATCTCCTATGATAGACAGAACAGTGGTCCAATGGAGGCCCAGGAGACGGGAGTTCCTATTACAGAGGCCGCCAAGTAAACAGGAGATTCTCACTGTATGTAATCTGACGGCGCTCGTCCCGCCCCCCCACCCCCGGTCACCTCCGAGGCAGCTAAAACTGAAGTATTGGCGTATAACACGCATGTGCTATTTGCACTCAATTTTCATGGTGAAAAAGTGAGTGTTCTACGCCAATAAATACAGTAGCTATCGTATTGAGAAAATGAATCCAGTGTACCTCTCTTTCTGAGGGCGAGTTCACGATATCCCCCCCCCCCCCCCTCCTATTTATTTCAATACCTTCCAATACCATATATGACATGTGTAGTGTCCCCTTAATAGGAATATTAAAGCCTTTATGGTGATGTGTAAAGTATTTGCCTTTTTATCATGGAATTACATTGAATACATGATAAACAGGGATAAGATCCTAAATTATTTTTGGTCCCAGAAATGTTTTTGGTACAGTTATGGAAAATTGATCCGATTTTTAATTCATCGGTCACGTATTGTTTTGCCCTTCCTATACGATGACATAGGCCAACTCCAAATTTCTTGGACCATAAGATAACTGGTTCTAAGTAAGTTCCAATGGGTTTTTTAACTATTTTAGAAATTGTATGTGAGAAGGGCTGGTATTGCATAAGAAAAGGAATTCTTTTAGTGGATTTTTTTGAGGTTCTAGTGATGTCTAATTTGGACCGTTCTCTTTTTAACCAGCGCTTCAGGATATCTTCTATTTATGATTTTCACTTCCATTTTCATCCAGTCTCTGACAACAGCGCAGCGGGTCGTTAACTATCCGCTGAACCCTCATCAGCTGAATGGAATTAAACACATTAGGAGGATGGAAGCTGTTAAAGCGGAGCTCCGCCGAATTATTATATATTTTTTTTTTTTTTTAAAAAGTCAGCAGCTACAAATACTGCAGCTGCTGACTTTTAAAACATGGACACTTACCTGTCCGGGGCGCCCGCGATGTCGGCACCCGAGGCCAAACCGTCTCTCGGTCCTCGGGTGCTGCCGCCTCCATCTTCGGTAAGGGAATCAGGAAGTGAAGGCTTGCGGCTTCACTTCCCGGTTCCCTACTGTACATGCACGAGTCGCGCAGCGCAATACAGATGGTCCCTGCTGTCTCTGGGACCCGTGTGTTTCCCAGAAGACAGCGGGGGTGGGGTGGGGGGGGGGGGGACAGGAAGTGGCATAAATAACCGCAGATTCTGCAGCTATCTATGCCGGAAGTGGGTACAGATACCTGTAATATACAGGCATCTGCACCCCCCTTCCCCCTGAAAGGTGCCAACTGTGACACCGGAGGGGGGGAGGAATCCGATGAGTGGAACTCCACTTTAAAGTGTAGTAATTGATTTCGATCGGTAGTTTTAATGTATAGGTCACTCATGATCCTCATATTTTCGATCCTCAACATAGTGTCAAGAAAAGAAATTTCAATTTTACCAATTTCAATGTTAAATTTTGAGACCGGGGATCAGAGAGTTAATCTACAGTATCTCACAAAAGTAAGTACACCCCTCACATTTGTGTAAATCTTTTCTTCTTTCTTTTCATGTGACAACACTGAAGAAATGACACTTGTCTACAATGTAAAGTAGTGAGTGTACAGCTTGTATAACAGTGTAAATTTGCTGTCCCCTCAAAATAACTCAACACACAGCCATTAATGTCTAAACCGCTGGCAACAAAAGTCAGTACACCCCTAAGTGAAAATCTCCAAATTGGGCCCAATTAGCCATTTTCCCTCCCCGGTGTCATGTGACTCGTTAGTGTTACAAGGTCTCAGGTGTGAATGGGGAGCAGGTGTGTTAAATTTGGTGTTATCGCTCTCACTCTTTCATACTGGTCACTGGAAGTCCAACATGGCACCACATGGCAAAGAACTCTCTGAGGATCTGAAAAAAAGAATTGTTGCTCTACATAAAGATGGTCTAGGCTATAAGAAGATTGCCAAGACCCTGAAACTGATCTGCAGCACGGTGGCCAAGACCATACAGCGGTATAACAGGACAGGTTCCACTCAGAACAGGCCTCGCCATGGTCCACCAAAGAAGTTGAGGTCACGTGCTCAGCGTCATATCCAGAGGTTGTCTTTGGGAAATAGACGTATGAGGGCTGCCAGCATTGCTGCAGAGATTGTAGGGGTGGGGGGTCAGCCTGTCAGTGCTCAGACCATACACCGCACACTGCATCAAATTGGTCTGCATGGCTGTCATCCCAGAAGGAAGCCTCTTCTAAAGATGATGCACAAGAAAGTCCACAAACAGTTTGCTGAAGACAAGCAGACTAAGGACATGGATTACTGGAACCATGTCCTGTGGTCTGATGAGACCAAGATAAACGTATTTGGTTCAGATGGTGACAAGCGTGTGTGGGGGCAACCAGGTGAGGAGGAGAAAGACAAGTGTGTCTTGTCTACAGCCAAGCATGGTGGTGGGAGTGTCATGGTCTGGGGCTGCATGAGTGCTGCCGGCACTGGGGGGCTACAGATCATTGAGGGGACCATGAATGCCAACATGTACTGTGATACTGAAGCAGAGCATGATCCCCTCCCTGCAGAGACTGGACCGCAGGGCAGTATTCCAACATGATAACCACCCCAAACACACCTCCAAGACCACCACTGCCTTGCTAAAGAAGCTGAGGGTAAAGGTGATGGACTGGCCAAGCATGTCTCCAGACCTAAACCCTATTGATCATCTGTGGGACATCCTCAAACGGAAGGTGGAGGAGCGCAAGGTCTCTAACATCCACCAGCTCTGTGATGTCGTCATGGGGGAGGGGAAGAGGACTCCAGTGACAACCTGTGAAGCTCTGGTGACCTCCATGTCCAAGAGGGTTAAGGCAGTGCTGGAAAATAATGGTGGCCACACAAAATATTGACACTTTGGGCCCAATTTGGAGATTTTCACTTAGGGGTGTACTGACTTTTGTTGCCAGCGGTTTAGACATTAATGGCTGTGTGTTGAGTTATTTTGAGGGGACAGTAAATTTACACTGTTATACAAGCTGTACACTCACTACTTTACATTGTAGACAAGTGTCATTTCTTCAGTGTTGTCACATGAAAAGATAGAAGAAAAGATTTACACAAATGTGATGGAGGGGTGTACTTACTTTTGTCAGATACTGTATCTGTCAAATAGAAAAAGGGTGTCGCCTCCCCACACTGCGAAAAATATATCGTCCACAAATCTGTACCATCCCTGACAGTGAACATATCATTGATAAATATTTATGATGGTAATGAAGGAATTTGCGTATGGGGGAGTGACATTAGAACCCATCGCTGCTCCTCTCAGCTGTAAAAATGAGTATCTTTAAAAAGGAAATAGTTTTCATCAAGCACAATTTTGAGTAAATCAATTAGAAATTCAATATGTTGCTTTTCATGTGCCAGACGACCAACAACCGTCGACATGCCTCCATCCCGAATTCATGAGGGATTATTGTATACAGACTAGAGACGTCACACAGATGGAATCGGCCGACCGCTTGATATTCTGGATTTTAGTTAGAAAATCTGAAGTATCTCCGACCACCACAGATCAGGGCTGTCCCGGATCCTTGTCCCGGCTCCAGTAATAGAACCGCATTTTGTTCTTTCCCTTTGCAGATCCTCCAGACTGGACAGGAAATCATGGAACTGGACACCAGCGGATTCGCCACCCAGGGCCCTACGGTGTACGCCGGGAACATCGGAGACAATAAATACATTGTACAAGTGTCCCCCCTGGGCATCCGTCTGCTGGAGGGAGGTGAGTGCCGGGATCTGCCGTCTCAGGCCTAATGACGGCAGAACGAGCCTCGTATGGAAGACGTTCTCTTCTGGCTGTTCCCCCACCCACCAAAAAAAAGCCCCAGCCTCCATTGACAGTTGTACACAATGGGTGGCTTCCTTTCAGGTCATCCATTGTGTACAATTGTGTTGCTAGCTGTGATTGGTCACAGTGATCACATGGTACAGGCAGCCCATCAGCACCATGTGATTAGCTGTGTCCAATCACAACAATACACACTGAATGAATCTGTTTCATTCAGTAAGAATGGATGTTTATATCAATGAAATTCACTGCTATAAGTAATCATGATGTGTAAAAAAAAAAAAAAGAAATCCTGATCACCTCCCCAGGTGTTACTATGGTAACATTATATTACTCTCTTCACAGTGAGTTAAAGAAATATTGAATTGAAGAGAAATTTACTTATTTCAATTTTTTTACTTGCTGTCAGTGTCCCCGATCACCACCACGCCCGTTATATGATGACACGGTACTGGTACTGCACTGGTGACAGGATGTAAAAAAAAACAAAAAAAAAAACTAAATAAATAAAAAAAAAAAAAAACTTTTTTTTTTTTCCAAAAAATCGTGACAAAAAAATTACAACTTCAAAAAACTCGCCATGCCTCTTACTACATACCTCGGACTGTCTACTTTCCAGAAAAGGGTGATTTGGTATTTGTACTGGTGAAGTGATTGGGGGGGGGGGGGGGGGGGTGATTTGGGGGGGATTTGTATTGGGGGGGATTTGTACTGTCCTGGTGTTTTCGGGCCTCAAGAAATGAGATCGGCCGTCACTACATCAGGATTAATCGATTGATCAGATATCTATCCCATAGTTTTTTGGATTCTACTATAACTTTCCTGCAGATAAATTTATATACACTGGTTTGGGGGATTTTTACCAAAGAAATGAAGAAGAATATATTTTGGCTGAAATGTATGAAAGATTATTTGCAAAATTTTATTACAGAAACGAAGAAAAACACATGTGGTGTGGTTTGTTTTTAATTTTATTTATTTTTTGGTTTATTTTTTTTCAAACTCCTTTTGGTCTTTTTTTCGTTTACTTTGTATAAAAAAAAAAACCCCCAGTGGTGATTAAATGCCGCCAAAATAAAGATCCATTTGTGTGGAAAAAAAAAAGGATACATATACGCATGTATGAATGTAAACGTATGCGTCGAACGCCTATGTATGAAAACCTTGATTGCCATAAACATGTTACATATCGCCGCGCACACCGGAGTGAGAGCGATAATTCTATCACCAGACCACCTCTCTAACACTAAACTGACAACCTATAGAGGGGGGGGGGTTGAGTTCGGAGATGCTAAAAAAGGATCTAAAAATTCCTTATAATCTGGATTATAAATATACAGTGCAAAAAAAAAATAAATATATATATAAATAAATAAAGCAGCTGGAGGTAAGGCTGAGGCCCCAAAATGTGTTTTCATACCGCACTAAAATAATTACTATAATACATAAAGTGACAAGTGAATAAATAAGTAATGGAAAAGTCCAATAATTTTGTGGTGGTTTATTAGACTTTTTATTCACTTGTCACTTTATGTATTATAATAATTATTTTAGCGCAGTATGAAAACACAATTGTTTTTGCGTTTTATGAAGTTGTTCACCATTTTAGGGGCGCACACAAATTAAAGGTTTGACATGTTGGGTATCTATTTACTCGTCTTTTTTATATTTTACACAAAATGTGGGTAGTTTGTTTGTTTGCCCTAAAATTCCATTTAGTGTGTGGTTTTTTTTTTTTTTTTTTTTTTATAGAATTTGCATTTCCTAGACCTTTGCGTTTAATACCGCTATTTATTCTCTAGGGGTCTCTGCTTTCAGAAAATATGTCGGGTTTGGGGGTTTTATGTAATCTTCAGGCCTAAAGATTTTTTTTTAAACGTGCAAAAATGGCTCTTGCAGCGAAAGGGTTCATGTTGTGTCTGCCCTCCAGTTTTTTTTTTTTTTTTTCCTTCACCTCTCTACAAATGTTCACCGAATCCCATTGATCGTTTGTGTTTTGTGTCTCCAGTGAACCAGCTGCACTTCATCCCGGTGGATCTGGGCTCCCCCATTGTTCATTGTACTGTGGCGGACCCCTACGTGGTCATTCTTAGTGCGGAAGGCCAGTTGGCGATGTTCCAGCTGAAAAGCGACACGTATGGAGGCAAATCTCATCGGCTCGCTCTACAGAAGCCCAACATACATTATGTGAGTAGATGTCCCCGGGGCGTGTGCTACAGGCTGCTTGGGGGGGGGGGGGCGGGCGGGGGTAGTAACGGGCCCCTCACTTCTGCATCCACTTTGTACCACCCTAACGTAGAGCTCCCTTTTCATTCGGTCTCTGTCCAGCTATCGAAGGTCATCGCTGTCTGCATTTATCGTGACGTCAGCGGTATGTTCACCACAGAGACCAGATCTGCCCCAGTGAAGGAAGACAGCGCCCCCCAGAGTGTATCTGAAGGAGACAGTCTGTTGCAGGAGATCAGGTGAGACTTTCTGTGGTAGAGCATAGTGCAATGACTTGCACTATGTCTCTGGTATGTCTACTAATGATTCATCTTGTGTATGGTGTCAGCCGCTCTGTAGATGACGAGGACGAGATGCTGTATGGAGATTCAGGATTCCTGTCCAGCCCCAGTAAGGAAGAGCCTCGTCGGAGCAATGTTCCCAACACAGAACGTGATTCTTCCCAGTATAGGGCTGAGCCAACACACTGGTGTGTGGTGGTCAGAGAGAATGGTATAATGGAGGTGAGATCCTGGGAAGGTGATGGTGTCATTGGGCGATACTTTGAGGAGTATCCGTGTGCACTGCAGGCTCCTGGCAGTCCCCAGTTGTCCAGATTAGAGCCAACGTTCTCCTAAGCTGTCCAGTCTGACCAAGATCCTTCTGTGCAGATCTACCAGGTCCCGGACTGGCGTCTGGTCTTCCTCGTCAAGAATTTCCCCGTGGGGTTGAAAGTTCTTGTGGATAGTTCCTTCGGGCAGCCCATTCCTCAAGGAGAAGTCAGAAAAGAAGAAGTGACTCGGCAAAGTGAAATTCCCCTGGTGAAGGAGGTTCTGCTGGTGGGGCTGGGAAACCGGCAAAGTCGCCCTTATTTACTGGTAAGATGTCACCTGAGGCAGAGTATTCCCTGGCTGTCTGAGTCTCCTCGCTTTTTTTACCTGCCTGTATTTCTATATAACCTGATTTCTATCTGTAGTGGTATGGTCCATCTTCCTATTTTTCTATATAATCTGACTTCTGTGTTTACTGGAATGGTTCATTACCCTATATTCATGTATAACTAGACTTCTTTCTGCAGTGGTATGGTCCATATCTTTATATTCATATATAACTTTACTTCCCTCTGCAGTGGTATGGTCCATTTCCTTATATTCATGTATAACTAGACTTCTTCCTGCAGTGGTATGGTCCATTTCCTTATATTCATGTATAACTAGACTTCTTCCTGCAGTGGTATGGTCCATTTCCTTATATTCATGTATAACTAGACTTCTTTCTGCAGTGGTATGGTCCATTTCCTTATATTCATATATAACTTTACTTCCCTCTGCAGTGGTATGGTCCATTTCCTTATATTCATATATAACTTTACTTCCGTCTACAGTGGTATGGTCCACCCCCCCGATGTTTCTATATAATCTGACTTTTGTCTGCCAGTGGTATGGTCCCTTTTGTCATATTCATGTGTAACTTTACTTCCCTCTGCATTCGTATGGTTCATCTGCCTATATTCCTATATAACCTGACATCCCTCTGCAGTGGTTTGGTCCATCTCCTTATATTCATGATTTTTTTTTCTCTGCGCCCTCCCTCCGGTATGGTCCAAATGATCAGTGACGTTCACCTGTGTGTTCGTTTCTGTATTCATATTTGTTCTGCTCCCCCCTTTGCGGTGGTATGGTGTAGACACCCACTGTATAACTTTGCTGTGACTTGACAGGTCCTGGTGGATTCTGAGCTGCTGATCTATGAAGCGTTTTCACACGACTCTCAGGGGAATCTGAAAGTTCGATTTAAAAAGGTGAGTAGTGATTGAAAGCTGTTGCCATGAGTCTATGGATCTCCTTCTCTAGCAGAACTTCTCTTTAAGCCTTGAACCCCAATCTTCTCCTACAGGTTCCTCATAATATAAATATCAGGGAGAAGAAGCAGAAACAGTCGAAGAAGAAGGCTGAAGGATCGGTGGAGGATCATGGTGCTCGTGGTCGTGTTGCACGGTTCCGTTTTTTTCAGGACATCTATGGATATTCAGGGGTGAGTGATCGCTTGGAGGTGGGTGTTCGGTCGAGGGGTCAGATTATAGTTTGTCACTTTCACTCTTTCTTTGCTTTTCAGGTGTTCATTTGTGGTCCCTCCCCTCACTGGCTGCTAGTCACCAACCGTGGCGCTCTACGCCTGCACCCCATGACCATCGATGGATCCATTGAATCATTTGCCCCTTTCCACAACGTCAACTGCCCCAGAGGGTTCCTTTACTTCAACCGGCAGGTAAGCAAGCCCTTCGTTTTGCATGGTGGGGAGGAGATGGTGAGGTCCCCTCTGTCTACCTGTAAGGGCTTATTTCCCCTTTCTTAGACTTTAACACTCATTAAAGTGCCTACTGCTTCACCATGCTTTTTTGATGGTCCGGTGGTGCTTTGATGAAGCTTTGTGTGTGTGTGTGTTGATTCTCTATTTGTTTTAAAGGGGCCGATTAGAACCCCAACTCAGTAGTACCCCCACTCAGCAGATCCCCCAGCTCATTGATACCATTGTTCAGCAGCTTATTAGTACTCTTGTTTAGCAGAATTCCTGCTCAGGAGTAACCCCCCCCGCTCTGCTGATGCTCCCTCCTCAGTAGTAACCCCCCCCCCCCAGCTCTGCTGATGCCTCCGCTCAGTAGTAACCCCCCCCCCACACCAGCTCTGCTGATACCCCCGCTCAGTAGTAACCCCCCCCTCCAGCTCTGCTGATGCCCCCGCTCAGTAGTAACCCCCCCCTCCAGCTCTGCTGATGCCCCCGCTCAGTAGTAAACACCCCCTCCCCCCCCAGCTCTGCTGATGCCCCTGCTCAGTAGTAACCCTCCCCCCCAGCTCTGCTGATGCCTCCGCTCAGTAGTAACCCCCCCCCCACACCAGCTCTGCTGATACCCCCGCTCAGTAGTAACCCCCCCCTCCAGCTCTGCTGATGCCCCCGCTCAGTAGTAACCCCCCCCTCCAGCTCTGCTGATGCCCCCGCTCAGTAGTAAACACCCCCTCCCCCCAGCTCTGCTGATGCCCCTGCTCAGTAGTAACCCTCCCCCCCAGCTCTGCTGATGCCTCCACTCAGTAGTAACCCCCCCCCCCCCCCTCCAGCTCTGCTGATGCCCCCGCTCAGTAGTAACCCCCCCCTCCAGCTCTGCTGATGCCCCCACTAAGTAGTAACCCCCCCTCCAGCTCTGCTGATGCCCCCGCTCAGTAGTAACCCCCCCTCCAGCTCTGCTGATGCCCCCGCTCAGTAGTAACCCCCCCCCCCAGCTCTCCTTCTGCTATAGCGTTCCCATGTCTGCTAGTTGTTCCAGTCTGGACCCCGCTCAAACCTTCCTGCTGCTCTGCACCAGACACTCCTATAATATATATTCACATGAACCGGGAGTGACTGCTGATGACGTCTTTCCCACTCGCTTGTTGGTATCCCAGGATGCACTGGGAAATCTCATACCTGCAATTCCTCCAAAATAAAGCCAACTCCCCTCAGAATCTGCAGGTGCTCATAGCGAGTGTTCTCATTGACTTCTAAGGAGGGTTTGGAGACATTTTGAAGCACCAAGAAAGCAACATGGGGGATCATTTTTAAAGCAATCACAACGTGTGATCAGGACTGTAAGGTCACCGTTTTATTTAGTGGGAGGAGCTTTGATTGCCATTCAGAGTGCTTTAAAAATGCGTCCAATTCCATGTTTTGAAGCAAATATGAAGGAGGCCTTAGTAAGTAGGGATGATGGCGGGGAGAAGGTGGTGAAGGTCCCCTTTGTCTGCCTCTCAGGAGGAGCAGCATGGAAAGGATAGTGGGGGGGGGGGGGGGGGAGAATAGGGATGTAGTAGGGATCTCATTGAGTAGGGATGCAGGAAGAGGAACCCATAGGGATGATGGGAGATGTAGTTCTGTGGTTGGGCTGACAATGCAGAAGCTCCCACATAGACGAGATTCAGTGTTTTTTCTTACCTGGGGCCCCCCGAGTTATCGGCATTGTGTATCTGATTGGTGGAATGTATTGGGCGATCGCAGAGGTAATAAGAGTTATTTCTTCGAAGGTCCATGTACCATTCACTGTGCTGGGGGAAGGATTAGAAGAGCACACAGGAAATGAAGTCGGGGAGTTTTAATAGCAGCTGTTTTTTTTTTCTGCAGGGTGAATTGCGGATCAGCGTCCTTCCTGCTTACCTATCCTATGACGCTCCCTGGCCCGTCCGGAAGATCCCGCTTCGCTGCACGGCGCACTACGTGTCCTATCATGTGGAGTCCAAGGTGAGACATTGGCCTGACCGGCTGGTGGGAGGAGATCCGGGAGGTCCTGGCACTGCACAGAGCTTGTATGAGATGATATCTCATTCCTCCACTAAAGCCGAGGGCTGTGTGACCCCCGGACCTGCACTGTGACCCCCGGACCTGCACTGTGACCCCCGGACCTGCACTGTGACCCCCGGACCTGCACTGTGACCCCCTCACTACTTGGATGAGGCTCCATTCACACTTGTGCGACTTCGGACATTAAACTGTTCAAATGTGTGCAACTCAAAAAGTGTTCCTGCACTACTTTGGTTGTAACTTTCATGTGGCCTAAGTGCCATAGCCTGCAATGTAAACCCCCAAAAATAACAAACGTCGCGTCTGAATGTTATACTTAAATGTTTTATACTTGCGACAGTTGTCCATTATCATCAGTCAGAGCCAAAGTAGTATCCAAGTTGCACCCATCCAAAGTTGTGCCAAATTTATACTCCAAAGTCACCTGACTTTTGGAATCATACAAGTGTGAATGGAGCCTAACTGGCCTGTCCTGGTAGGGCTCTCCGATTAGATCACCAAGACCCCTCCCCCATTCACACTTGTGCCACTTGCCATGCGACTTTGGACATCATAGTCACATGACAAGTTGTACCCCATGTTTTCCAATGATAACCATTCATAAATGTGAGACTTAACCACTTGCCGACCAGCCGCTGCCGATATACGGTGGCAGGTCGGCTCTATTGCGCAAATCCCAGTACTGGTATGGCGGTTCCTTTAAGAGCTATAGCGAGCAAGCACATCGCTAAACCCAGTGCACATGGCCGCGATGTCCGCCGGCCACCCGTGATCGCTCCTTGGAGAGGCAGAACAGGGATCGGTCAATGTAAACAAACAGATCCACGTTCTGTCAGGCGAGTAGAGAGAGATCTGCTGTTCCTAGTGATCAGGAACAGAGATCGATCTGTACTGTCAGTCCCCACAGTTAGGAACACCTCCCAGGGAACACTTTTAACCCCTTGATCGCCCCCTAGTGTTAACCACTTCCCTGCCAGTGACATTTATACAGTATTCAGTTTATTTTTTTAAGCACTGATCGCTGTATAAATGTCACTGGTCCCAAAAAAGTGTCAAAAGTGTCCGATCTGTCCGCCGCAATGTCGCAGTCCCACTAAAAATTGCTGATCACTGGTATTGCTAGTAAAAAAAAAAAAACTTATAATAAAAATGCTATAAATCTATCCCCTATTTTGTAGACGTGATAATTTTTGCGCAAACCAATCAATATATGCTTATTAATATACGCTTATTGTGGGTTTTATTTATTTATTTTTTAAATATAAAAAAAGAGATTTTATAGAGATAGATAGATAGATAGATAGATAGATAGATAGATAGATAGATAGATAGATAGATAGATAGATAGATAGATAGATAGAGATATATATATATATATTAAAATTTAAAAAAGACTAATTTCTTCAGTATAGGTCGATATGTATTCTTCTACATATTTTTGCATAAAAAAATATCGCAATAAGCATATATTGATTGGTTTGCGCAAAAATTTTTATTACAATTATACATTTTTTTAATTTTTTAATTTGTTTTTTTGTGTTTTTATCGTGCAAAAAATAAAAACCCCAGAGGTGATCAAATACCACCAAAAGAAAGCTCTATTTGTGGGGGAAAAAAATACATACTTTTTTTTTTTTTTTGGGTACAACGTCGCATGACCGCGTAATTGCCAGTTATCCACTTCAGCCCTGGAAGATTTTACCCCCTTCCTGACCAGAGCGTTTTTTGCGATTCGGCACTGCGTTGCTTTAACTGCCAATTGCGCGGTCGTGCGACGTGGCTCCCAAACAAAATTGACGTCCTTTTTTTCCCACAAATAGAGATTTCTTTTGGTGGTATTTGATCACCTCTGCGATTTTTATTTTTTGCGCTATAAACAAAATAAGAGCGACAATTTTGAAAAAAACGCATTATTTTTTACATTTTGCTATAATAAATATCCCCCAAAAATATATAAAAAACATTTTTTTTCCTCAGTTTAGGCCGATCGTATTCTTCTACATATTTTTGGTAAAAAAAAAATCGCAATAAGCGTTTAATAATTGGTTTGCGCAAACGTTATAGCGTTTACTAAATAGGGGGTAGTTTTATGGCATTTTTATCAATTTTTTTTTTTTACTAGTAATGGCGGCGATCAGCGATTTTTATTGTGACTGCGACGTTATGGCGGACATGTCGGACATTTTTGACACATTTTTGGGACCATTGTCATTTATACAGCGATCAGTGCAATTAAAAGTGCACTGATTACTGTGTAAATGGCACTGGCAGTGAAGGGGTTAACCACTAGGGGGCGGGGAGGGGTTAAGTGTGTCCTAGGGAGTGATTACTAACTGTAGGGGGATGGGCTGTATGTGTGACGTCACTGATCTCTGCTCCGATGACAGGGAGCAGAGATCGAGTGACACTTGTCACTAGGCAGAACGGGGAGATGCTGTTTACAACGGCATCTCCCCGTTCGTCCTCTCCGTGAGGCGATCGCGGGTATCCCTGCGGCGATCGAGTCCGTGGGACCCGCGACCCGACTCACGGAGCTCCCGGCCGGCGCGCACGCAATGGCACGGCGGGGAATTCAAATGGACGTACAGGTACGCCCATTTGCCCAGCCGTGCCACTCTGCCAACGTACATCGGCGTGCTCCGGTCAGGAACCGGTTAAAGCGACACAGTGCCGTATCGCAAAAAATGGCCTGGTCATTAAGCAGGTAAATCTTTCTGGGGCTGAAGTGGTTAAAAGTAGTTCTTGCGCTACTTTGGTCCGACTGTCATGCAACTGTAAGGCCGCGCACTTCAATGTTACCCTCAAAAGTTGCCTGAAAGTCGCATCCGGATGTTTTACATGCAACAGCCGGTCTGACTTTTCAGAAGCAACAAGTCACATCCAATTTTCACCAAAGTCGCCTAATTTTGGAGTCCTCCAAGTGTGAATGGAGCCTGATAAATGGTTGTATACAGAATAGTAAATGGTATAACGTGTTGGGTCATAGAGAATGGCATTGCTTGTTCTGTTCCAGGTGTATGCAGTTGTCACGAGCGTGGATGACACGTGTACTCGGATCCCTCGTATGACTGGGGAGGAGAAGGAGTTTGAGACCATGGAGAGAGGTGAGCAGAGCCCGCCGGCGGAACATGTTGTGATGTCTCCTCTTCCATCCCGTGATGTCCTTGTGTCTAACATTCCATGTTTTCTGTTATTCTTGTGTTCCTTGTAGTAACCTACCTCATCTACCTACCTTACCTGCCTTCTCTCTGGGTCACATCTTCATCTGTGGTTTTATCATTGTTTCATGTTGTCCAAAGCCTTCTTGGTTTTGTGTGTGATTTTTATACAACTCAGGGAATCCTTTTTTGTTGTTCTTGTAGACGATCGCTATATGTCACCGGTTCAAGAGGCGTTCTCCATCCAGCTAATCTCCCCTGTCAGCTGGGAGACCATCCCCAACACCAGGTACTGTACCCAGTTCTGTCCTCTTCCAGGCTGATGAGTAATGAGGACCTGTCTACCAGCTTTCTGTAATCCATTTTCATCCTCATCAGCTAATGGCGCTTAATTCCAGAATGTCTCCTTTTCATTACTGGAGGTTTATGCCCTGTCTATGACAAGATTGGTACTAGGAAAGCCAACTCGCCCTTTGGGCAATGTTGTCCCTGAAACCCCTCCACCTCTGGTGCCCTCAGCCTTGGATCTCTAAGATGCCCTCCTCCGCTGTGGATCTCTGAGAGAATGCTGCTTTATTTCAATAGCAGGACTTCTGCAAAGGACAAGGAGACGCAACAAACCGCAAGGAAGGTTATCTCCTCTCATGCTGGGGGCCTCCTCTTCAGCTTCTCTAATATTGGGGGCCTCCTTCCCCTGTGAGCAGTTACGACGGCATTGCCTTGTGTCCTCATTAAATTATCTATGCCTTTGTATCCAGGAGTGAGGCCAAAGAATATTGGTCTGGTTTTTAGGAGTGAAGCCAGTGGTGTTTGGTTGAAGGTCTGTGTTCAGGAGTGAAACTAGCGGTTCCTAATTGAAGGTTTATATTCAGGAGTGATGCCTGCAGTTCTTGGTTGAAGGTCTCTGTTTAGATGTGAGGTCATGGTTTTGGTTGAAGGTCTGTGCTTGGTAATGAGGATTCAACCTTCACTGGGTTTGTGTTCAGTAATAAGGCCGGGTGTTTTGGATTAACGCTCTTTGTGCAGTAATGTGGCCAGGTGTGTTTTTTTTTTTTTTTTTTTTAAAGCCTGTGTTCAAGAAGACAGTGGGTTATAATTGAAGGTCTGTGTTAATAAAGACAGCAGTTTTTGGTTGAAGGTCTGTGTTCAGGAGATCAGTATATGGTTGATCTGTGTTCAGGACAGTGGTTTTTGTTTTGGGTCTATGTTCAGGACAGTACAGCATGGTTGAAGGTCTTTGTTCAGGAGGACAGCATGGTTGAAGGTCTATGTTCAGGACAGTACAGCATGGTTGAAGGTCTTTGTTCAGGAGGACAGCATGGTTGAAGGTCTATGTTCAGGACAGTACAGCATGGTTGAAGGTCTTTGTTCAGGACAGTACAGCATGGTTGAAGGTCTTTGTTCAGGAGGACAGCATGGTTGAAGGTCTTTGTTCAGGAGGACGGCATGGTTGAAGGTCTTTGTTCAGGACAGGACGGCATGGTTGAAGGTCTTTGTTCAGGAGGATGGCGTTTTTTGTTGGAAGGTCTGTGTTTAGGAAGACTGTGGCTTTTGGTTGGGGATCTATGTTAGGACAGTGGTTTCAGTTTTTGGTCTGTTATATGGTATAAAGCTAGCATCTTCTTCTTATGTGTGTTTCAGGATCGATTTGGACGAATGGGAGCACGCCACCTGCATGAGAACCGTGAACTTGAAGAGTGAAGAGACGGTTTCTGGCCTGAAGGGGTACATTGCAGTGGGCACATGTGTGATGCAGGGAGAGGAAGTGACCTGTAGAGGGAGGGTAAGTCACATTATTAGAAGTCATTTCAGCTGTCCACCATAAGTTCCGGGATGAATGGACTCCACTGCTGGACAGCAACTGTCGCACCATGGAAATATTGACAGGAGATATCTTATCTGTAAATAGGCAAATATTGGAAAGTAATCCCTGGTGATCATGTCATGAAGGTCCTTCAGGCATCTTCTGTTATAGGATGACAACACTGTCCCTGTCTCCCAGTTGGTGGTCCTGCAGTGTCACCCTGTCACAGGGACTTCTGATAGAGACTATAAATGGCTGTTAAACACACTTTACACAGACATGATCCACTGTTGTCACCATCCATGATCCTCCATCCTGATGTGATGTGCAAACAAAATGTTACACCCCCCCCCCCCCGTTGTCATTTAATGCTATCAAGAAGAGAAGAAAGGATTGATCGCACACTTGAATCCAACCAAAAGATGGTGTAGAAATTTCTATATGGTCATGAGCCAGACAAAATTGCAATGGTTATCAGTTGACGCATTTCACACAAAAGAACCGTGCTTGTGCACAGTCTGTGCACAAGCATGGTTCTTTTTGTGTGAAATGCGTCAACTGATCATCATTGCAATTTTGTCTGGCTCATGACAATAAAGAAATTTCTACACCATCTTTTGGTTGGATTCAAGTGTGCGATCAATCCTTTCTTCTCTTCTTGATATTGCCTATGGTGATGAGCCGGGATTAGCACCTTGGATCGGGTGTGTCCATTTTTTTTTTTTTTTTTTTGCCTGCAGCGGTGTGTGCGCCCTTGTTCTGTTTCCTTATCATTAATGCTGCTCTCTCTCCATCTTCAGATACTTATCATGGACATCATTGAGGTGGTGCCGGAGCCAGGGCAGCCTCTGACCAAGAACAAGTTTAAGACTCTGTATGAGAAGGAGCAGAAGGGTCCGGTCACCGCCCTCTGCCATTGTAACGGCTATCTGGTGACGGCCATTGGCCAGAAGGTGAGTAGTGGAGGATGGCTTCTGGGGGGGGTTCTAGGAAACTCCCATGATGCTGTGTGAAGGGCTACGCTCCACTTGCTGAAAGCCTGATCCTCCTCAGAATCTCCTCTTCAACTATCTGACAGGGATTAAGAGGGGGGTCAAGAGATATAGCAAGGAGATTGCCGCCATATTGGTTAACTGCATGGAAACCCAGTGAATCTCTACTTGGGAAATGTGGACTTGTCATCACACCCCTGTGCATTGTGGGAGTTCCCTGTCCGTACGCACCCCTGTGCATTGTGGGTGTTCCCTGTCCGTACGCACCCCTGTGCATTGTGGGAGTTCCCTGTCCGTACGCACCCCTGTGCATTGTGGGAGTTCCCTGTCCGTACGCACCCCTGTGCATTGTGGGAGTTCCCTGTCCGTACGCACCCCTGTGCATTGTGGGAAGGTGGCCTAGTCCCCTTAAGCTCTGTGGTAGAGCTGTTCCAGCTATTATATTGTCTTCATTTCTCACAGATCTTCCTCTGGAGTCTGAAGGACAACGATCTGACGGGAATGGCGTTCATCGACACTCAGCTTTATATCCACCAGATGATCAGCGTAAAGAATTTCATTCTGGCTGCAGACCTGATGAAAAGCATCTCATTACTGCGCTACCAGGAGGAGAGCAAAACCCTGTCACTGGTCAGCAGGGTGAGTACACGCCCCTCTCATTCCTTCCCTGTCACTGGTCAGCAGGGTGAGTACACGCCCCTCTCATTCCTTCCCTGTCACTGGTCAGCAGGGTGAGTGCATGCCCCTCCCCTATCCCTTCCCTGTCATTGGTCAGCAGGGTGAGTACACGCCCCTCTCATTCCTTCCCTGTCACTGGTCAGCAGGGTGAGTACACGCCCCTCTCATTCCTTCCCTGTCACTGGTCAGCAGGGTGAGTGCATGCCCCTCCCCTATCCCTTCCCTGTCATTGGTCAGCAGAGTGAGCGCACGCCCCTCTCATTCCTTCCCTGTCACTGGTCAGCAGCATGAGTGCACGCCCCTTCCCCCATCCCTTCCCTGTCATTGGTCAGCATGGTGAGTGCATGTCCCTCCCCTGTCCTTCCAATGTCACTGGTCAGCAGGGTGAGTACACGCCCCTCTCATTCCTTCCCTGTCGCTGGTCAGCAGGGTGAGTACATGCCCCTCCCCTATCCCTTCACTGTCACTGGTCAGCAGGGTGAGTACACGCCCCTCCCCTATCCCTTCCCTGTCACTGGTCAGCAGGGTGAGTACACGCCCCTCTCATTCCTTCCCTGTCACTGGTCAGCAGGGTGAGTACACGCCCCTCTCATTCCTTCCCTGTCACTGGTCAGCAGGGTGAGTGCATGCCCCTCCCCTATCCCTTCCCTGTCACTGGTCAGCAGGGTGAGTACATGCCCCTCTCATTCCTTCCCTGTCACTGGTCAGCAGGGTGAGTGCATGCCCCTCTCTTACTGCTTCTGTGTCATTGGTCACCTGGATGAGTACATGTCCCTTCCCATATCACCACATCCTGCTGAACTCTCATTACTAATGATCGATTTGGCTTTCCTTCAGTCTCTGACTCTCCTTTCTCTTACAGGATGTGAAGCCTCTGGAGGTGTATAGTGTGGAGTTCCTGGTGGACAACAATCAGCTTGGCTTCCTTGGTGAGTTCCAAGTGATGAAGATAGGAGGACATGACTTTGTGCTGCGTTCTTATTTACCAACCTCCTTTTTTATATTACAGTGTCCGACCGTGACCGAAACCTCCTCCTCTATATGTACCTTCCAGCAGGTGAGTTATTCCTTCTTCCCTCCTTGCCTCCCAGTGTTATCACCTCCTCACCAGCCATCTCCAAGTCTGGAGCTCCATGTGTGCTTTCCATGTCTTGATGACCCTGGAGGCAGGAGGCCTCCCTCTGGGCTCCAAGCTCCAGCCCACCGGTCTGTGTGATATAAAACAGTCCTGATACTGGTTCTATGTCTCTGTTATTTGTTCCAGCAAAGGAAAGTTTTGGGGGATTGCGCCTCCTGAGACGAGCAGACTTCCATGCAGGCTCCCATGTCAATGCTTTCTGGAGGACTCCATGCCGTGGAGCCAATGAAGGCTCCAGTCGTAAAACTGCATTATGGGACAACAAACAAATCACGTGGTTCGCTACACTGGATGGCGGCGTTGGCCTCCTGCTCCCCATGCAGGAGAAGACATATCGCAGATTGCTGATGTTACAGAATCATCTCCTTACCTGGATTCCACACCATGCCGGGCTTAACCCAAAAGCCTTCAGGTACGTGTGCTGGTGACACCCAAGGGGCGGAACAAACTCAAGTCACATTTGCAAGCCTTCTTAATGTGGCACATTTGTTTCAGCTAAGATAAATGATTTATTACCTCTGAATGATTGACAACACATTTCTAGGAAGCAAAGTGGGAGTCCATTGTGGAATAATAGGAGGCAGAGAGGAAGATGATGATGGAGCTGTGGGTGTAGGAGGCGGAGAGGAAGATGATGATGATGGAGCTGTGGGTGTAGGAGGCGGAGAGGAAGATGATGATGGAGCTGTGGGTGTAGGAGGCAGAGAGGAAGATGATGATGGACCTGTGGGTGTAGGAGGCGGAGAGGAAGATGATGATGATGGAGCTGTGGGTGTAGGAGGCGGAGAGGAAGATGATGATGATGGAGCTGTGGGTGTAGGAGGCGGAGAGGAAGATGATGATGATGATGGGGCTGTGGGTGTAGGAGGGGGAGAGGAAGATGATGGAGCTGTGGGTGTAGGAGGCGGAGAGGAAGATGATGGAGCTGTGGGTGTAGGAGGCGGAGAGGAAGATGACGATGGAGCTGTGGGTGTAGGAGGTGGAGAGGAAGATGATGGGGCTGTGGGTGTAGGAGAGGAAGATGATGGAGCTGTGGGTGTAGGAGGGGGAGAGGAAGATGATGGAGCTGTGGGTGTAGGAGGCGGAGAGGAAGATGATGGAGCTGTGGGTGTAGGAGGCGGAGAGGAAGATGACGATGGAGCTGTGGGTGTAGGAGGTGGAGATGAAGATGATGGAGCTGTGGATGTAGCAGGTGGAGAGGAAGATTATGGAGCTGTGGGTGTAGGAGGTGGAGAGGAAGATGATGGAGCTGTGGGTGTAGGAGGTGGAGAGGAAGATGACGATGGGGCTGTGGGTGTAGGAGGTGGAGAGGAAGATGATGGAGCTGTGGGTGTAGGAGGTGGAGAGGAAGATGATGATGCTGTGGGTGTAGGAGGCGGAGAGGAAGATGATGATGCTGTGGGTGTAGGAGGCGGAGAGGAAGATGATGGAGCTGTGGGTGTAGGAGGCGGAGAGGAAGATGATGGAGCTGTGGGTGTAGGAGGCGGAGAGGAAGATGATGGAGCTGTGGGTGTAGGAGGCGGAGAGGAAGATGACGATGATGCTGTGGGTGTAGGAGGCGGAGAGGAAGTTGTATTTATTCCTTGTCCATGGAGGGACGCAGGAATTCTGAAATGGTCACCTACAAGAGGTTGGGACAACAGAAAATGTGTAGTTCCGCCCCCGTATAGCCCCTCCTCTACCCAGAATGGCTTAGTTTTTTTTGCTTGTGTCCTAGGAGGTTGTGCGCTTTTTTCTTTCTTTATGTAGCTGCCTTTTTTTTTTTTTTCATGGAATCTTTTCCTGTGTCTTCAATTAATGTTTAAGCAGCCGTGTCAGCAAGGAACTATATATATATATATATATATATATATATATATATATATATATATATATATATATATATATATATATATATATTAGGGCTGGGAAAAAAATCGATTTATATATATATTATAATCAGGTCTCCAATTGGCGTTTCCTTAGCCTCGCTTTGGAGGCTGTAACTGGACCCCTCTGAACTGCACATGTGCGGCTCGCTTTAAATGTGACCTGTAATGGTTAGTTGGCAGTGGATCTCTTTCTAAGTCCAGAGTCATGGCACAGCCCCAAGTGTGATCCTCTGAAGACTCCCTTTGTGAGTAAGGCCCTTCTAGATAAAGCACCAGACGCTACCTCGCTGTTTTTATCCCTGGGCACCATTTCAGATTTCCCAACCACTACTGGTTTCATTGTTGTAAGGGTTAAGGCTGAGGGCTGGCGTCCTCTGGGGGTGGAGGGATGTGCATACCTAGTCCAGTCTTTTTTCCTCTCCATTTAGCCTGAAGGAGCACCATATCACTGCTGCTTGTGAGTCTCCTGGCTGGTTTCCAGTGCCTGCCTACAGTGGCTTAGTCACCTCCGGCCACCTAAACTTCTCTTCAGCACCAACGGCCCAGTTTGTGAGTACCTGAGAGCTTGCCTCATACTAGGCCAGGTTGCATTGCTGATGCTGGGGCAAGTCAGTCCCACTACCACAAGAAACTGTAGGGACCCCTTTTTGTTACAAGATTGTCATCATCTGAGTCCTTCTCCGCTCTTTTGAGGCCGAATCCTTCACCATGTCCACTCGGTACTTCCTTATTGTGTTCAGATAAGGAGGTACTCTGCTGGATTCCACTTAGTCTGTCTCTGACCCTCCTGAGCTCTTTGTGTGACTGATGTATACACAGATTGGCATAGCACCCTGGCAGTGTGGTTGGGATGCTGCATCTTAAGAGTATCGGACTTGATTAGCCTTAAAGTGAGGTATGCTCTCTTAGGCCCTGCTTTTAGCACCATGATTAGCAATGCCATGGGTGGCCAGAGTGTGCTCTTGCTTTAACAATGGAGGTCTATGAAGGGGTCAGAGAAATCTCATACTTCCCTTTCATCTACTTGGGCAGTAGGTAATCGTAGGCCTTCACCTTACTCCCACTCAAGCCTGTAGGGCTTGAAGCTAGAGATCAGCTAACCCCTCTGAAAAGCCTTCTACAAGAAACGTGGGGGCTGTTTGTGCTTCCTGATGGGTCCTTGTCTCTCTGGCAATAGTCTCCCCCCTCTCTTCATGACTCTCATTGCTCCTTAACCCCCCCATTGCTGGGTGTCTAGGCTCTGGGCAAGATCTTTAGATGGACCTTGTTGGAACAAGTGTGACCTGTCTCTTAGGGTGAACTCTTTCCTCCTCACCTCACTCCCCCCCCAAGGGAAAACTCTCTTGCTTGGGTGTCTCCATACCCAGGACTTCAGTTGGGTTTCCCTAAACAGTTCACTCTTCATTGGGGGATCCTATGGTGAGTTGACTTCCCATGTTGAACATCACCCAGGTATTGCACACATAGGAAGTTAAGGGCGTCCTCCCTGTAACAGTACACATGGTCTGGCCCCTACACTGGACGAGATGTTCTACTCTAAACTCTACTGTAGAGACAATGCATTGGCATCTGGGTTTCCTTAGCCAGTGGTCTCTGCATCAAAGGGAGAGGTTTGCACACCTGAGTGCTCCAAACCTCTTGCATAAGATGAAGAACATCACTGGAGGGTTCTGTGCACCCCTACATTGTCACCAGGTGGGACATGCTGGGCTCCTCCTAAAGGTGTACACCATTTGGGATAGAGCATGTCCAGGGGCCTTCCTAGGCCCTGATCACCTTACATAGTTACATACATGTAGTTACATAGTAGGTGAGGTTGAAAAAAGACACAAGTCCATCAAGTCCAACCTATGTGTGTGATTATGTGTCAGTATTACATTGTATATCCCTGTATGTTGCGGTCATTCAGGAGATTATCTAATAGTTTCTTGAAGCTATCAATGCTCCCCGCTGAGACCACCGCCTGTGGAAGGGAATTCCACATCCTTGCCGCTCTTACAGTAAAGAACCCTCTACGTAGTTTAAGGTTAAACCTGTTTTCTTCTAATTTTAGTGAGTGGCCACGAGTCTTATTAAACTCTCTTCTGCGAAAAAGTTTTCTCCCTATTGTGGGGTCACCAGTCCGGTATTTATATATTGTGGGGTCACCAGTCCGGTATTTGTATATTGTGGGGTCACCAGTCCGGTATTTATATATTGTGGGGTCACCAGTCCGGTATTTATATATTGTGGGGTCACCAGTCCGGTATTTATATATTGTGGGGTCACCAGTCCGGTATTTATATATTGTGGGGTCACCAGTCCGGTATTTGTATATTGTGGGGTCACCAGTCCGGTATTTATATAATGAAATCATATCCCCTCTCAAGCGTCTCTTCTCCAGAGAGAATAAGTTCAGAGCTCACAACCTTTCCTCATAACTAAGATCCTCCAGACCCTTTATTAGCTTTGTTGCCCTTCTTTGTAGTCGCTCCATTTCCAGTAATCCTTCCTGAGGACTGGTGCCCAGAACTGGACAGCATACTCCAGGTGCGGCCGGACCAGAGTCTTGTAGAGCGGGAGAATTATCGTTTTATCTCTGGAGTTGATCCCTTTTTAATGCCAATATTCTGTTTGCTTTATTAGCAGCAGCTTGGCATTGCATGTCATTGCTGAGCCTATCATCTACTAGGACCCCCAGGTCCTTTTCCATCCTAGATCCCCCAGAGGTTCTCCCCCAAAGTGTATAGATTGCATTCAGATTTTGAATGTGGCTGATTCTGCAGCCTTTTGAAGTTTCTCCAGATGCCTTCCTTGGGTTTGACCTTTTAATCAGACAAATTTTCTTAGCAGTTTGATGCTTCACTGGACCTGGGCATGTCAGAAGATCCTTAGAACCACGTTCTTGATTCAATGTTAGGCAGGTCCTGCAGAGTTCCTGTCAGGCCCCAGGAACATCTCCGGGTGTCAGAGGATGATTTTTGTTCACCCTCTTGTGGGGTAGCTGTACACCTTTCATTTCTCTTTCACCTTATAGGGGGACCTCTCATGCACCATACCCCCCTATTCATTCAGACGAATTTTGTACCCTTCAGTTCTCTGAGTCTTGAGGGTCATTTGGCTTTATTTTTGGATGTCGTGCTGTGAAGATTCTCACTTTCTTTGAATATCTTGTTTTGCAAGATTGCTGGGCAACCTCAACCGTATCTAAGAATATTCTCCTAAGGAATGGGAACGTAAGGCTTGGGCCTTCGTGTGTAGACCGGCTGATCTTTTCTCGTGGACCTGTTTTGTGCCCAAGGTTCCCTCTGGGGGTTGGTTGTGCCAGTGTTTGTTGTTTTTTTTTTCTGTTGACCACATCACGTTGTGGTTCTCTCTCTCTATCAGGTAGTTATGAGGCTCCACTGGTTTTTGTGATCTTGAGCATCAGTTTGACTCTCTGTGGCCTTCTCTGCTCGCTGGCAGCTTCTCCTTGTCTTGCTTTACCTCATGTGATTCAGATTCCGGTGTTGGTCCTTCAGGTACTTTTGGCGTTGCAGGAAGTTCCCAGTCCCATCTTATGGGTCTGTCAGTGGCTGTTGACCGCCCATCAGTTGCACTGCTTTTGGATATCCCAGCTGTTTCTGAATTCCTGTGTCCCTCCATGGATGGGAAGGAAGAAGGGAAGGAAATGAGGAAAAGGAGGAAGGGGGAAGCAGGAAAAGAAGAAGGAAAAGAAATAAAGAGGGAAGAAGTAAAGGAAAGACAAAGAATTCCCTATTGTTTATTGAAGGAAACGGCTGACCTTCTCACAGATGAACACGAAAATCAATATCTTGTAATCCATTGAGGGACCCTGCCCCCACCCCCGTTTTTTTCCTTTTGGTACTGCTTGTCTACAAAGCTAAATCTTAGTGTGTAGAGGAGGGGTTGCACCGAAACGGGCTTTCCATTTCCCTTCTTCTCTTGAATATTTATTATTATTGTTAATCTCTATAAAATCTGCAAATTTTTATTTATTTATTTTTTCCTCCTCCAGGATGTTGCACAACGGCCGCCGCACCCTTCAGAACGCCGTGAAGAACGTTTTGGATGGCGAACTGCTAAACCGCTTTATGTATCTGAGCAGCATGGAACGCACCGAGCTCGCCAAGAAGATCGGGACCACCCCAGAAATAGTAAGAGGCAGAATGTTATTTCCAGGATTTCATCTCACACTGAAATGTTTTCATTGGCTCCCTGTTTTGTGTAATCTACAGAGGGGGTGGTCTGCAGGCACCAACTGCAATAGCCTATCAATGGAAGGGGTGGGGTTTGTGGGATTTATTAGTGAGCCCCCTGTAGATTGTCCTCCTTTATCTATAAAATAGACAGAAGGGGCACACAGGTGGTCTGTAGGCTATATTAGTGCCCTCTCTGTAAGGTCTCCTCACCATTCTAATCTTCCAGGAACAGTGTTTTGTGGGAGGAGATCGGCTGCATTAGCCTGTAGGGTATCTCATTAGTTTATCTATGAAGGGGAGTAAGGAGGTCTGTAGGTTCTGAATACACTCCTTGTAGAGTGTTCTCAATGGTCGGGGTGTATAGACTGCATTAGTACTCCCCCTACGGGGGGTGTCCTTTATTAGTCTGTGTATGAAAAGGGAGGGTTTCTAGACTGTATTGGTGCGCTCCCTGCAAGATGTGCTCACTGTTCTATCTATAGAAAGGGTATGGGTGTCCTCATTGGTCTATAGAACTGGTGGCGGAGGTGTGTAGGCTGTATTGGTGCGCCCCCTGCTGGGTGTCATCATTAATCTATAGATGGGAGGTCTGTAGGTTGTATTGGTGCGCCCCTTGCTGGGTGTCCTCATAGGTCTATAGAAGGGGTGGGGGAGGTCTGTAGGCTGTATTGGTGCGTCCTCTGCCTGGGTGTCCTTATTGGCCTATAGAAGGGGTGGGGGAGGTGTGCAGGCTGTATTGGTGTGTCCTTATTGGTCTATAGAAGGGGTGGGGGAGGTGTATAGGCTGTATTGGTGTGTCCTTATTGGTCTATAGAAGGGGTGGGGGAGGTGTATAGGCTGTATTGGTGTGTCCCCTGCTGGGTGTCCTCATTGGTCTATAGAAAGGGTGGGGGAGGTGTGTAGGCTGTATTGGTGCGTCCTCTGCCTGGGTGTCCTTATTGGCCTATAGAAGGGGTGGGGGAGGTGTGCAGGCTGTATTGGTGTGTCCTTATTGGTCTATAGAAGGGGTGGGGGAGGTGTATAGGCTGTATTGGTGTGTCCTTATTGGTCTATAGAAGGGGTGGGGGAGGTGTATAGGCTGTATTGGTGTGTCCCCTGCTGGGTGTCCTCATAGGTCTATAGAAGGGGTGGGGGAGGTGTGTAGGCTGTATTGGTGCGTCCTCTGCCTGGGTGTCCTTATTGGCCTATAGAAGGGGTGGGGGAGGTGTGCAGGCTGTATTGGTGTGTCCTTATTGGTCTATAGAAGGGGTGGGGGAGGTGTATAGGCTGTATTGGTGTGCCTCCTGCTGGGTGTCCTCATTGGTCTATAGAAAGGGTGGGGGAGGTGTGTAGGCTGTATTGGTGTGCCCCCTGCTGGGTGGCCTCATTACTCTATAGAAGGGGTGGGGGAGGTCTGTAGGTTGTATTGGTGCGCCCCTTGCTAGGTGTCCTCATTGGCCTATAGAAGGGGTGGGGGAGGTGTGTAGGCTGTATTGGTGCGCCCCTTGCTAGGTGTCCTCATTGGCTTATAGAAGGGGTGGGGGAGGTGTGTAGGCTGTATTGGTGCGCCCCCTGTTGGCTGTTCTTACCCCCTCCATGCTGTGGGTCTCTCACATCCATCATCTGTTCTCTCCTCAGATTATAGAAGATTTGCTGGAAATTGATCGGGTGACGGCTCATTTCTGAGCCCCGTGGTTTTGTTTGGACTGGACGTGTCTTTGTATATTTTGTGGGTTTTTATATGAATATCACATTTTTCACACAACGATGTGCTTTATTGGTTCCTGCCAGAGGAAAGTACAGGAGGAGCGCCGACACCCAACATGGAGCTACAACTGCCAACCGTCATTTTTAGATGTTTTGTTCTTGTAAATATATAAGAAGTTATTTCATATGAAGTCTGATTTATTTCTGGAATGTTCTTCAGGGAGACGAGCTCTCTGTGGTGTATATGGGGGGAGATGAGTCCTCTGTGGGAAAATGCTGATCGTCTCCCCTGCAGATTGTGTAAGTTTTGCCCACTTACATAGAAATGAAGGGTCTATAATTTTTATCATAGGTGTATTTTATATGATAGAGACAGAATATCAACCAAAAATACACAATACAAATGTTATAAATGGAGTTGCAGTTCAGTGAGTAAAATAAGTATTTGATCCCCTTCACAAAACATGACTTAGTAGTTGGTGGAAAAGCCCTTGTTGGTGATCACAGAGGTCAGACTTTTCTTGTAGGTGGTGATCAGGTTTGCACACATCTCAGGAGGGATTTTGGTCCACTCTTCTTTACAGATCTTCTCTAAATCCTGAAGGTTTCTTGGATGTCTCTTGGCAACTCGGAGTTTCAGCTTCCTCCATACATTTTCTATAGGATTAATGTCTGGAGACTGGCTAGGCCACTCCATGACATTATTGTGCTTCTTCTGGAGCCCCTCCTTTGTTGCCTTGGCGATATGTGTTGGGTCATTGTCACGCTGGAAGACCCATCCTGACCCATCTTCAGTGTTCTGGATGAGGGAAGAAGGTCCTCCTCCAAGATTTTACAATACACCGTCCATTGGCCCCTCAATAAGGCAAAGTCGGCCTGAACCTTTATCAGAGAAACCGCCCCAAAGCATCATGTTTCCACCTCCGTGTATGACTGTAGGGATGATGTGACTGTAGGGATGGTGTTCTTAGGGTCATAGTCAGCATTTGACTATAACACACAAGTGGACCTGTCTACAAGGCTACAATTACTATAGTAGATGCTAGCCCCAGGCTGTAGGACAACCCACCAATATGCCATCAATGTACCCCTTCCAGGTATTTTATTACCTCTCAGAGATCCAAGGCCTCCCCTTGACAATGCCCTCTTCTGATTTTCCCTCTAAAAGGATTACTCCGTTTGGAGTTCAGGCATCATCCAGGGTCACCCCCCCCCACTAAAAAAAAAAAAAAAAAAAAATCACCTGAATGCTTGACCACCCCAACCTCCAAAGTGTTCAGTGTAAAGTCATGTAGATGTTTCTTCTGCTTTAGATCATCTGCATATCTTAAGGCATCGGTGGCCCTGCTCTGGGATGTGGGGGTCGGCAAGCCCAGATCACAGGTTTCCGACCTGCCATCCCAGAGAAATCAGTGTTGTGGATGGAGCCGGTGGTAGAGGAAACTAGTGGCTGCGGAGGGAGCAGGAGCCGCATAAGCCGATGCTTCCTCTATAGCAGCTGTCGCCAACCAGTGGTTCTGCCGCAAATCAACACTGTTGTGGATTTATACTGCCCAATGTTGTCCTCCCAGTCAGCACTCATTGATACCTGATGCCTCCTCTAGTTCCAGCTGCGGTGAACTCAGAGGGAGGTGCCGGGAGTAGTGCAGAGCACGGGAGGTGAGAGGACTTACGCTGGCAGCGCTGATCACAGACCGTGGGAGGGAGCACAAGCACATGGCTGGATAAGGAGAGGAGATCTAATGATTGTGTGTCAGCAGTGTGAACGGGGGGAGTGGTAGCAGTGTGATTGGGGGGGGGGGGGGCAGGGAGCTGGATCATGGTGTGACCCAGGGGGAGGGGGGCAGAGAGCTGCAGCAGTGTGACCTGGGGGGAGGGTAGCGAGCTGGATCATTGTGTGATGCAGGGGGAGGGGGGCAGAGAGCTGCCGCAGTGTGATCGGGGGGCGCAAGAGCCGGAGCATTGTGTGTATAAGGCAGCTGTGTGACCTGGGAGGTAGAGAGCTGGATCATTGTGTGACCCAGGGGGGCAGAGAGCCACAGCAGTGTGATTGGGATGCAAGAGCCAGATCATTGTGTGTATATAAGGCAGCAGTATGACCCAGGGGGAGGGGGGCAGAGAGCTGGAGCACTGTATAAGGCATGTGAAATTCATGTTAGTGGTCCTCGGGATTCTAAATTGTGGGGTTGGGGACCGCTGGTCTATAGGGCCGGCCCCTTTCCCAGGCGGAGTGATGCCAAATGCACTCCGCCTGGGACAGCAAGACTACGGCCGGCGATGCCTGCAGGTTTGCAGAAGCGCACTACTTGCAGATCAGAAAGTGACCAAATTAAAGGTCAGTGTATATATGATTGACAGTTTAGCAGTGGGCATTATATCAATTATCAGTTCTGCGATGGGTATTAGGCTCCACATGTGCGGCGCTCCTGCGGGTTACCTGCCCCGAGCCGTAGACGTCTGTTATATCCTGCGGGTTTGCTGCACTTTTATAAAGTGAACCACATCTGTAAGATGTAACAGGAGTCTACGGCTCGGGGCAGCACTTCAGTGTAAAAATGACCTTATACGGAGCTTATTTACAGTTGCGGTTTGGGGGGGAGCATAAAAACCCCCCCCCCCCACAGTTCATTGTGACCACTCACTTAAGTGGCCCTCGCTCTTCAAAAGGTTGAACACCCGTCTTAAGGTGACCACGCCCTGTTTAATATCCATTAGATTTACCATCAAGTACGTTGGAAGAAGGCCTGCCTGGATACAAAGCCAAAAGTATCGTTTATTCCAATCTTTTGTCTTATAATATAGTTTTGATAAAAATCTACAGAAAATTGCACAGTGTATGTCCAGCTTTACTCTGCAGCAGGCACAGCCCCAGAACCCTGTGGCCTCCCACCATACAGAGTATAGCAGTGGGGTGTGTGAAGAAGGACCACCCTGTCCAAGCATTGCATTGTGTTATTTATTCACAGCCTGACACTGGTCCTCAGGATCACATAGTAATGTCATATCTGTAGAGCGGGGGTCTCAAACTGGCGGCGGCCCCTCAGCTGTTGGGAAACTACATGTCCCATGAGGCATTGCAAGCATGACTCCCCCAGGAATGATGGGACTTGTAGTTTCATAACAGCTGGATGCCCACCATTTTGAAAGCCCTGCTGTAGTGTGTGAGCGGTAAGGAGCCCCCCCCGCCCCCCCCCCCGACTTGTCATCCACCAAGGATGAAGATCACAGAAATCCTTCAGAAGTAAGAAGAACAGGTAACTGGCTCAGAGAAGAAAATGGAAGATTACCCGCTAGAACCAGACCAAGCTTCAGCAAGAGCATCTCATTACCCCCGGGGCATCTCTCCATATAAATGGGTCAGTTGGAGGACCCCCCCCCCCCAAAGGGCATCTCTCCATATAATTGGGTATGTTGGAGGACACCCCCCCCAAAGGGCATCTCTCCATATAATTGGGTCAGTTGGAGGACCCCCCCCCCCCCCCCAAAGGGCATCTCTCCATATAATTGGGTCAGTTGGAGGACCACAACCCCCCCCAAGGGCATCTTTCCATATAAATGGGTGAGCTGGAGAGCCGCGACATTCCAATTACCCCCGGGGCATCTCCATATAAATGGGTGAGTTGGAGGACCACAACCCCCCCAAGAGCATCTATCTCCCCAAGGGGGGGGGGGGGGGTAAATAGGTGATCTGGAGGGCGACAACCCTCTGATTACTCCCGGGGCATCTCTCTATATAAAAGGGTGAGCTGGAGGGTCACATATCATATGCTGGCCATTCACAGCTTGTCAGCACCTTGCTTCACAATCTTTGACTAAAAAAAAAAAAAATAAATTGAAGGAGCTGGGTGGAAAATTGTTGGAGGAAGAGGGACCGCATCCAATCAGACATATCCAACCATATCATCCAACACTGATCAGCAGCACCATCATTATTTAGGCAGCCATGGGTGTTGCAGCTGCTTGGATACAGTAGGTAATGGTGGTTCCTTCATCTGGATGGAGGAATCTATTACATTTCTCTCATTCATCCCATGGACTGAACAAAAGAGCCTATGCATGCATGGCCAGCCATAGGGGTTGATTTACTAAAGGCAAATCCACTTTGCACTACAAGTGCGCTTGGAAGTGCAGTCGCTGTAGATCTGAGGGGGACATGCAAGGAAAATAAAAAACAGCATTTGTGCTTGTACTTGATTGAAGGATAAAATCAGCAGAGCTTCCCCTCATTTAAGATCTTCCCCTTAGATCTAAAGCGACAGCACGTCCAAGTGCACTTGTAGTGCAAAGTGGATTTGCCTTTAGTAAATCAACCCCATAGTGTCTTCTCTGCTTCTACTATATGGCACCTTTTCCAGGCCATGAACCATGGACTCTTCATTATAGACTTCATGCCGACTTGCTGTAACAATTTGTAAATAAATCATTCACCCTAAAAATAATTGCCCTAGCCTTAGGGTTGGGCAGGGCATAGGAATGGTGGGGGGGTTGTCTTTTTACTATAGAAAGTCCATCTTAAAGTGTATCTACATCCCCAAATTTATTTAGGATTAAAGTCCCTGTTTATTTGGGGGAGAGACTGTTTTACTTCCTTGCCTGTAGACACAACAGGAAGTGAGATGGAATCTATTCAAAGTGAGGGAGTCCTCCTCGTGGTCAATCGTCACCAGAACAAGTGTCCTCAATGTCAGGTTTATCCTCCAGGCTTTGCCCTCAACATTGGAGATTTTTTTTTATTCACTTTCTAGCCTGGGGTCACCAGGGTACGTATAGCGGTGATTCACCCCAACTATAATAGGAGGCAATATAATTTCATAAGAGTTTTGGGTGTAGGTACACTGTAAAGGCTCCATCCCACTATAACACAAAAACTTCTAAAAGTAACCGCGCTGACAACGAGGGGCCCCTGAGAGGTAAAGGTATAACGATTCCCAGTCCTTACCAAAAGCGTGTGTCTACTGACTCTCCAAGATCTATAGGTACAGTCCTTGTAACAAAAGGGCATATCACAAACAGGCTAAGAAGAACCCATCAAAAAAGGGGTTACTTATCAGGCCCAGGTAGCTTGACTAATAATGCATTTATCAAAAGTAAAAAAAAAAATATATCAAAACCACACCAATTAAAAATAAATTGCTTTGGAAGCTGCTGCTGCTCACATATGGGCAACCATGCATACCAATGCTATTAAAAAAAAACAGGGAGGTAACCTTTCTATATGTGTAGATAGCATACCCGGGCTCGACTGCTTCATTTAAACGTCTGGCTGGGAAGTTCCATCCCCAATATAGCACAATCACAGTCTAAAAGCGGGCAACTCCGTGAACTCTTTGTTGTAAAAATGGCCTTCCTCATAGCCATTCTGGACGAAACGCGTCAGTTTTTAGACACTGTATACGCTGAAATGTAGCCAATAAAGATTTTTGCAACAAAGCTTTCACAGAGCTGCCCGCTTCTTGATTGTGAATGAACCCTCCTATATGTAGTTAGCCATTGAGACTACTGAACAGATCCTGCTCAAAGGAGAAGAAAACAAGGGACTATTGATTCATCCCAGGCCAATACGAATAAGGCAGACCTCCACCCCAAGTTTAGTCATACATAGCCCTGGTGCGCCCCCTTCCCAAACCAGGGTACTGCTCAAATAGTGCTGGCCACATCATTTTCACCAGGATCAGGGCAATAATGACTCCAATAATGGCCCCTTGCCAATGCAGTGGCTCTTATGGTAGCCCCGGGGCTAGTTAATAATTAATTTAAAAGTTGTGGGCTTATTGACAGCTATTAACTAGCCCCGGTACTACCATTAGAGTCACTGCATGCTTGACAGAGCCAGAGAGCAGGTGCCCAGCTAGGTCAGAGAGAACAAGCTCTACCATGCCAGGCTAGAGAAAAGAAACGCTATCATACCCAACTGGGCCATAGAAAGAATGAGCCCTGGAGTGCCCAACTGCGCCAAAGAGAGAGAATGAGCCCTGGGGTGCCCAACTGGGCCAGAGAGAGAATGAGCCCTGGGGCGCCCAACTGGGCCAGAGAGAGAATGAGCCCTGGGGTGCCCAACTGGGCCAGAGAGAGTATTAGCCCTGCGGTGCCCAACTGGGCCAGAGAGAGAATGAGCCCTGGGGTGCCCAACTGGGCCAGAGAGAGAGAATGAGCCCTGGGGTGCCCAACTGGGCCAGAGAGAATGAGCCCTGGGGTGCCCAACTGGGCCAGAGAGAATGAGCCCTGGGGTGCCCAACTGGGCCAGAGAGAATGAGCCCTGGGGTGCCCAACTGGGCCAGAGAGAATGAGCCCTGGGGTGCCCAACTGGGCCAGAGAGAATGAGCCCTGGGGTGCCCAACTGGGCCAGAGAGAATGAGCCCTGGGGTGCCCAACTGGGCCAGAGAGAACAGTCTCCACCATGCTTTAATGAGCTGGAAAGAAGGAGCCCTTAGGGTGCCCAGCTAGGTCAGAGAGAACAACCGCCACCATGCCAGGCTGGAGAAAACAAACGCTGTCATGTCTGACTGAGCTGAAGAGAAGGAACCCTGGGGTGCCCAACTGGGCCAGAGAGAACAAGCCCTGCAATATCCTGCAATAGAATGAGCTCCACGGTGCCTGACTAAGTCGGTGTCTCTGGTCATTTCTGCATAAAACTCAACAAGAAACTCTTTGCATGGAGCTCTTCTATTATTGGACGGATCTACAGGCCTGAAAAGCCCTCATAGGACCAGATGTTCATGTGTCACTTTACCCCCTATCACTGTTCCGTAATAAAAGGTGCTCCCAGCATCCCATTCTTCCAATGTCTGCACCCAGCTGGAGCTACAAGCCATTACAAATTAAGGTCCATCATTTGCCCTTTGTTCTAATGTCCTCTATGTACACATTGTCCTCTGATGAGGTTTTGGAAGTTCTGATTTTGGCTTTGTCCGGCGTCTCGAAAGACATTGACAAACAGGTTTAATTGGCATTGGTGGCAGCTTTGGCAAATGTGGATCCAGCCTCTGAGCCAAACCAGCTTCCCGGCTGGAGGTTCAGTAGCCGATTCTGTGGTGGGAGGTCCCTGTAGCACCGTCTATGACTGAAGGAACAGCCGAATCTGCTCGTTTTCAGCGAGGAAGTTGAAACGGATAAGAAGACGGATGATGAAGAAGGTGAAATGCTGCATGAAGCTGTCCCACCTGCAGAACGAGAGAAGCGAGATCTGTCAGAACACATTCATTGTACATCATACTCTACCAAGGGGTGAAAGGTCATTGTGTAGACCAGTGGTTCTCAACCCTGTCCTCAAGTACCCCCAATAGGCCATGTTTGCAGGTTTTCCTTTATTTTGCACAGGTGCTTTAAATCAGAGTCAATGGCCCGGTATCTAAGAGAAATTCCCAAAACATGGCCTATTGGGGGTATCTGAGGACAGGGTTGGGTACCTCTGGTGTAGACAACTCCAGCTAGATCCAGTTGTAGCTGCTTACCTGAGAGATGCCTCAAACTTGAAATGTTCCCACATCACGAACACCCAGCGCGTGATCCCCGAGGAATTCTGCTTTGCCAGACGCCTCCACGCTCGCACCGCGCTGAAAACGAGAGACAATAAGAGGGTCAAAGAAACCACCGATGTACAAATTCCTCTCCCTAAAACAGAACACATTTCTCCACTGGAAGAACAGCAAGCAAAGCACTGTGACCAGAAGAGCTTACAATCTACAGGCAGAAGGAAGGGAAGACCATTAAGTCAAATGAATGAGAGAACAATGTCTGAGCCGAGCATTGTCGGAGACTTGAAGTCACAAATGAACACTGACCTGCGGGCCATGAGTAGATATCGATCAGCTGGGGCCCCTAGTCCAATATTTAGGGCCCGGACTGTATTAAGATTCCGAAATACCAGCAGCATGGGGCGCGGCAAAGCTCGGAGGACCCTCATGATGTCATCAAAATGCTCTTGGGCCATGTCCTGCATGTACTGAGTCTCCTCCCGTGTCAGGGCGTTGCTCAGCGTTCCGGTGAGGGACAGGGGGCGCTGCAGCAGAATCTCACAGAACAGGAAGTAATCTGGAGAGAGGCATTAGTATCAGTAGACACAAAAGGAAGGGCCCCATGGGTGGACACAAAAGGAAGAGCCCCATGGGTGGACACAAAAGAAAGAGCCCCATGGGTGGACACAAAAGGAAGAGCCCCATGGGTGGACACAAAAGGAAGAGCCCCATGGGTGGACACAAAAGGAAGGGCCCCATGGGTGGACACAAAAGGAAGAGCCCCATGGGTGGACACAAAAGAAGAGCCCCATGGGTGGACACAAAAGAAGAGCCCCATGGGTGGACACAAAAGGAAGGGCCCCATGGTGGACACAAAAGGAAGGGCCCCATGGGTGGACACAAAAGGAAGGGGCCCCATCGGTGGACACAAAGGAAGGGGCCCCATGGGTGGACATAAATGAAGGGCCCCATGGGTGGACACAAAAGGAAGACCCCATGGGTGGACACAAAAGGAAGGGCCCCATGGGTGGACACAAAAGGAAGAGCCCCATGGGTGGACACAAAAGGAAGGGGCCCCATGGGTGGACACAAAAGGAAGGGGCCCCATGGGTGGACACAAAAGGAAGGGCCCCATGGGTGGACACAAATGAAGGGCCCCATGGGTGGACACAAAAGGAAGGGCCTCATGGGTGGACACAAAAGGAAGAGCCCCATGGGTGGACACAAAAGGAAGAGCCCCATGGGTGGACACAAAAGGAAGAGCCCCATGGGTGGACACAAAAGGAAGGGCCCCATGGGTGGACACAAAAGGAAGGGCCCCATGGGTGGACACAAAAGGAAGGGCCCCATGGGTGGACACAAAAGGAAGAGCCCCATGGGTGGACACAAAAGGAAGGGCCCCATGGGTGGACACAAAAGGAAGGGCCCCATGGGTGGACACAAAGGAAGGGCCCCATGGGTGGACACAAAAGGAAGGGCCCCATGGGTGGACACAAAGGAAGGGGCCCCATGGGTGAACACAAAGGAAGGACCCCATGGGTAAACACAAAAGGAAGGGGCCCCATGGGTGGACACAAAGGAAGGGCCCCATGGGTGAACACAAAGGAAGGACCCCATGGGTAAACACAAAAGGAAGGGGCCCCATGGGTGGACACAAAGGAAGGGCCCCATGGGTGGACACAAAAATCACTGGAGTGCAAAGTGACACAAACCTTTCACCCCGAGCTCTGCTGAGTGCTCCGCCATAGCCGGATGATTCCTCAGAACAATCGACCTCCAGAGTTTACACAGCGATGTTCGATCTCTGCAACAAAGAGTACCGGTCACGGCACATCATAAAAGTCATCTAATCATACAATCGATGGAAGCTGGAGACACCGAGCCACGATATTCCCACCCTGATTGGCAAAGGCCGGGATTGGAAGTGACAAGCTCCACCCCACACAGAATGAGAGACACAGGAAGTGACAAAACACCACACTGTTCACTATGCAGAAGACACAGGAAGTGACACGCACCTCACTACACAACACACAGGAAGTGACACGCACCTCACTACACACGACACACAGAAAGTGACACGTACCTTACTACACACAGGAAGTGACACGCACCTTACTACACACAGGAAGTGACACGTACCCCACTACACACGACACACAGGAAGTGACACGCACCTTACTACACACAGGAAGTGACACGCACCTCACGACACACAGGAAGTGACACGCACCTCACGACACACAGGAAGTGACACGTACCCCACTACACACGACACACAGGAAGTGACACGCACCTCACTACACACAGGAAGTGACACGCACCTCACTACACACGACACACAGGAAGTGACACGCACCTCACTACACATGGCACACAGGAAGTGACACGCACCTCACTACACACGACACACAGGAAGTGACACGCACCTGACTACACACAACACACAGGAAGTGACACGCACCTCACTACACACAACACACATGGAAAGTGACACGCACCTCACTACACACGGAAAGTGACACGCACCTCACTACACACGGGAAGTGACACGCACCTCACTACACACGGAAAGTGACACGCACCTCACTACACACGGAAAGTGACACGCACCTCACTACACACGGAAAGTGACACGCACCTCACTACACACGGGAAGTGACACGCACCTCACTACACACGGGAAGTGACACGCACCTCACTACACACGGGAAGTGACACGCACCTCACTACACACGGGAAGTGACACGCACCTCACTACACACGGGAAGTGACACGCACCTCACTACACACGGGAAGTGACACGCACCTCACTACACACGGGAAGTGACACGTACCCCACTATACACGGGAAGTGACATGTACCCCACTACACACGGGAAGTGACATGTACCCCACTACACACAGGAAGTGACACGCGCCTCACTACACACAGGAAGTGACACGCACCCCACTACACACAACACACAGGAAGTGACACGCACCTCACTAAACACGGGAAGTGACACGCACCTCACTACACACGGGAAGTGACACGCACCTCACTACACACGGGAAGTGACACGCACCTCACTACACACGGAAAGTGACACGCACCTCACTACACACGGGAAGTGACACGCACCTCACTACACACAGGAAGTGACACGTACCCCACTATACACGGGAAGTGACATGTACCCCACTACACACGGGAAGTGACATGTACCCCACTACACACAGGAAGTGACACGCGCCTCACTACACACAGGAAGTGACACGCACCCCACTACACACAACACACAGGAAGTGACACGCGCCTCACTACACACAGGAAGTGACACGCACCTCACTACACACAACACACAGGAAGTGACACGCACCTCACTACACACAACACACAGGAAGTGACACGCACCTCACTACACACAGGAAGAGACACGCACCTCACTATACACAGGAAGAGACACGCACCTCACTACACACACAAAGTGACACGCACCTCACTACACACAGGAAGTGACACGCACCTCACTACACACAGGAAGTGACACGCGCCTCACTACACACAGGAAGTGACACGCACCCCACTACACACAACACACAGGAAGTGACACGCGCCTCACTACACACAGGAAGTGACACGCACCTCACTACACACAGGAAGTGACACGCACCTCACTACACACAGGAAGTGACACGCACCTCACTACACACAACACACAGGAAGTGACACGCACCTCACTACACACAACACACAGGAAGTGACACGCACCTCACTACACACAGGAAGAGACACGCACCTCACTACACACAGGAAGTGACACGCACCTCACTACACACAGGAAGTGACACGCACCTCACTACACACAGGAAGTGACACGCACCTCACTACACACAGGAAGTGACACGCACCTCACTACACACAGGAAGTGACATGTACCCCACTACACACAGGAAGTGACATGTACCCCACTACACACAGGAAGTGACACACACCTCACTACACACACCACACAGGAAGTGACACGCACCTCATTACACACAGGAAGTGACACACACCTCACTACACACAGGAAGTGACACGCACCTCACTACACACAGGAAGTGACACGCACCTCACTACACACAGGAAGTGACACGCACCTCACTACACACAGGAAGTGACGTGTAGGAGAGATGAAGACGGCGCTATCCGGACCTCAATGGGGACGTGAAGCCTCCAGAACTTCAGTAACAAGCCGATGGATAAAGCTAAAACAGTTTACGGAAACGAGCTTCTTCTGCCTTCCATAGTTACATAGTTACATAGTAGGTGAGGTTGAAAAAAGACACAAGTCCATCAAGTCCAACCTATGTTCCAGGCTGGTTTGATTGGCAGTTCCCTTCGGTCCGGCTCTTCCGCCTTGGTGTTGTGGTGACGTCACACAGGAGCGGCTGTGGACTCCGGCTTGGCTCCTGAGTGTCCATGGATTCACACCAGCGGCTGGTTGTTCCCTCATGGCAGACTCCTTCCATCTTTCTCCCCACCGGACCCAGCAGTAGGGTTGCTACCTGTCTGGGATTCACCCGGACAGTTTGGGTTTGGAATCATGTGTCTGGGTTTCAGACTCTGGCTTCCCAGCAGGGTTGCTGGCTGCAGTTGTCTAAGCTGAGAGTGTCTGTTACACTCGCTTTCAAACTTCCCAAAGCCAACACTAACAACCCCCCCTCCCCCTACAGAGACAGGAGAGGAGAGAGGGCGCGATCTGCTCCTCTTCCTCTTGCCCCTCCCCCTCTGGGTCTGCCCACACTCCATCAGCCTCAGCTACATCTGGATGAGAGGTACTGACTGCTAAGGGGTGAGTGAGCTCACCATCCATCCCTCTCTGTGACTGAAGTCTCCCCCCTTCTCTCTCCTGCCTCTACACTAAGTCAGGGTTCTTAGAGTTCCCCTTTACACCAGAGGCCACAGTGAACCCCCTTAAATCAGAGTTCTCAGTGTTCCCCCTTTAACATAAACGATGCTCTGGGAACTCTGATTTGAGTCCCCAGAGTTCTTCCTCACATCAGAGTCAGCAGAGTCCCCCCGAACAGTGAAAGGGAACTCTGCGAGTTCAGAGATCTAAAGGGGGACTCTGTGGACTCCGAAGTAAAGGGGGACTCCGATGTAAAGGGGGACTCTGTGGACTCCGATGTAAAGGGGGACTCCGATGTAAAGGGGGACTCTGTGGACTCCGATGTAAAGGGGGACTCTGTGGACTCCGATGTAAAGGGGGACTCTGTGGACTCCAATGTAAAGGGGGACTCTTGTGATTGACTTCATCTGATTAGAAATGTTATTTCATTGCAAAATCTATGTATAGTTTATACTATGAAAAAAGATTGCCGAGCGCCGCTAAAGTGTTCAGGTTTGACTTGAAGAAAAGGTCGGGACCCCACCCAGCGGACATCTACCTACCTCTACCCACCTACACCGGCCTGGCATTGGATGAATTGCCACCCCCCCCCCCCCCCCCCTTCAATATACTGTTTTAGTCTCATCCATCGGATTGGTACTGAAGTTCTGGGGTCTCCACATCCCCATTGAGGTCCGGATAGAGTCGTCTTCATCTCTCCTACACATTTCAGTCACTATGTGTGCTTTATTGATGGCTGCATCCGATTGGCTGTTGGACAGTCGACAGCGAGTTCCCATTAGGGCCACGCCTGGAACATTGGATTGTTTTTATGGGAACACATACCCCACCAGACACAGGAAGTGACACGTACCCCACCAGACACAGGAAGTGACACGTACCCCACTACACCCAGGAAGTGACACGTACCCCACTACACCCGGGAAGTGACACGTACCCCACCACACCCGGGAAGTGACACGTACCCCACTACACACAGGAAGTGACACGTACCCCACCACACCCAGGAAGTGACACGTACCCCACCACACCCAGGAAGTGACACGTACCCCACCACACCCAGGCAGTGACACATACCCCACCAGACACAGGAAGTGACACGTACCCCACCAGACACAGGAAGTGACACGTACCCCACCACACCCAGGAAGTGACACGTACCCCACCAGACACAGGAAGTGACACATACCCCACTACACCCGGGAAGTGACACGTACCCCACCACACCCGGGAAGTGACACGTACCCCACCACACCCGGGAAGTGACACGTACCCCACCACACCCAGGAAGTGACACGTACCCCACCACACCCAGGAAGTGACACGTACCCCACCAGACACAGGAAGTGACACGTACCCCACTACACCCAGGAAGTGACACGTACCCCACCACACCCAGGAAGTGACACGTACCCCACCACACCCAGGAAGTGACACGTACCCCACCAGACACAGGAAGTGACACGTACCCCACTACACCCAGGAAGTGACACGTACCCCACCAGACACAGGAAGTGACACGTACCCCACTACACCCGGGAAGTGACACGTACCCCACCACACCCGGGAAGTGACACGTACCCCACCACACCCGGGAAGTGACACGTACCCCACTACACCCAGGAAGTGACACGTACCCCACCACACCCGGGAAGTGACACGTACCCCACTACACCCGGGAAGTGACACGTACCCCACTACACCCGGGAAGTGACACGTACCCCACCACACCCGGGAAGTGACACGTACCCCACTACACCCGGGAAGTGACACGTACCCCACCACACCCGGGAAGTGACACATACCCCACCACACCCGGGAAGTGACACGTACCCCACCAGACACAGGAAGTGACACGTACCCCACCAGACACAGGAAGTGACACGTACCCCACCAGACACAGGAAGTGACACGTACCCCACTACACCCAGGAAGTGACACGTACCCCACCACACCCAGGAAGTGACACGTACCCCACCACACCCAGGAAGTGACACGTACCCCACCACACCCAGGAAGTGACACGTACCCCACCAGACACAGGAAGTGACACGTACCCCACCACACCCGGGAAGTGACACGTACCCCACCACACCCGGGAAGTGACACGTACCCCACCACACCCGGGAAGTGACACGTACCCCACCACACCCGGGAAGTGACACGTACCCCACCACACCCGGGAAGTGACATGTACTCCACCACACCCGGGAAGTGACACGTACCCCACCACACCCGGGAAGTGACACGTACCCCACCACACCCAGGAAGTGACACGTACCCCACCACACCCAGGAAGTGACACGTACCCCACCACACCCAGGCAGTGACACATACCCCACCAGACACAGGAAGTGACACGTACCCCACTACACCCAGGAAGTGACACGTACCCCACCAGACACAGGAAGTGACACGTACCCCACTACACCCGGGAAGTGACACGTACCCCACCACACCCGGGAAGTGACACGTACCCCACCACACCCGGGAAGTGACACGTACCCCACCACACCCGGGAAGTGACACGTACCCCACCACACCCGGGAAGTGACACGTACCCCACCAGACACAGGAAGTGACACGTACCCCACCAGACACAGGAAGTGACACGTACCCCACTACACCCAGGAAGTGACACGTACCCCACCACACCCAGGAAGTGACACGTACCCCACCACACCCAGGCAGTGACACATACCCCACCAGACACAGGAAGTGACACGTACCCCACTACACCCAGGAAGTGACACGTACCCCACCAGACACAGGAAGTGACACGTATCCCACTACACCCGGGAAGTGACACGTACCCCACCACACCCGGGAAGTGACACGTACCCCACCACACCCGGGAAGTGACACGTACCCCACCACACCCAGGAAGTGACACGTACCCCACCAGACACAGGAAGTGACACGTACCCCACTACACCCAGGAAGTGACACGTACCCCACCAGACACAGGAAGTGACACGTACCCCACTACACCCAGGAAGTGACACGTACCCCACCAGACACAGGAAGTGACACGTACCCCACCAGACACAGGAAGTGACACGTACCCCACCAGACACAGGAAGTGACACGTACCCCACCAGACACAGGAAGTGACACGCACCCCACCAGACACAGGAAGTGACACGCACCCCACCAGACACAGATAGTGACACGTACCCCACTACACCCAGGAAGTGACACGCACCCCACTACACCCAGGAAGTGACACGTACCCCACCACACCCAGGAAGTGACACGTACCCCACCACACCCAGGAAGTGACACGTACCCCACCACACCCAGGCAGTGACACATACCCCACCAGACACAGGAAGTGACACGTAACCCACTACACCCGGGAAGTGACACATACCCCACCAGACACAGGAAGTGACACGTACCCCACTACACCCAGGAAGTGACACGTACCCCACCAGACACAGGAAGTGACAGGTACCCCACTACACCCGGGAAGTGACACGTACCCCACCACACCCGGGAAGTGACATGTACTCCACCACACCCGGGAAGTGACACGTACCCCACCACACCCGGGAAGTGACACGTACCCCACTACACGCGGGAAGTGACACGTACCCCACCAGACACAGGAAGTAACACGCACCCCACTACACACAGGAAGTGACTAATAACAAGCTATACACTGTGCATATAACACAGGAAGTGACACGCACCTCCCTGTACACAATGTCAGACACACAGGAAGTGACACAAGCACACCACGTTACCGCTGACTCAGGAACTCATACAGTCCGTGGTCCAGGAGAACCAGCCGCGCCTTCCCATCCGTCCCTACATTCACTAGAACTGCAAAGACAAAAGACAGTTGGGGTCACTGTAAATGATATGGAGGACACGGCGGTCACGTTATCTAATGCCACTTCCCATCATCTCTGTGAATGCGGCTCTGGCCCGGCACTTGCAGGAATATCTGTGCCGCCTCTGGTCCCATTTTTGGCAATATTTTTGCATGTAAAGTAGAGATGGGAAATCTCACACCAGACTCTTGTGACCCTCCTGTCATTGTACAGTGTTGCTATTACCGTTTCCAGGGTGGGGGTCGGCGTGGATGAATCCTGTGAAGAAAATTTGCTCAGCAAAGACCTTTATCACCTTCTCCGCCACCTGCAAGACACAGTGAAGGACAGTGAGCCAAACCTTCCCACATCGCCGACACTCAGACCTGAGAATTGGACCAATCCGTGTCCTTCCCAATCCACAGACCTGAGAATTCGACCAATCCGTGTCCTTCCCAATCCACAGGCCTGAGAATTGGACCAATCCACAGGCCTGAGAATTGGAACAATCCGTGTCCTTCCCAATCCACAGGCCTGAGAATCAGGACCAATCCGTGTCCTTCCCAATCCACAGGCCCGAGAATTCGACCAATCCATGTCCTTCCCAATCCACAGGCCTGAGAATTGGACCAATCCACAGGCCTGAGAATTGGAACAATCCGTGTCCCTCCCAATCCACAGGCCTGAGAATCGGACCAATCCGTGTCCTTCCCAATCCACAGGCCTGAGAATCGGACCAATCCGTGTCCTTCCCAATCCACAGGCCTGAGAATCGGACCAATCCGTGTCCTTCCCAATCCACAGGCCCAATAATCGGACCAATCCATGTCCTTCCCAATCCACAGGCCTGAGAATTGGACCAATCCCTATCCTTCCCAATCCACAGACCCGAGAATTGGACCAATCCACAGGCCTGAGAAACGGACCAATCCACACATAAACATAACACACGGTAACAATTACCGGCTGAGGTTGGCAGTACTGGAACACACAATGTACAATCTGTGGTCAGTGTGAGGGAACTCCGGAGGAGATTGTACAATCAGATTGTAACTTGTGTGTCCATCCTTACATTGTGCTCTTTCAGTTAAAGATCCAAGAACAATCTTTAACACAATCCAGTCTTATCTGCTAGACCCTTCTCCTGGGGAGGTCCACTCCTCCTCTTCACAGCTTTTACAGCAGAGAAGCCTTTCCGCAGCTGGAGAATTGGAGACCTCCTTTCCTCACATCTACAATGCCGGCCTGGTGTGTTCTGAGATGGGGGAGACACGTTATTAGTAGTCGGAGGGTCACACTCACATCTTTCAGCTCCAGGCCTTGCTTCCTGATCCCGTCCACACTGCTGACTTTACATCCCTCGCAGTAATCCGCCGTCAGGACCCGCTATGGAGAGAGGGGGAGGAGTTATTTATAGATGGCACACAGGCTCCTCCTACCAGCACAGAGCAGATAATTCCTACAAAACAACACCTCATATTGTACACACGGCACCCCATATTGTACACACAGCCCCCCATATTGTACACAGCCCCCCATATTGTACACACGGCACCCCATATTGTACACACAGCATCCATATTGTACACACAGCTCCCCATATTGTACACACAGCACCTCATATTGTACACACAGCCCCCCATATTGTACACACAGCCCCCCATATTGTACACACAGCACCCCATATTGTACACACAGCATCCATATTGTACACACAGCACCCCATATTGTACACACAGCACCTCATATTGTACACACAGCACCCCATATTGTACACACAGCACCCCATATTGTACACACAGCCCCCCATATTGTACACACAGCACCCCATATTGTACACACAGCACCCCATATTGTACACACAGCACCCCATATTGTACACACAGCCCCCCATATTGTACACACATCACCTCATATTGTACACACAGCCCCCCATATTGTACACACAGCACCCCATATTGTACACACAGCACCTCATATTGTACACACAGCACCCCATATTGTACACACAGCACCCCATATTGTACACACAGCACCCCATATTGTACACACAACACCCCATATTGTACACACAGCACCCCATATTGTACACACAGCACCCCACATTGTACAGCTGTGTGTACAATATGGGGTGCTGTGTGTACAATATGGGGTGCTGTGTGTACAATATGGAGTGCTGTGTGTACAATATGGGGTGCTGTGTGTACAATATGGGGTGCTGTGTGTACAATATGAGGTGCTGTGTGTACAATATGGGGTGCTGTGTGTACAATATGAGGTGCTGTGTGTACAATATGGGGTGCTGTGTGTACAATATGGGGTGCTGTGTGTACAATATGGGGTGCTGTGTGTACAATATGAGGTGCTGTGTATACAATATGGGGTGCTGTGTGTACAATATGGGGTGCTGTGTGTACAATATGAGGTGCTGTGTATACAATATGGGGTGCTGTGTGTACAATATGGGGTGCTGTGTGTACAATATGAGGTGTTGTGTGTACAATATGAGGTGTTGTGTGTACAATATGAGGTGCTGTGTGCACAATATGGGGTGCTGTGTGTACAATATGGGGTGCTGTGTGTATAATATGAGGTGCTGTGTGTACAATATGGGGTGCTGTGTGTACAATATGGGGTGCTGTGTGTACAATATGAGGTGCTGTGTATACAATATGGGGTGCTGTGTGTACAATATGGGGTGCTGTGTGTACAATATGGGGTGCTGTGTGTACAATATGAGGTGTTGTGTGTACAATATGAGGTGCTGTGTGTACAATATGAGGTGCTGTGTGTATAATATGGGGTGCTGTGTGTACAATATGAGGTGCTGTGTGTACAATATGGGGTGCTGTGTGTACAATATGGATGCTGTGTGTACAATATGGGGTGCCGTGTGTACAATATGGGGGGCTGTGTACAATATGGGGTGCTGTGTGTACAATATGGGGTGCTGTGTGTACATTAATGAGGAAAAAAATGAACTCAAATGATTTTAGCAAATGGCTGCAATATAACAAAGAGTGAAAAATGTAAGGGGGTCTGAATACTTTCCCTCCCCACTGTATCACATCTGTACTGCGAGGTTCTTCTACATATCACAGCTGCATAGAATCTCCATACATAGTCCCTGACCAATTCCTTCCCCAGGTGTGAAGTTCCTCACCTTGCTTGTGTACTTCCAATGTACTTTGGGGATGAGGACATACGGGAGCTTCCTAAGATCTTCTGCACATCGCTCAGCGTTTCGCCCCTCGTTCTCAAAGTCCAATTCCTGCGCCAACGTGTGCTTCAGGTCCTGAATGAGGAACAGGATGTATAGAAGGTGATACATTGTGGGTGATATGGAGGGGATCAGATAAGGGGGATGTATAGAAGGTGATATGGAGGAGATCAGATAAGGGGGATGTATAGAAGGTGATACATTGTGGATGGATATGGAGGAGATCAGATAAGGGGGATGTATAGAAGGTGATACATTGTGGATGGATATGGAGGAGATCAGATAAGGGGGATGTATAGAAGGTGATACATTGTGGGTGATATGGAGGAGATCAGATAAGGGGGATGTATAGAAGGTGATACATTGTGGGTGATATGAAGGAGATCAGATAAGGGGGATGTATAGAAGGTGATACATTGTGGATGGATATGGAGGAGATCAGATAAGGGGGATGTATAGAAGGTGATACATTGTGGGTGATATGGAGGAGATCAGATAAGGGGGATGTATAGAAGGTGATACATTGTGGGTGATATGGAGGAGATCAGATAAGGGGGATGTATAGAAGGTGATACATTGTGGATGGATATGGAGGAGATCCGATAAGGGGGATGTATAGAAGGTGATACATTGTGGGCGATATGAAGGAGATCAGATAAGGGGGATGTATAGAAGGTGATACATTGTGGGCGATATGGAGGAGAAGATAGGACACTTACCTTCAGAACCCAACTGAACCCAAACTTAGGGTGCATGAACTCAATGAGACGGAGGAGCCACTCCAGAGTCTTAATATCCCCATCAAAGCGATCTCGGAGATCAATGTACTGGGCCTGGAGAAAAGGGCAGACACTGTGTCACAAGGACGCCCCCCTGAGGCCAGTAAACTTTACCCATTAGGGGGAAACAGGGCCTTATGTACATATTATACCCATCATCCAATTGGTAGGGTAGGTAAGTAGCCTCACCTTCACAGCCACCTCTGTCCCGTCATGTAAGGTGGCGCGGTGCACCTGGGCTAGACTTGCCGCCGCCATCGGCTGTTGGTCAAATTTTTGGAAGAGCTTCTCAGCAGATTCACCAAAATCTTCCAGCAGGATCTCATTTACCTGCGGCAGAGCCAGAAAATGCGGACAGTTAGGGCCCTGGGTGTTCAGAACTTTCTCCTGCTTACAATTCAATGGGAATGTAAAAGCAGGTCGATTCATCTCAGAAGGAGGTCCGCTGTACCGCTGATAGAACTCGGAGCTGGATATATCTGAATGTATGCTGCCTATCCCCATCTACATGGCCCTTACTCTGACAAAATCACCGGGCAGCAGACATCCAGAAAATAACATGGAGCTCATCCAGGCCTTTCTAGGTGGACATGGAGTAGCATGTGGCTCAGGTGCTGGGACCCCCGACACCACAGTCACCAGATACAGCTCCCTCTCAACACCCAAAGACTCTGATTGGTTGGCTGGGAGTCTACAGGCCTGGATTGGTGATCAAGAGTGATGGCACAGGCAATACTAATGACACAGACCAGAGGTTAGCAGCTCTCCTGTGTTCTAACAGCTCCACCTGCAGCTCACCTCTGGTCTCCCAGCTCCACCTACAGCTCACCTCTGGTCTCCCAGCCCCACCTACAGCTCACCTCTGGTCTACAAGCTCCACCTACAGCTCACCTCTGGTCTCCCAGCCCCACCTACAGCTCACCTCTGGTCTCCCAGCTCCACCTACAGATCACCTCTGGTCTCCCAGCCCCACCTACAGCTCACCTCTGGTCTCCCAGCCCCACCTACAGCTCACCTCTGGTCTCCCAGCTCCACCTACAGCTCACCTCTGGTCTCCCAGCCCCACCTACAGCTCACCTCTGGTCTCCCAGCCCCACCTACAGCTCACCTCTGGTCTCCCAGCTCCAACTACAGCTCACCTCTGGTCTCCCAGCCCCACCTACAGCTCACCTCTGGTCTCCCAGCTCCAACTACAGCTCACCTCTGGTCTCCCAGCTCCACCTACAGCTCACCTCTGGTCTCCCAGCCCCACCTACAGCTCACCTCTGGTCTCCCAGCCCCACCTACAGATCACCTCTGGTCTCCCAGCCCCACCTACAGCTCACCTCTGGTCTACAAGCTCCACCTACAGCTCACCTCTGGTCTCCCAGCCCCACCTACAGCTCACCTCTGGTCTCCCAGCTCCAACTACAGCTCACCTCTGGTCTCCCAGCTCCACCTACAGCTCACCTCTGGTCTCCCAGCCCCACCTACAGCTCACCTCTGGTCTCCCAGCCCCACCTACAGATCACCTCTGGTCTCCCAGCCCCACCTACAGCTCACCTCTGGTCTACAAGCTCCACCTACAGCTCACCTCTGGTCTCCCAGCCCCACCTACAGCTCACCTCTGGTCTCCCAGCTCCACCTACAGCTTATCTCTGGTCTCCCAGCCCCACCTACAGCTCACCTCTGGTCTCCCAGCTCCACCTACAGCTCATCTCTGGTCTCCCAGCCCCACCTACAGCTCACCTCTGGTCTCCCAGCCCCACCTACAGATCACCTCTGGTCTCCCAGCCCCACCTACAGATCACCTCTGGTCTCCCAGCCCCACCTACAGATCACCTCTGGTCTCCCAGCCCCACCTACAGCTCACCTCTGGTCTACAAGCTCCATCTACAGCTCACCTCTGTTCTACAAGCTCCACCTACAGCTAACCTCTGGTCTCCCAGCTCCACCTACAGCTCACCTCTGGTCTCCCAGCCCCACCTACAGCTCACCTCTGGTCTCCCAGCTCCACCTACAGATCACCTCTGGTCTCCCAGCTCCACCTACAGATCACCTCTGGTCTCCCAGCCCCACCTACAGCTCACCTCTGGTCTACAAGCTCCACCTACAGCTCACCTCTGGTCTCCCAGCCCCACCTACAGCTCATCTCTGGTCTACAAGCTCCATCTACAGCTCACCTCTGGTCTCCCAGCCCCACCTATAGCTCACCTCTGGTCTCCCAGCTCCACCTACAGCTCACCTCTGGTCTCCCAGCCCCACCTACAGCTCACCTCTGGTCTCCCAGCTCCACCTACAGCTCACCTCTGGTCTCCCAGCCCCACCTACAGCTCACCTCTGGTCTACAAGCTCCATCTACAGCTCACCTCTGGTCTACAAGCTCCATCTACAGCTCACCTCTGGTCTACAAGCTCCACCTACAGCTAACCTCTGGTCTACAAGCTCCACCTACAGCTAACCTCTGGTCTACAAGCTCCACCCACAAGACCATTAACATCCCCATCACTGGGATATCCCACCCAGAATGAAGGATATCCCATAGATAAGCCATTGTCAGCCAAGGTTCCCCCAGAGAAGGGAGGACTGTGGCTGATTGACCTCCCCTTTAATGATGCCTGCACAGTCCCGGGACCACCATAAATTGACACCTTTTTAGTGATCTGTAAGGGGGATATAGACCATTCTTCTTACTAGCCACTGATGTAAAGGGCATTTTTCTCATTGACTGCCAATAAATTGGTTTTAGACTTGGGAGGATGTTACAGAACCAAATGGTATAAAATATTAAAAGCATTCGTTTCCCACTTCACCAACATGGCCCCTCGACTTTCAGACTGCTCTGAGGGGTTCTGGGACTGTCCTAGTCCTAACAGAACAGAATCTAAAGACAAACCTCATCCTGGAGCCGAAAGACAGCGCCTCGTCCTCACCTCATTGGCCCTCCGTGGCAGCGCCTGGTCCTCCAGCACCCGCAGTGTTGTGATGTACTCTGGCGGCAGTAGGTGGTTGAACGTACACAGACCTTGCCCAAGTTTGATGTAGAGACCCCCGTTCAGCAGGGCCCCGTCCACCAGTCGGTCCGCCGTCCTCTGGTGACACTGAGACATGACGGCCTGGTGCAGCGGACTGTTCTGCCACAAGACACACAAAAAGTGACACCAAAATCATGGAGGGACCAAAAGATCTACAGCCAGTGACCTGCCAAAGACATCTCCCTTCACCCACCATGCTTTATAGTATTAGACATGTGAATGTTAAACACTCACCGTATTGAGGAGCACGTTGTCACCCAAGAACAGGAAGTGTGATAAGACCACAGAGCACCCCCCCCCCCCCCCGAAATGTTATAAATGGAGTAAAATAAGTATTTGATCCCCGACCAACCAACAATAATTCTGCCCCCCACAGACTGGCTACGGTAGGTGCTCATGTGGTACACAGATTAGTCCCGTCAATGTAAGAAGGTTCTCCTAACGACAACTCGTTATGTGTATAAAAGACACCTGTCCACAGAATCTCTTTCTTCCATCCAATCCTCACCATCATGGGGAAGACCAAAGATCTGTCAGAGGACGTCAGGGAGAAGATTGTAGACCTGCACAAGGCTGGAATGGGCTACAAGACCATCAGCAAGAAGATCGGTGAGAAGGAGACAACTCCTTCTCCTTCTTCTCCTTCAAAGAAATACAAAATAACCATCAATCGTCCTCAGTCTGGAGCTCCATGGAGGATTTCTCCTCATGGGGTGAGGATGGTCATGAGAAAAGTGAGGGATCCGCCCAGAACTACACGGGAGGAGCTTGTGAAGGATCTCAAGGCAGTTGGGACCTCAGTCACCAAACAAACCATTGGTAACACAATACACCACCATGGATTGAAATCCTCAGCCCCCGCAAGGTCCTCCTCCTCAGGAAGACACATGTAGAGGAACGTCTGAAGTCTACCAATCAACATCTAAATGATTCAGATGAGACCAAAATTCAGCTCTTTGGCATTAACTCGACTCGCTGTGTTTGGAGGAAGAAAAATGGTGACTATGACCCTAAGAACACCATCCCTACAGTCACACATCATCCCTACAGTCACACATCATCCCTACAGTCACACACCATCCCTACAGTCACACACCATCCCTACAGTCACACACCATCCCTACAGTCACACACCATCCCTACAGTCACACCATCCCTACAGTCACACACCATCCCTACAGTCACACCATCCCTACAGTCACATCATCCCTACAGTCACATCATCCCTACAGTCACACACCATCCCTACAGTCACACCATCCCTACAGTCACACCATCCCTACAGTCACATCATCCCTACAGTCACACACCATCCCTACAGTCACACATCATCCCTACAGTCACACACCATCCCTACAGTCACATCATCCCTACAGTCACACATCATCCCTACAGTCACACACCATCCCTACAGTCACACCATCCCTACAGTCACACACCATCCCTACAGTCACATCATCCCTACAGTCACACACCATCCCTACAGTCACATCATCCCTACAGTCACACACCATCCCTACAGTCACATCATCCCTACAGTCACACATCATCCCTACCGTCACACACCATCCCTACAGTCACACACCATCCCTACAGTCACACATCATCCCTACAGTCACACATCATCCCTACAGTCACACATCATCCCTACAGTCACATCATCCCTACAGTCACATATCATCCCTACAGTCACACACCATCCCTACAGTCACACACTATCCCTACAGTCACACACCATCCCTACAGTCACACCATCCCTACAGTCACACACCATCCCTACAGTCACACATCATCCCTACAGTCACACATCATCCCTACAGTCACACACCATCCCTACAGTCACACACCATCCCTACAGTCACACACCATCCCTACAGTCACTCATCATCCCTACAGTCACTCATCATCCCTACAGTCACACATCATCCCTACAGTCACACATCATCCCTACAGTCACACCATCCCTACAGTCACATCATCCCTACAGTCACACACCATCCCTACAGTCACATCATCCCTACAGTCACACCATCCCTACAGTCACACACCATCCCTACAGTCACATCATCATCCCTACAGTCACATCATCATCCCTACAGTCACCCATCATCCCTACAGTCACACATCATCCCTACAGTCACACACCATCCCTACAGTCACACATCATCCCTACAGTCACACATCATCCCTACAGTCACACACCATCCCTACAGTCACTCATCATCCCTACAGTCACATCATCCCTACAGTCACACACCATCCCTACAGTCACATCATCCCTACAGTCACACACCATCCCTACAGTCACACACCATCCCTACAGTCACTCATCATCCCTACAGTCACACATCATCCCTACAGTCACACACCATCCCTACAGTCACACACCATCCCTACAGTCACATCATCCCTACAGTCACACACCATCCCTACAGTCACACACCATCCCTACAGTCACACACCATCCCTACAGTCACACCATCCCTACAGTCACATCATCCCTACAGTCACATCATCCCTACAGTCACATCATCATCCCTACAGTCACATCATCCCTACAGTCACATCATCCCTACAGTCACACATCATCCCTACAGTCACACATCATCCCTACAGTCACACACCATCCCTACAGTCACACACCATCCCTACAGTCACACATCATCCCTACAGTCACACATCATCCCTACAGTCACACACCATCCCTACAGTCACATCATCATCCCTACAGTCACACACCATCCCTACAGTCACATCATCCCTACAGTCACACTCCATCCCTACAGTCACATCATCATCCCTACAGTCACATCATCCCTACAGTCACATCATCCCTACAGTCACACACCATCCCTACAGTCACATCATCCCTACAGTCACACACCATCCCTACAGTCACACATCATCCCTACAGTCACATCATCCCTACAGTCACACACCATCCCTACAGTCACACACCATCCCTACAGTCACACCATCATCCCTACAGTCACACCATCATCCCTACAGTCACACATCATCCCTACAGTCACATCATCCCTACAGTCACACATCATCCCTACAGTCACATCATCCCTACAGTCACACATCATCCCTACAGTCACATCATCCCTACAGTCACACCATCCCTACAGTCACATCATCCCTACAGTCACACACCATCCCTACAGTCACACATCATCCCTACAGTCACTCATCATCCCTACAGTCACACATCATCCCTACAGTCACACACCATCCCTACAGTCACACACCATCCCTACAGTCACATCATCCCTACAGTCACACACCATCCCTACAGTCACACACCATCCCTACAGTCACACACCATCCCTACAGTCACATCATCCCTACAGTCACACCATCCCTACAGTCACACATCATCCCTACAGTCACATCATCCCTACAGTCACATCATCATCCCTACAGTCACACACCATCCCTACAGTCACACACCATCCCTACAGTCACATCATCCCTACAGTCACACACCATCCCTACAGTCACACACCATCCCTACAGTCACACACCATCCCTACAGTCACATCATCCCTACAGTCACACCATCCCTACAGTCACACATCATCCCTACAGTCACATCATCCCTACAGTCACATCATCATCCCTACAGTCACATCATCCCTACAGTCACACATCATCCCTACAGTCACACATCATCCCTACAGTCACACATCATCCCTACAGTCACACATCATCCCTACAGTCACACACCATCCCTACAGTCACACATCATCCCTACAGTCACACATCATCCCTACAGTCACACACCATCCCTACAGTCACATCATCATCCCTACAGTCACATCATCCCTACAGTCACACTCCATCCCTACAGTCACATCATCATCCCTACAGTCACATCATCCCTACAGTCACATCATCCCTACAGTCACACACCATCCCTACAGTCACATCATCCCTACAGTCACACACCATCCCTACAGTCACACACCATCCCTACAGTCACATCATCCCTACAGTCACACACCATCCCTACAGTCACACCATCATCCCTACAGTCACACATCATCCCTACAGTCACATCATCCCTACAGTCACACATCATCCCTACAGTCACATCATCCCTACAGTCACACATCATCCCTACAGTCACATCATCCCTACAGTCACACACCATCCCTACAGTCACATCATCCTTACAGTCACACACCATCCCTACAGTCACACATCATCCCTACAGTCACATCATCCCTACAGTCACACACCATCCCTACAGTCACACACCATCCCTACAGTCACACCATCATCCCTACAGTCACACATCATCCCTACAGTCACATCATCCCTACAGTCACACATCATCCCTACAGTCACATCATCCCTACAGTCACACACCATCCCTACAGTCACACATCATCCCTACAGTCACACACCATCCCTACAGTCACATCATCCCTACAGTCACACACCATCCCTACAGTCACACACCATCCCTACAGTCACATCATCCCTACAGTCACACTCCATCCCTACAGTCACATCATCATCCCTACAGTCACATCATCCCAACAGTCACATCATCCCTACAGTCACACATCATCCCTACAGTCACACACCATCCCTACAGTCACATCATCCCTACAGTCACATCATCCCTACAGTCACCATCATCCCTACAGTCACACACCATCCCTACAGTCACATCATCATCCCTACAGTCACACATCATCCCTACAGTCACACATCATCCCTACAGTCACACACCATCCCTACAGTCACACATCATCCCTACAGTCACACACCATCCCTACAGTCACATCATCATCCCTACAGTCACACATCATCCCTACAGTCACACACCATCCCTACAGTCACATCATCATCCCTACAGTCACACATCATCCCTACAGTCACACATCATCCCTACAGTCACATCATCCCTACAGTCACACACCATCCCTACAGTCACACATCATCCCTACAGTCACACATCATCCCTACAGTCACATCATCCCTACAGTCACATCATCCCTACAGTCACACATCATCCCTACAGTCACATCATCCCTACAGTCACACATCATCCCTACAGTCACACATCATCCCTACAGTCACACATCATCCCTACAGTCACACACCATCCCTACAGTCACACATCATCCCTACAGTCACACATCATCCCTACAGTCACACCATCCCTACAGTCACACATCATCCCTACAGTCACATCATCATCCCTACAGTCACATCATCCCTACAGTCACATCATCCCTACAGTCACACACCATCCCTACAGTCACATCATCATCCCTACAGTCACACATCATCCCTACAGTCACACACCATCCCTACAGTCACACATCATCCCTACAGTCACACACCATCCCTACAGTCACACATCATCCCTACAGTCACTCATCATCCCTACAGTCACATCATCCCTACAGTCACATCATCCCTACAGTCACACACCATCCCTACAGTCACATCATCCCTTACAGTCACACACCTCCTACAGTCACACACCATCCCTACAGTCCACATCATCATCCCTACAGTCACATCATCATCCCTACAGTCACATCATCCCCTACAGTCACACATCATCCCTACAGTCACATCATCCCTACAGTCACACACCATCCCTACAGTCACATCATCATCCCTACAGTCACATCATCATCCCTACAGTCACACATCATCCCTACAGTCACACACCATCCCTACAGTCACATCATCATCCCTACAGTCACATCATCATCCCTACAGTCACACACCATCCCTACAGTCACATCATCATCCCTACAGTCACACACCATCCCTACAGTCACATCATCCCTACAGTCACACACCATCCCTACACTCACACATCATCCCTACAGTCACACATCATCCCTACAGTCACACATCATCCCTACAGTCACACATCATCCCCTAGTCACACATCATCCCTACAGTCACACATCATCCCTACAGTCACACATCATCCCTACAGTCACACACCATCCCTACAGTCACACATCATCCCTACAGTCACACATCATCCCTACAGTCACATCATCCCTACAGTCACATCATCCCTACAGTCACACATCATCCCTACAGTCACACATCATCCCTACAGTCACACATCATCCCTACAGTCACACATCATCCCTACAGTCCACATCATCCCTACAGTCACACATCATCCTACAGTCACACATCATCCCTACAGTCACACATCCATCCCTACAGTCACACATCATCCCTACAGTCACACATCATCCCTACAGTCACATCATCCCTACAGTCACATCTCCCTACAGTCACACATCATCCCTACAGTCACACATCATCCCTACAGTCACACATCATCCCTACAGTCACATCATCCCTACAGTCACACACCATCCCTACAGTCACACACCATCCCTACAGTCACACATCATCCCTACAGTCACATCATCCCCTACAGTCACACACCATCCCTACAGTCACACATCATCCCTACAGTCACACACCATCCCTACAGTCACACATCATCCCTACAGTCACATCATCATCCCTACAGTCACATCATCCCTACAGTCCACACACCATCCCTACAGTCACACATCATCCCTACAGTCACACATCATCCCTACAGTCACACACCATCCCTACAGTCACACATCATCCCTACAGTCACACATCATCCCTACAGTCACACATCATCCCTACAGTCACACATCATCCCTACAGTCACACATCATCCCTACAGTCACATCATCCCTACAGTCACACACCATCCCTACAGTCACACATCATCCCTACAGTCACACATCATCCCTACAGTCACACATCATCCCTACAGTCACACACCATCCCTACAGTCACATCATCCCTACAGTCACACATCATCCCTACAGTCACACATCATCCCTACAGTCACACACCATCCCTACAGTCACACACCATCCCTACAGTCACACATCATCCCTACAGTCACACATCATCCCTACAGTCACACACCATCCCTACAGTCACACATCATCCCTACAGTCACATCATCCCTACAGTCACACACCATCCCTACAGTCACATCTCATCCCTACAGTCACACATCATCCCTACAGTCACACATCATCCCTACAGTCACACTCATCCCTACAGTCACACACCATCCCTACAGTCACATCATCCCTACAGTCACACATCATCCCTCAGTCACACATCATCCCTACAGTCACACCATCCCTACAGTCACACATCATCCCTACAGTCACACATCATCCCTACAGTCACATCATCATCCCTACAGTCACACACCATCCCTACAGTCACACACCTCCCTACAGTCCACACACCATCCCTACAGTCACACACCATCCCTACAGTCACACATCATCCCTACAGTCACATCATCATCCCTACAGTCACATCATCCCTACAGTCACACATCATCCCTACAGTCACATCATCCCTACAGTCACACACCATCCCTACAGTCACATCATCATCCCTACAGTCACATCATCATCCCTACAGTCACACACCATCCCTACAGTCACACATCATCCCTACAGTCACATCACCATCCCTACAGTCACACACCATCCCTACAGTCACACATCATCCCTACAGTCACATCATCATCCCTACAGTCACATCATCCCTACAGTCACACATCATCCCTACAGTCACATCATCCCTACAGTCCACACCATCCCTACAGTCACACATCATCCCTACAGTCACACATCATCCCTACAGTCACACATCATCCCTACAGTCACATCATCCCTACAGTCACACACCATCCCTACAGTCACACACCATCCCTACAGTCACACATCATCCCTACAGTCACATCATCATCCCTACAGTCACACACCATCCCTACAGTCACACATCATCCCTACAGTCACACATCCATCCCTACAGTCACACATCATCCCTACAGTCACATCATCATCCCTACAGTCACATCATATCCTACAGTCACACATCATCCCTACAGTCACACACCATCCCTACAGTCACACATCATCCCTACAGTCACACATCATCCCTACAGTCACACATCATCCCTACAGTCACACACCATCCCTACAGTCACATCATCCCTACAGTTCACACATCATCCCTACAGTCAACATCATCCCTACAGTCACACACCATCCCTACAGTCACATCATCCCTACAGTCACATCATCCCTACAGTCACACATCATCCCTACAGTCACACATCATCCCTACAGTCACACACCATCCCTACAGTCACACATCATCCCTACAGTCACACACCATCCCTACAGTCACACATCATCCCTACAGTCACACATCATCCCTACAGTCACACACCATCCCTACAGTCACATCATCCCTACAGTCACACATCATCCCTACAGTCACACATCATCCCTACAGTCACACATCATCCCTACAGTCACACACCATCCCTACAGTCACACACCATCCCTACAGTCACACATCATCCCTACAGTCACACATCATCCCTACAGTCACACACCATCCCTACAGTCACACACTATCCCTACAGTCACACACATCCCTACAGTCACACACCATCCCTACAGTCACACATCATCCCTACAGTCACATCATCCCTACAGTCACACACCATCCCTACAGTCACATCATCCCTACAGTCACACACCATCCCTACAGTCACACACCATCCCTACAGTCACTCATCATCCCTACAGTCACATCATCCCTACAGTCACACATCCATCCCTACAGTCACACACCATCCCTACAGTCACATCATCCCTACAGTCACACACCATCCCTACAGTCACACATCCATCCCTACAGTCACACACCATCCCTACAGTCACACATCATCCCTACAGTCACACATCATCCCTACAGTCACATCATCATCCCTACAGTCACACACCATCCCTACAGTCACATCATCCCTACAGTCACACATCATCCCTACAGTCACACATCATCCCTACAGTCACACACCATCCCTACAGTCACACTCCATCCCTACAGTCACACATCATCCCTACAGTCACATCATCATCCCTACAGTCACACACCATCCCTACAGTCACATCATCCCTACAGTCACACACCATCCCTACAGTCACATCATCCCTACAGTCACATCATCCCTACAGTCACACATCATCCCTACAGTCACACATCATCCCTACAGTCACACACCATCCCTACAGTCACATCATCCCTACAGTCACACATCATCCCTACAGTCACACATCATCCCTACAGTCACATCATCCCTACAGTCACACACCATCCCTACAGTCACACACCATCCCTACAGTCACACATCCATCCCTACAGTCACACCATCCCTACAGTCACACATCATCCCTACAGTCACATCATCCCTACAGTCACACCACCATCCCTACAGTCACATCATCCCTACAGTCACACATCATCCCTACAGTCACACCATCCCTACAGTCACATCATCCCTACAGTCACACCATCCCTACAGTCACACATCATCCCTACAGTCACTCATCATCCCTACAGTCACACATCATCCCTACAGTCACACACCATCCCTACAGTCACACACTCATCCCTACAGTCACATCATCCCTACAGTCACACACATCCCTACAGTCACACCATCCCTACAGTCACACATCATCCCTACAGTCACACATCCATCCCTACAGTCACACCATCCCTACAGTCACACATCATCCCTACAGTCACATCATCCCTACAGTCACACATCATCCCTACAGTCACATCATCTCCCTACAGTCACATCATCCCTACAGTCACATCATCCCTACAGTCACACAATCATCCCTACAGTCACACATCATCCCTACAGTCACACACCATCCCTACAGTCACACATCCATCCCTACAGTCACACATCATCCCTACAGTCACACCATCCCTACAGTCACACATCCATCCCTACAGTCACACACCCATCCCTACAGTCACATCATCATCCCTACAGTCACATCATCCCTACAGTCACACTCATCCCTACAGTCACATCATCATC